>CM031599.1:33324705-33369705 GCA_018398815.1 Conus ventricosus | reverse complement strand
GAAAATCAGTATACAACCCTGGTTCAAGGACACAATCCAACAGTGGCTCGACCACGATTGGCTGAAGGCATCGTCTCCAATCACTCTGCCTCCGCCTCTGGCAACAGTGTACACAGATGCATCGGAGCACGGTTTGGGGAGGCCACATGAACGAACACACAGTCAGTGGGACATGGGACAGGAATATGCAGGGCTACCACATCAACAGACTGGAAAAAGAGGCGGTAGCCCTATCCCTCCAAGAGCTGCAGGTCTGGATCCCGCCGGGAGAGATTTTAGTCAGGTCGGACAACAACACAGTGGTGTCTCTCATAAAAAAAACAGGGAGGCACTCATGCCCCAATCTCTCAATCAGAGCGGAACAGTTGTTACTGTGGACGCATGCCAAGGGGTGGAATCTGTCGGCGAAACACATAGCCGGCAGTGCAAACATAATGGCGGACCTTCTGAGCCGCCCGGACAAGATCATCCCTACAGAGTGGACTATAGTCAAGGAGAAACTACAGGTGGTTTGGGAAAAGTGGGCAGACCACATGTAGACCTCTTTGCGACGAAATTCAATGCGAGGCTCCCCACCTACATCTCGCCAGTCCCAGACCCACAGGCATGGAAAGTGGACACGATGGAGTGCAACTGGAAGGGCCTGTTAGCTTACGCTTACCCGCCCCTGAATCTCATCCCCCAAGTGATAGAGAAAGCAAAGAGGAGGGAGCAAACCTCATCTTGGTAACCCCCTTCTGGCCGACAAAAGAGTGGTTCCCCACGCTACTCAAGGCTTGTCACGAACAACCAATGGACCTGAGACTACAAAACAAGCACATCAGGCAACCAAGGTCGGGGATAACGCACGGCAACGCAGCAACACTCAACTTGCACGCATGGAAAATTATGCGCAAGTACTTGCTCAAAAGGAGACTGGGGAAAGGCGCTATCAAGCTGATAGAAGCTAGTCATAGACCCTCAACCAGGAGAGTCTACCACCACCATTGGGAAGACTGGGGAAAAATGGTGCATTAGAAACAAGGTCAGAGACCCTCTCAAACCATGTACACGCCACATTGTCAACCATTTGGCAGAAATTTTCCACTCAAGAAACCTTTCGGCAGTCTCTCTCAAAACTAGAAGAGCAGTCATTGCCTCGGTTTTAAGAGCAGCGTCAACAAAGGACGTGACGCAAGACAAAGCAGTGACAGACTTATCAGGGGAGCAGCGAACCTAACCAAGAAGGTCACCAAGTTCTTACCCAATGGGACTTAGCAGTGGTTCTGAACTACCTCAAGGGAAAGAAATTCAAAGATAATAAACTACTTCCTCTCAAGGAGCTCACATATAAAACAGCATTTCTGGTGGCACTGGCGACGGGCAGAAGAGTGTCAGAAATCACTAACCTGTCTGGCCTTAAGAACGGGTGGCACATGCAACTAATGGCTCAATCAGCGTCCATTTTGCCAGAGTTTTTGGCCAAAAACCAGAATCCAGAGGACTTCCCGCCTACCATCAGATTAAACCTCTCTCAAGGGACATAGATCCAGAAGGGTTGGATGTGGCGTTGTGCCCAGTGAAAGCGCTCAAAGAATACAGAGCTAGATCAAGCAAATTTCGATCGGTTTTCACAAGGGCACTGTTTCTCTCGATCACACCTCTTACATATCGGATATCTCCAGAGCAACGTTCTTTCCAGATGGTTAAAGACTACATCAAACAAGCGTATGTAGCTCTCAACCTGGAGGATGGGTCAAAATCTCGTGCGAGTCAAAGAAAACCTGAAGGCTAGAGCACATGAGATAAGAGCCTGGGCGACAACTATGCATCGACCACAACATCTCTGGCAACGTCAATGCAAGCGGCGTAATGGCAATCACCTTCAGTCTTCGTAAGACACTACCGAGGATATCGCCCAGAGGTCTGAAGATGGCAAGCTGAGACTACCTGCAATGGTTGCGGCCCAAGCAAGCAGTCCCCGGCGAGACACTAAAGAAGGGCAGAATGCAGGGGAACTAGGGGTAAGTCTACAAATGTTTGTTATTGAGTGTACCTTACCCCAATCTCCTGTTCTGGAAAGTATAACGGAAGTTCAGGCAATGTTTATTGATTCAATTAGACAACACAGTCCCCCCTTTCCTTGCTGATAGTCAGCATATTAATGAGATGGTTGTATGAAATATAAATGAGGTTTTTAACTAAACCTAGTTTATATTAAATACTACCACTCATTAAAACCGTTAAACCCTCCAGCCGTCCCCGCACTGTGTTCCGTAATAGCAGGGGGGTATCCTTAAGGCAGATAGCCTGGAAAATAAAAGTGACGCTAGACGGAACACCGGAAGAGGAAGTGCGCAGGAGAGGGGACTGGGGTTGTTTTTTATAAGAATCGATACAAATCGATAGTCGACCAAGCGACTTCGTCCCAAGAATCTAAGCAATATTAATGAGATGGTAAGTATTTAATATAAACTAGGTTTATGTCATATAAAAAACCTCATTTTTATTTGGAAATTCAACTGATGTCAAAGTTACAGAAACGTTTCATGGTGACATTGATGCACATGTAAATTTATCTTTGTAGAAAGCTTCAGAGATTGTCATTGACAAAGCCGACATGGTTTCTTGGTCAGTTAACAACTTGTGCAATTTTGGTGAAACTACATTGATTTGTATGCAGAATTTGCAGATTAACAAAGATTTCTTTGAAAAAATTAGAAAGGGTAAGCTTAATGTGTTCGACAGGACATTTCAGGTGGACATTTGATGTTTGCAATTTTCTTTTTGGGTGGGGTGAGAGGGGGAGGAGACCCCAACTTGGTCTAGTTTCAAACTGCAGGCAGAAGAGCTGGATTGAGACTGATTCACGGAAATAGAATGATTTGTCCAGCTATTGCGTCATTTGGTTTCAGATGTTCAGCATAAAAGAATGGTAAGTATGCAAGTGGCAGCGTCACTGATGGACTGATCTCAGTGCAACATATTTTGATTTTACTGTGTCTAAAAATCATTTAAGTTGACAAAATATGTTTTTGTTACTTTCTAATATTTGTTTTTAAAATAATCTAAATTTCATATGTTAACTTCAGTTGTGGTAATCTGTTTAGCTGAAAGATAATGAAGAACATGATTACACTTGAACAGACTGGGAATTTTTTTTGTCTCGCTTAACAGAATCTGATCTAACTTTGTATATTTTTGAAATCAGATTGAAAGGATTTTTTTTTTCAATGCTAGGAAAGTGCAGTTGCATTTGCATTTTATGAGCATACATCATGCATAAAAAACAATATAGGTTTGGAAACGTTTTTGAATTTGGTGTTCCCTCAAAAAAATAAAGAAAAATGATTTTGAGGTCATTGCAAGTGAAATTGTTTTCCAGCATGGATTAAAAGACTAACTTCTAGAACTTTCTTTTAGTTATGTAGAAATTCTAATTGAAATCAGTAGCCACATAACGGTGAGTGAATTCTACTTTCATTGATGCTGATGGCCCCAGTATGAAGCGCAGGTTAGGTCATAGGAAGTGTTCACTTTTAAGGTGAATTATACACCAAGGCTACATCAAAATGTTGTTATGCTCTGCATAGTTATGTGGGGATTGTCTTCAGTTGTGACAAGCTCCTAGCATAAAATTATCAGTCTCCAAAATCCCCCGAAGTCGGGAGTGTGGCTTCCCATGTGGTGGGGTAATCAAAAACAGTCACACACATAATGTCCTTATCCCCAGCTGATGCATTTGTACCATAGTGTTCAAGTACTTTGGCTGTTTGGATGATCCCTGGAGTCTTTTAGTCAGGGTACGACAACAACAACAACAACAATGCGAATTATAAGCACTCTTTAGTATTTGTTGGAGTTTGGAAATTTAGTCCAGTTGGGTCCATAAGTTTGTAAAAAGTTTGCAAGTACTGTGCTTTTTTCTGTGCATTTTTCTGGTGTACAAACCCTGCTCATAGAAACAACGCACCAAGCACACAAACCCCAGTTTCCCACTGGGCGGGGCCAGAACACAGATGGACAAGTTTCCTAATAACTGTTGCCTCACAAAGCTATGTTCCATGTAGCCCTGCAAGAACCTTACCTTACCTGGCTGTGTTCCATGTAGCCCTGCAGTAACTTTATTTAAAACCAAGCTGTGTTCTGTCTAGCCCTGCTGCAGACCCCCACCCAGGCCATGGCAGTGCGGCCATGGGGCCTGACGGCGCCGGCCAGTTCCAGCCTCCCACGCCCAGCCAGCCCCAGTTCCGCGCTGAAGGCAGCGGGCCATCGGACCAGAAACAGTTTGGACCAGGTGGTCCTGGTCCGTTCGCTCAGCCTCGGCCACCCTTCGCACAGCAGGGGTTGATGCAGCCCCCAAAGGTGAGTCCTGTGCTCCAGGTCTGCGCCTTAGTGCAACATGTGATGCTGCTTTCTCTATCCTCAGTGCGCATTGTCTTGTGGACAGTCTTCATCATAGGAGCAAGTAAAGTGTGTTTTTCTGAAATAAATGTTAGCGAACCGCCAAGAGAAACGTGGACAAACGAGTCACAAGACAAAACACGACGCGTTCGACCTCTTAGGTCTTCTTCAGGCAAGACACACAAAAAAATAAGCAAAAATAAATGAATTTGGTGCTCAGCTTCGATCTCTTCACTGTTCAGCGCAAGGCGGGCAGGTGTCGATCTCTTCACTGTTCAGCGCAAGGCGGGCAGGTGTCGATCTCTTCACTGTTCAGCGCAAGGCGGGCAGGTGTCGATCTCTTCACTGTTCAGCGCAAGGTAGGCAGGCGTTTCAACACCTGCCTACCTTGCGCTGAAGAGTGAAGAGATGAAAGCTGAGTACCAAATTCGTTTATTTTCGTTGTCTTATTCATTTGTGTCTTGCCTGAAGAAGACCTAAGAGGTCAAAACGCGTCGTGTTTTATCTTGTGACTTGTTTGTCCACGTTTCTCTTGGCGGTTCGCTAACATTTATTTAAGATTTGTTTAGATTTCCACCTTCAGTCGTCTCACTTTGCAACTAGATCTATTTTGATTCATACTGACTGCTACCCTTTGTTGTTTTGTATTTTTGTTTATGTCATCAATGTGTGCAATTGCTATTGCTGTATACGTCTTTCAATCATTGTATACTAATCTTCATTGATCCGTATTTCGTGTAAGGTCCGTTTTTAGTCGCGTACATGCGATCGTAATTAGGCACTCCTGACCTATTCACTCTATTTTCTCTCTCAACCAGTTCAGCAATAAGAACCTAAATCAAAACATAATGCCGGCCCCCCAATTCTTCTCCCAGACCCATGCTAGCGTTCACCAGTCCATTCATTTTCTGCCACCTATCATCCAGCCATTTGCACCTAGGATATGCTAAAACACAGTTTCAGAAAACGAAGTCTGCATCCCATCTCAACTTTCTAAAACAATGCATTCGACTGCGAATCACTCCTCACGGCTTCTGACTTCCTCACACCCCATCCACTCTTCATAATACCGTTCTCACCACTACTACTACAAGGATTCTTTTCCAAGCTGGCCGTAAACTCATGTCGGCACATATTAAAACACTCAATTCATCCCTGGAATCTCTCTCCCGTCTTCTTCAACATTTCAAACAACAAACCACAATCATCATGCCCATAGCCACCGCTTCAAGACTCGGGCAGAGCTCATCCATACACACAACCAACTCATTCACAATCACAGCAACCAGATCAAGCAAGACAAGTTATCGAAATTACAAAACAAATGCCAGGCAAACCTCCCAGACCAGTTGAATTCCCCCAACACACAACACTGATCCCTCTATCACCCACGAGCAACACTGCCACCTTGTTTGCTGCATCCCTGACAATCTTACTCTCACCAATGATGAACGGTCAGTCTTGGCAAAAGGTCCAAAGTTTATTCCCATTCAACCTACCACCAATAAATATCAAAATCACGTTGATGTTGAAGATTCTTTAGAAAATTAAGATGGATGGCTGTACTTGACAACGTACCTAAGCCCCCACTACCAGAGAGCTCAGACATTTTTACTCGTCTGTTTCAAACTCCAGTACTCCGCCAGCCACCTCATGACAAATCCACTGAAGTTGAACTCTGCATCAAAAAATGTAGAAAAGAAATAGCTAAAGTGAAATCCAAACCTGTCTGCCATTCCAACCTCTCATAGGATGAACAAAAAGCCCTTGAATCACTGAGACAACGACAAGACATTGTCATCAAACCAGCAGACAAGGGTAGTGCAGTGGTGGTCTGGGACAAACAGTTGTACATAAAAGAAGCACACAGACAACTGTCGGGCACAAATTTCTATACACCACTCACAGCATCACCCCTCCCTCAACACCAGAAACTCATCTCAACCACAGTTAGATTCATCGCCTGCCTACCTTGCGCTGAAGAGTGAAGAGATCAAAGCCGAGTACCAGATTCATTTATTTTCGTTGTCTTATTTATTTGTGTCTTGCCTGAAGAAGACCTAAGGTCGAAACGCGTTGTGTTTTGTCTTGTGACTCGTTTGTCCACGTTTCTCTTGGCAGTTCGCTAACATTTATTTAAGATTTGTTTAGATTTCCACCTGCAGTCGTCTCACTTTGCAACTAGATCTACGTGTTTTTCTGAGCTGAACTGAAGAGTCAGATTCAGTTGTTTCCTCACCAGACGTCAGCTTGTTTGAGCAGACTTTTCTTCAAGTGTTCACTTTATCTGGGAGCATGTTATGTTTGTCTTGGCCTGAAATTTTGGTGGTATTTGATACTAGGCGGATCCTGACATTTGCATCCATCCTTTAACTGTGATGTTGTTTTTTCTTCTTTTTTTTGGGGGGGGGGAGGGGGGGAGTGTGTGGTAGGATTGTCTACATAGCAGAATGAGACCATTTAGCATAGTGAACCTAAAGTTTGTCATTGTTAGAAGGGATTCAGTTTCCTGTGAAATCCTGCCATTAGTGGGAGTACTACCAGGGAAAGTAGAAAGAGAACGTTACTCTGCCAAGGCCTGCTATATTTTTCTACTAACGGTTGTTGAAGCTGGCCCTCCCACACCAAGAGGCGGAAGGTGTAATGTGCTCACCACCTTCCAGCGAGTCAGCAGAACTGCGGCTCGCGAAGCAGACGCACATGGTAAAAAGAGAAGAGAAAAGAGATAGTATCTGCGTTATTGACTACTTTAATTAGCTTGCAAGAGAAAAACACAAACTGCTACATCGACAAATTGACAATAGTAATGTTGTTTTAATTAAATTTTGACAATACCACCTTTTGGGACTACTACAGTAACATCAAAATCACAGATTATTAGCGTGCATTTTATTCATGACCTCCCTTTTTCATAACTTTCAGTCGTTTTAAAAACACTTCAGAATGGAGCCATTATCAAAACTGATCACACAAGTCAAGTCAAAATCAGAATCACTTTATTATCTCAAAAACGAGAAATTTGTACCGGTTGCAACAGTTAAAATAAATGGAACAGGGGTAGATTAATGAAATAATCAATGAACAATTCTCTAAAATGAAATGATCTCGCACTGCATTCATATCACTAAACCTGCATGCATGTATCCCAAGGTCTTTGACAACATCATGACGTTAGCATTGTCTGTTTAAAAGAATACTGAACATTAAAGATAAACAATACAACAAACAGAGTTACAATAAACGAATAGTTAACATACAATAAACGTAAGACAAATAGCTTTAAGATCTTAAAAGTGACCGCACAGAGTAGGAAATGAAACGCATAATTTTAAAAATATTGTTTTAAAAGAAGTTAGCAGGCATTCACTTGTACTATTATTAGAGGAATGATCGCAGTTTGGAGCTGCACGCCATGCACTGCCTTTACCATTCGACATTGTTCTCTGACAGGGAATACACCATGGCTTGAATGGGGAGGTGGTGTTAGTGCAAACTGCGCCGCGTGCAGCGCTGCCTCACACAGCGGCAGAGTGAATGTTCTCCCCTTTGACTTTTTCTGGTACTACCTACTTCGTTTGAAGGGTCCCTGTTTGCTGAAGACGAATGAAAATAAATTGTGTGCCTGCGGAACAACAGTAACAACATATGCACACAGACGCACACTGGTGTGGTACAGTCCATTATGACTGTTTTTGAAAAAAAGAGGGTATCTTAGCTAGTTTTGGAGAGTAGAGGTTATCACAGATATTTTTTGGGTTAATCTAACCTTTTTTTTTTATTTTATCATTGATGAAAAAAAGAGGGAAAAGAACATCGACTTGAGGAACAAATTGACTTGGATGTGTAAGGTATGAAGTAGAATGACCACAAAGCATATTTTTATATTCATGCACATGTGTTACTGCAAATATTAAGTTTATTGTTGCAGAAATTTGTGTACATATGTTTGTCTTAACTTCAAAGTGTTCTGTTTGTCTTTGCAGAGAATTTCCGTCCAGTGCATGGTCAGTCAGTGGGTATGTGGTCTTGTTCTTCTGTCACTGATTTGCATTATGATCAGTAAACTTCCCAGTTATCCAAGAACCCTAATAATCTGTAAATTCCTCAGCCCATTGTAGATGAAAGGATTGGAGATGAGGGTCTCATGCATACGACTAAGCAGATACAGACCTGCCTACTGCTACGATTTGGCCGTAGCAGCTACGGAAAATAAGGCTTTGCTACGGAGCTACGGCAGCCTTAATGTTGCTAGGGAAAAAACACAACATTGCCGACGCATTTATTTTCGCTTGTGCCATTCGCGGTTTCGTCTGCTTCCACGAGCAGACGACAGACGGGCGATAGTCTGGGTACTTCCGTTTTTAAGAAAAGTGACTGCGCATGCGTTCGTGTTACTTTCTCTGAAAAAAATGGCGGACAGCAGCAGCGGTAGCGAATCGGGAGATGAAGAAAAACGAACTCGGACGAGAAAACGAAAATCATCGGATGCACCAACTTGTCCAAAGAAAAAACGTCGGCCTGCCGCACAAGTTTTTAAATTAGCTTACACGGAGGAGTGGCCTTGCATCGTCAAAAGTCGACTCGGTGCGACCCATGCATACTGCAAACTCTGCCAGTACTGGATGTGTGTGTGTGTGTGTGTGTGTGCGTGCGTGCAAGCACGGGGGTGGTATGCAATCCTTTTGCCGTCACTTGTGGGTGCTACTGAAAAATGTGCCATGCTACTGAAAGTTGATGGATGTGCTACTGAACGAAAAATTCCAAGTAGGCAGGTCTGCAGATATATGACCTGCACAGACTGTAGCGGTCCTGAAAGCTGGGCAAAATATGAATGAACACACAAAACAAAGTGTAAAGTGAAGTAGATTTAATGTACAACTCAGAACAAAGAAATTTTCAATAAATATGTCTTTGTATATGCATCAGGGCTACCATTTGTACTGACAGACAGGGGGTCCCAGGGACTCCTTCACTGATGCTATAGAGGGTCCCAGAGGGGGTATAGAGTCCCCATGAACAAAATTAACCAATACAGAAAATGTAGTATTTCTTGCTTTTTTAATTATCGGCTTGATAATCTGAACATTTCAGAGTAAATGAATCTCTCTCTCTCTCTCTCTCACTGAAAACATTTCTTAAAAAAATCATTTCTTGTTAGGTGGTGTTGCTGTAGATATTTCTTTAGGAATCGACGATTCACTGTCTGTAGCATCTTCAGAAGATGTTTCTTTGCAATTTTTAGGAGCGCCCAACCGCTGAAGCAACGACATATTTGCGAGATGCGATAGCCGTGAACTTCCTTTCTGCTTCGTTCGCCTAGGCTTGTGCACGCGGTTGTTACAACTTGTGAGTCATCGAATTGGTTTAATTAGTGGCGGCGGGCGCCACAGTCTGAGTAAGTCAGCCGGTCGACTGAGTGACGGTCGACGGTTCAGTGACATGGGCCACAAGGCGAGCCTATCAGTGTTTAGGCAACTTCTCGGCTTACTGTCCTTTCGGGGGCACACGCTGTCCTGAATCTGACGGCAGGCAATCGCGCGCGAAGCTTGTGGTGTGCTCAGCTTTGATCACTGACCGCAGCACGTTTTGGGGTTTGCCTGATTTGTAGTGCGTCCCGCAGGACTCGCTACACGTTTTGTTAGTGCGTCCTTTTCGCTCATAGTGCGTCATGGACGCACATATGTGCATCATTGGGAGCCCTGATGCATGTTGACAAAATGGACAAGACAAAGTGCAGTCAGATAAAAAAACGAAAGGAAAATGAAACAAATGGCAGCATTACTTCATCTGAAGAAGATATATCTATCAAAAATTTGCTCGTCTGTTTTGTATTGAATGTTAAATCTGCATTACTTTAACCTTGTTTGGTGCATTCATTTCAGTTGTATTTTTCTCAGTAACTCCCCTAATTATCGATAAATCCCAGACTGTTAGCAAGTCCCCTAATTCTCAGTGAAACCCTGATTGTCTTGTTCCCAGATTTGAAACCTGAATCTCCCCCCCCCCCCCCCCCCGCCCCCGCCCGATGACTCCGAATCCACAACTTAAGGTCCAAAGTCCTGGATATTTGAATCCCCCAGTTTAAGGCATAAAGTCTGTAAGATTTGAAAATCCTGTTCTAATGCAGTGGAAATGGCCCAGTGGTTGGGACAGCACAAAAAAGGGGGAAAAAATGTATATGAAAAGGCTCTGTGATTGTGCTTTATAACACACACAAATGTGCATGCGCGCACACACACCTTCATGCTTACTCGCACACACATATGCACCCAGATTTGCAGTTCACATCTGTTTTCAGGCTGGGAGTTTGTCTTCTTTTCCTCATTTATTTTTTTTCTTTAGATTCTCAAAGAAGTCTGGATCATGTCACAACATCTCGTTTTTGTTTTTGTTTGTTTTCCCTCAGATCGTCACCCGTAGTCGAAATAAAGGACGAAAGAGAGTGATATGAAATAAGGCAGTGGCATATGTAAAGAGATGCCATTGATGCTGTGCAGGTCAGAGTATAGACCAGGATCATCGCCTGTCCTTTGCCAGCATGTCTTCCAGTGGCGGCCCTGGGCCTTCCTCATCCCAGTCAGCCCCCATGGACACAGACCTGCGTCGTCCGGCTCCCTCCGTGGAGGACTTCCCAAGTGAAGGGGATCAGGACTTCCGACATGCCCCTGCAGCCCGACCTCCTCCAATGGGCCCGGAGGATTCCCCTCGCAGGGCGCCCGCCCCTTGCCGTCCCAGGATCTGTTTGAGGACAGTGACATGCGCTCACAGCCGTTTAGCTACGGTCTGGAGAGCGGAGGGTACGAGGACAACCAGTATGGTGACCAATACGGTGACTTTGACCTGCGTATGCCGGGAAGCGCCAGAGGAGGCGGGGATGTGGATGAACGTTTCCTGCCACACGAGATGGGTCACGGTGGGGGTCAGTACAGCCAGGGCGACATGCATGGTTACCATGGCAGTGGTTACCAGGACAACTTTGGTGCCTCGAGCTCCTTCAACAATCAGAACCAGTATGAGGATGACCATGCGGGCCGCAAGCGTTCCTGGCAGGAGGGGCCTGGTCGAGGGCCCCGGGAGGGCAGGAGGCGCGACGTGGGGGGCGTGGTGCTGTGCGCATCTACAATGGACCAGCTGGCCCTCTTGAGCCATCGCGGAGAGGTGGCATGCAGGGGGGCCGAGGACGAGGAGGGAGAGGGGGATGGTGAATCTTTATTCTGCTCTGCTTCCCACAGCCTAATGCGGTGCGAGGCGTAGTAATCTTGACTTCATTTTCCGTGGGTTGCGATAGGTGACCTTGACCTCACTATCCAGGCTGTGAGCATACTGGTTATTGGAATTGGTGGGCATTTCGACATACTTCTGTGACAAGTGACATAGTTCTCACTGGACATTCTCTTGGCGTGGTCACGCTCCATGGACTTTCTGGTCAAGTGACAAGGTCCAAAACTTGACCCATGTTTGGGCGTTTTCTAGACTTTTTCGCGTTCTGTGGCCGACGCTGTCCCTTGCCAAGGTGCTTCACAAACTTCTTCCTGCCATCGCCCTGTGCGTAATTGTGGGAAAGTGTGGCATCCGTTGACGTTTGAAGGCTGTATTCCAGCCTTCTGTTTACGTTTATTATGACAGACATTAACCGTTAAAATGACGATGCATATGCCATGGAATGAAATAGCATTAATAATTAAAAAGGAATTGTTTTGTTCTGAAAAAATGTGACATTATTGAACATTGCCTTGCTCAGATTCATTGGCTGAACAGATTTTCGTATGAATAAAGCCATAAAGAGGACAGGGGGAGAGTGTGCTCATGTGGTGGGATAGGGTTGGGGCACGGGTTACGTTATCGGTGTACATGATGTTCTATTATGTCACCAGCCAACAATGGGAGAACATTGCACCAGCCTTGCTTTACCTTAGCAAGCATCGATGGTATGTGTCTGTGTTGTGTGGGTATGTGTGTGGCATGTATGTACATTTTGCCTTCCTGGTTTAAAAAATTTTTTTTTTCAAGTTTTCTTATTTGTTTCGATTTGTTTTGCAATATCTCTTGTTTACATATTCTCTTCTCAAGAGGTGAGTTTGCAAGAATACGGTGATGTACGAGTTAAGATTTTCATTCAAACAAAGTGTCAGTGCTTGCAGTACCTTGGTGTTGTTACACGGTTCTTCTCCATTCTGGCAGGGACTTTTGGAGTGTTTTCATGTGTGGAGTGCGGGTGAAACGAGAGGCGGAGGGACCTTTTGTGTGAGAGTCATTTTGTTAGGGTGTGCTGATCTCGGTAAATAGCTCTGTGGATTTTTGTATGATGGGAAAGGTTGTGGCTGCAGTGTGTGAACTTCAGTTGTTCAGTGCTGGATTTCCTTAGACTGGCGGCAAATGTTAACATCGGTCATCTCCACACACACACACACACACACACACACACCCCGTTTGTTTACCATACCTCTCTTTTTTTTTCTTTGTGGTTAAGTGCTGTGAAAACTCCAGTCATCACAGAATTTTCATCGGAAACATTTCAGTGAAAATATGTAATGAAGAGTGATTTAATATATTTTGCTGACTGAATAGTGTGAAGTTTAAGAAGCAATGAATTTTTGTGAAACTGTTCACTTGCGAACGTGAAGGTGACTTAACATTTCAAACTTGTGAATGTGAAGCTGACTTTACATTTCCTCATTATATCATAAATAAGAAAAAAAAACAGAAAAGGAAGAAACGTACGTGAGAAGAAAACTATCAGTTCGGAAATACAGCACAACTATGAACAGAGGTAAAAATTTTGTTTTTATTTTGAAGATCGACTCGCTCACACAAGTTAAACTCAAAACAAAAGGGTATCTACCCACTCAGTTTTTGTATGGACCAGATGTCAGGGTCCATCATATAAAGATCAAGGAGCTTCACTCCCATTAGAAAAGTTTTTTTTTAGGAAAGTGGGGTGGGGTGGCAAGGTATACTTTTTTTTTGAGAATGAAGGGGTGTGTTTGGGAGTATCCATTCCCTTGAAAGATCTTATGATGAAGAAGTGTCATTCTTAATGTGCAAAGTTTGTTGTCAGTTCAAATTACAGTTTCTTGCTTCAATTAAGCAAGGCCTCTGTTGAAAGGCATGAGAATGGAAAGATGGGGGAAGCTGGAGTAAGTTAGGTAAAACTACAATCTTGGCAAGAAAAAAAAGGCATGTAAGTTAGGTAAAACTACAACCTTGGCAAGAAAAAAAAGGCATTTATAACAGTATTACAAACACAGCAACACTAATATCATAAGACTGCTCAGTGTTTTCTCTTTTGTTTGCTGAATAGATTTATCATTTATAAAATGCATTCATCTAGTCTCTTTTTTTCCCAGCCATTTATGGACTGTGTTGCTCATTTTGGTTTAAGATTTGTATTAGCTTAGCTAGTTGATACTATAACCCAGAACAGATTTATGCTGATGAATGAAATAATCAAAAAAGTGTCTATCCATGACATCTATCATTTTGTTAGTTTTCATAAGTCATGTTTGTCACTGTCATCCAACCTCCTCTGGTACAAGTTATAGCCATCATTGTTTGGTTTCTTTGCTCTTTCTAGTCCTGGACAAGGGATGAAAGAAATTAGGATGGAGGGATACCGGAGATTGAAAATCAAACGTTGTCTTCCCTTGTGTGAAAGTTCTGTCATTATTTGGTTTTAATTTTGCACCAGCTCCAGTTTGCAAGCTTTTTCATTCCTTATTGTGTGTTCCCATGTGTAAAAGTCGCATCATCTTTTGGTTTAATTTTGCTTCAACCCCAGGGTGTAAGTCTTTTCATTTGTTACTCTCGTGTGTGTGGGAGGGGGGGGAGGGTCTGTTGTCATTGTGATCATTTTTCTCCCAGAAGTCTTTGAGACAGGCGTTTTCAAGATGGCCATGATAATCCAACAGAATGGCCATGTGTCATCAGATTAACAACCAGCCTCTTCTCTGTTCCAAGTGGTTGTTGATACTGATAGGGAAGCTTTATTGTGTCGAAACAGCTGCAAGATGCTATTAATTTGGTTGGCAGTGTTATCACCTGTTGTGCTTCATTGTACAGTGTTCAGATGGAATTGTTCATATTACTCATCATATTTCAGAACCACAAATTATGATAGTGCAGTTTTGCTTGTGCGAAGTTCATCACATTGGAATGGAAACTGGATAATTGGTTTGTTGTGCGTGTTGGTCAGCCCTAATGCGTTGAAATATATTTGGGGAAGTTGTTTTTGTGTAGCAAGAAGTGTGAAAGAGAAGCAAGGTATGTTGCATTTTCAGAACTGCTATTTGATGATGGCGATACAGATATTAAATCAACATAAAAAATCAATGGTGGTGCAGCGAGTTTGTACTGTGTGTGGTGGGCTTGTACATTTTGAGCATGCTTATGATAAGATTAAGATATAATGTTGCTTATAGCCCAGCCGACCACAAAGAGCCACATCAGGGCTGTCACCATGTTAAAATCCACTCACAAGTCATTCATTCACACAATTCTTTAAAATGCATCCTGAAAGTTTGTTAAAAATCTTTCCACTGTAAAATCTCAGATCTGATGAAAAATGTTAAATCTCTTTCAAGAACTCGAAGATCACGTCAGGCGGAACATCTCTGAACAAGGCTTTCATGGAATCTGCAGTTAAATGTTTGTGCCTCACATCATGCAAGTCCCAACACTCTAAAAGAATATGTTTCATTGTGAGTGGCACATGACATGGAATGCACCATGGAACTTCTTCATTCTTTAAAAGGTATGAATGAGTAAAATATGAATGGCCGGTGTGCAGCAAGCATAGAATTAGAACCGTTTCTTCTGTGTGACCACCAGACCCCGGACTATAAACAACATGACTAACGAACAATCATGCATCGCATCACAGCATCAGTCAAATGTAACTGTTGGTTTTCATTTTATGTTGGAGCAACAAATAATCACCTAAAATGGGGAGTTGCCAGTTAGCTGACACCAAATCTGGGGTGAAACTATAAAAGATGGTAAAAATAATAAATGTAAAAAAAAGGGGGGGTTTGTTATATATAAAAAGATGGTGCCAAAACTGCAGGCACTTTTCACCCTAGATAATGCCAAAACTGTAGGCACTTTCATCCTAGAAGGTGCCAAAACTGTAGGCACTTTTATCCTAGATGGTGCCAAAACTGTAGGCACTTTCATCCTAGATGGTGCCAAAACTGTAGGCACTTTCACCCTAGATGGTGCCAAAACTGCAGACTTTCATCCTAGATGGTTCCAAAACTGCAGCCACTTTCACCCTAGATGGTGCCAAAACTGCAGGCACTTTCACCCTAGAAGGTGCCAAAACTGCTGGTGCACTTTCACCCTAGAAGGTGCCAAAACTGCAGCCACTTTCACCCTAGATGGTGCCAAAAACTGCAGGCACTTCCACCCTAGATAATGCCAAAACTGCAGGCACTTTCATCCTAGATGGTGCCAAAACTGCAGACTTTCATCCTAGATGGTGCCAAAACTTCAGGCACTTTCATCCTAGATGGTGCCAAAACTGCAGACTTTCATCCTAGATGGTTCCAAAACTGCAGGCACTTTCACCCTAGATAATGCCAAAACTGCAGGCACTTTCACCCTAGAAGATGCCAAAACTGCAGGCACTTTCACCTTAGAAGGTGCCAAAACTGCTGGTGCACTTTCACCTTAGAAGGTGCCAAAAGTGCTGGCGCTTTCACCCCAGAAGGTGCCAAAACTGCTGGTGCACTTTTCACCCTAGAAGGTGCCAAAACTGCAGGCGCTTTCACCCTAGAAGGTAACTGCTGGCACTTTCACCCTAGAAGGTGCCAAACTGCTGGTGCACTTTCACCCTAGAAGGTGCCAAAACTGCTGGCACTTTCACCCTAAATGGTGCCAAAACTGCTGGTGCACTTTCACCCAAGAAGGTGCCAAAACTGCTGGCACTTTCACCCTAAATGGTGCCAAAACTGCTGGCACTTTCACCCTAGAAGGTGCCAAAACTGCAGGCACTTTCACCCAAGAAGGTGCCAAAACTGCTGGTGCACTTTCACCCAAGAAGATGCCAAAACTGCTGGTGCACTTTCACCCTAGAAGGTGCCAAAACTGCTGGTGCACTTTCACCCTAGAAGGTGCCAAAACTGCAGGCACCTTCACCCAAGAAGGTGCCAAAACTGCAGGCACTTTCACCCTAAATGGTGCCAAAACTGCAGGCACTTTCACCCTAGATGGTGCCAAAACTGCAGGCACTTTCACCCTAGAATTAGATGGTGCCAAAACTGCTGGTGCACTTTCACCCAAGAAGGTGCCAAAACTGCAGGCGCTTTCACCCAAGAAGGTGCCAAAACTGCAGGCACTTTCACCCAAGAAGGTGCCAAAACTGCAGGCACTTTCTTTCACCCTAGATGGTTCCAAAACTGCAGGCACTTTCACCCTAGATGGTTCCAAAACTGCAGGCACTTTCACCCTAGATGGTGCCAAAACTGCAGGCACTTTCACCCTAGAACATGCCAAAACTGCAGGCACTTTCACCCTAGAAGGTGCCAAAACTGCTGGTGCGCTTTCACCCAAGAAGGTGCCAAAACTGCAGGCACTTTCACCCAAGAAGGTGCCAAAACTGTAGGCACTTTCACCCTAGAAGGTGCCAAAACTGTAGGCACTTTCACCCTAGAAGGTGCCAAAACTGCAGGCGCTTTCACCCTCTCTTCCCAGTGAGGAGTAGCCATAGGACGCAATGTCTTCTGTGTTTACAGTGTCGCATGACACTGTATGTATGTGTACATGCATGTGAGAAAGCGCATGCATTTGTGTGTGCGTGTGTGTGATCGCCTCCTTTCTAAGATTATAAAATAATCAAACTTTATTCATCTAGTGTCCATACAAGTCACAGAGTTCAAGAAAGTACATTTTTCGGACTGGAAAGTCTCAGGAGTTGCAAAAAGTCAGGATCCTTCAATGGGTTCAAGCTGGGTTGATCCCTACATTGCTAGCGCTACCCTCATGCCTGTTTTCCCCAAGACGAAAGCCCACAACTTTCCTGAAGCTACGTGAAGGAGTTCTCTCATCGGTGGAATTAGCAAGTCAATATATATATACCCATTGCATACAGTCAGATCAGTTCAATTCAGTTCATTACACCCCAGCCGACTACAAGAAGCCATATCAGGGCTGTCATTCTAAGCCAGTTCTCACAGTCGATCAGTCTATACGACACACTGTGCACCGCACCATACACATTTCTTTTTTCATATACCTGATTATCACAAAACTTGGACAGAGTAAAAATATGTTGTTTTTAGTTTTACTCTAGGCCAGCCAACCACATCGGGCCATTTTAAGACTATCTATCACTGCATCAACAGACATTATATGTCCAGGGTGTACACTACGCTTTTGGAATATATCTCGGCGTCATCCAGGCCTGAGAGATAGATACCTGCAGTGTTGGCCAGGAAATTTTGACACGGAAAAAGAGACTTCGTTTTTGTCCAAGATGTATTTCAGTCTCGGTCTCCTTTGTCTGCGCATCTCTTAAAATCTCTGCCTAGGGTTATCTCTTTAAGTCTGTCTCTCTCTCTCGGTCGCAATCACTGGTGATCTCTGTTTCGCTGCAATGCTAACTCTCAATCAAATCAACTAACAAACAATGCTATTTGGGTAGAGGCTTTGATAGAATACTGACCTTTATAAAACATGTTGAGAATAAAGTATTGTAATCAAATGTGAAAAGGTCTTCCTGCCATGAAAGCAATGGTATCTAAAATCAATGACCAATGTAATCCCTACCGTCGATCACACAGTTGTACTTGGTGTGATTGATTACAGATTAGGGTTTACAACATTGTCCCAGAGCAATACCTTTAAACTTGGGAAAAACATCAAAATGAAGCAATCTTGAGAACTGAAAGGACACACCAAATGAAGCTATGCATTACCTGCCTGACCTCTCTTCAACGGAGGTCAGACACTAGTTAAAACAGATGAAGGCGTATTTTAAAGCACCTGAAAATCCCCAGAACCCATACACGAGGCAATTGAAACAAAAGACGCTCATTTAAAATGTGGAAAATCATGGATGGGACAGGCTGAAGACAACATAACAGCTTTGTGTGTCAGTTATCAAAACTCTGGCATGAATTTACATAGATGGATGCAGCATTTTAAACTCCCTAAACTTGAATTATACTAATCTTTTACCAATTCTTCAACACTTAAGAATCTGGTATGGCATTCTCTGACTTTCATGTCTGCACTTACAACGTATCTGTTCAAACGCCAGTTGCAAGATACCACCTGAAACATTACTAAATTACTACATGTCACTTGCACACTTTGCTCATGTACAAATGAGCTGGGCACCATATCATCTAGTGTGTTCATGTATGCAACATTATGTTCCAGTGTGTGTGTGTGCGCGCGCGCTAGTGTGCTGTGTGCGTGTGTGTGTGTGTGTGTGTGTATGTTTATGATTCGTGAACGCAGAATTTGTGTGTGTGTGTGTTTCTACTCATATTTTTTAGATGTTGAATTGTTAAAACTTGTAAAGCGCCCTGTAGCCTACGTTGTTAGGATGGGCGCTATAGAAATTGTCCTCATTATCATTATTAATATGATTAAATTCTCAACTTTATTAATCCATAAAAACATGTCAATCAGCACACAACCCAGCATCACTTCAAGACTTTATTGAATCATCGAACACCAACACATGTCCATTAAAACATGTACACTTTGATAAAAGGGAAGGAGGGGGTGTGCGGGAAGGCCAGGACCATGTCTTCGTGTGTAGCGTATCTTGGTGTAGTATACCTTGCTATGTATTACCAAATTCCGGCGACAAAATTTCTTCAACTTCAAAGTCTACATTTGTACCTAAGTTTTTTTTCTAATTACGAAATTCACACTGCTGCTGTGTTATTTTTGCGACATTCTAACTACAGCTTAAGTAAAATATTATCCTCTCCCCTCCCCCTTTTTCTTTTCCCCATGTCTGAGCAACAATGAACAGTAGGCACACACTTCTCTCTACTTCATTACAAGGTTCTACAATGAAACCTCCTGGAACCAGAAACACCTCCAAATGGGCTCTTAAATGCCAGGGCATAGTCACCGGGAGGCACATCTTTTACTCTGAGAAAATTTGACATGTTCCAGAAAAGCTGCATTAATTTGGAGATTTTCGTTTCAGTGTACCTAAAATGAAAAAGGTCGCCATACTGGATATAAAACACCAGCCGATATAAATGGCAGAGAAAAAGGGCCAAAGCCTTTCATGTGGATCATACCCTCTTTACATATTCATTTAGTCTGGGAGAAGGGAGAGAGAGAGAGAGGACAGAGGCAACAGTTGCTAGGCAGTTGTGTGGCTACGTTTACACCACTCCAGCATCTCTCCAAGAAAGAAGTAAAGTGCTGTAAGAGGTTTCCTGGTGATATCTACAACAGGATTTCAACGCTTGACAGATAAACTTGTAGCTGTGATCTGCTAATTTACCGCTTTGGTAGTCGCATGATTTTTTTTTTCACCTGTGAATAGAAAGTAATATTCTATTTTTGTCACTTTGATTCATTACTCTTGTTAGCAAGTGTATTTACTGACATTAATTCCTTGTATTTTGTTCTCATTTTGTCTAGGTTGAAAGACATCAAAATTAGTAAAAAGAATGACAAAATTTGGCCAGCATGCATGCTTTGTAGTACAGACAGACTGCAATAGAGCTAAATGTTTGGCCAGATACTTATAACATAGCATCATCACCAAACTGACGTGTTGAAGCAACATGTCAAAAATCATATAAAACAACCCACAACATACAGGTGAAAATGAACGAGTGATCAATGACCCAAAACAAACACCATCAGTAACAGACACATACATGCAACAACAAATAACCGAAAGAAAACAATGTAAGAAAATTACATCCGGACAACTCTAAATGAACAAATCTAACCCACAGCAATGGGAGACAATCACCTGTTTACATCTTTCTGCTTGCGCCCCCCCCCCCCCCCCCCCCCCCCCCCCAGGTTAGGTGTCAATCTTGGTTTCTATCTTGCACATTTAACCCTTATTCCATGTGTAAATAACAAGTACAGCATGAGTATTTTTTTTTAGCTTTTTCCTTACTGTATCCTGTGCGGCTGTGAGAAAACACATTTGAAATGATGTGGTGATTCAAAAAAATTTTTTTTTTCCATGTGCCAATGAAGTCGAGTTACAGTAAGGCAAGTTTAATATATCAACCCATAGCACAAAGATCTTTTTCTAATGACTTGTAAAATGTTAATACAACAGCTATATAATGTACATGGCTGAAGAAAATAGACTCGTTTATACAGAGTCAAGGCAATTAATCACAAAATGCAATGATACAACCTGTCAGATCAGAAGTACTGATGAGATAACAAAGGATCTGTCCGGGCCCTATTTGTCAAAGCACCTTGCATCACTACAGAATTCAAGCACAATGGAAGGTCAATACATTATACAAAAATCACCAGAGACCACTGCTATCAAGAGATGATGATTCTGCGACTGCTGTTACTACACCAGGCACTGCTGTCAAAAGGCATTGAACCAATGACTGCTGTTACCAAACCTGACACTGCTGTCAAAAGGCATTGAACCAATAACTGCTGTCACACACCTGTGTCAGGTGTTAGTTCAATTATTAGTTCAATGCCTTCAGTGTCTGCTGTTGAGAGACGTTGAACGAATGACTGCATTACCACACCTGACACTGCTGTCAGAGAACCTGAACCAATGACTGCTGTTACCAATACCATGCCAAATACACTGCTTTCAAAAGGCATTGAACCAATGACTGCTGTTACCATGCCAAATACACTGCTTTCAAAAGGCATTGAACCAATGACTGCTGTTGCCATGCCAAATACACTGCTTTCAAAGGCACTGAACCAGTAACTGCTGTTACCATACCAAATACACTGCTGTCAAGAGATGTTGAACCAGTGACGGCCGTTACCATGCCAAATACACTGCTGTCAAGAGATGTTGAACCAGTGACTGCCATTACCACATCAGACACTGCTGTCAAGAGAACCTGAACCAATGACTGCTGTTACCATACCTGACACTTCTGGCGAGAGATGTTGAACCAATGACTGCTGTTACCACACCTGACACTCTGTCGAGAGATGTTGAACCAATGACTGCTCTTACCACACCTGACACTTCTGGCGAGAGATGTTGAACCAATGACTGCTCTTACCACACACCTGACACTTCTGTCGAGAGATGTTGAACCAATGACTGCTCTTACCACACCTGACACTTCTGGCGAGAGATGTTGAACCAATGACTGCTCTTACCACACCTGACACTTCTGTCGAGAGATGTTGAACCAATGACTGCTTTACCACACCTGACACTTCTGACGAGAGATGTTGAACCAATGACTGCTCTTACCACACCTGACACTTCTGTCAAGAGATGTTGAACCAATGACTGCTCTTACCACACCTGACACTTCTGTTGAGAGATGTTGAACCAATGACTGCTCTTACCACACCTGACACTTCTGTCGAGAGATGCTGAACCAATGACTGCTGTTACCACACCTGACACTTCTGTCGAGAGATGTTGAACCAATGACTGCTCTTACCACACCTGACACTTCTGTCGAGAGATGCTGAACCAATGACTGCTGTTACCACACCTGACACTTCTGTCGAGAGATGTTGAACCAATGACTGCTCTTACCTCACCTGACACTTCTGTCGAGAGATGTTGAACCAATGACTGCTCTTACCACACCTGACATTCTGTCGAGAGATGTTGAACCAATGACTGCTCTTACCACACCTGACACTTCTGTCGAGAGATGTTGAACCAATGACTGCTCTTACCACACCTGACACTTCTGGCGAGAGATGTTGAACCAATGACTGCTCTTACCACACCTGACACTTCTGGCGAGAGATGTTGAACCAATGACTGCTCTTACCACCACTGACACTTCTGTTGAGAGATGTTGAACCAATGACTGCTCTTACCACACCTGACACTTCTGTCGAGAGATGTTGAACCAATGACTGCTCTTACCACACCTGACACTTCTGTCAAGAGATGCTGAACCAATGACTGCTCTTACCACACCTGACACTTCTGTCGAGAGATGTTGAACCAATGACTGCTCTTACCACACCTGACACTTCTGTCGAGAGATGCTGAACCAATGACTGCTCTTACCACACCTGACACTTCTGTCGAGAGACGTTGAACCAATGACTGCTGTTACCACACCAGACACTACAGTCAAGAGACGTTGAATCAATGACTGCTGTTATCATGCCAAATGTACTGCTGTCAAAAGATGTTGAACGAATGACTGCCTTGACCATGCCAGGCACTGTTTTTACCATGCCCAATACACTGCTGTATAGAGATGTTGAACCAATGCAGCCATTACCACACCAGACACTGCTATCAGTTCACATGCACACAGAATACTATGGTCAGTCAGAACACAAGTAATAAATGTACACCATTTTACTTTTCAATCCTTCCTTCCTTGTTCATTTTCCCCCTCTTTTCTATAAAAAAAAAAACAACAACAAACAACACCTGCATTTTGTTTGATATAATCCAAGCAATCCTTATTACATTAATTAAATACTTAACGTTCTGTTAACAATCTGGGATAACCTTTCAACATAAAAGGATTTTAGATTAATATGGGAGTGAAGGACTTTTTTGTTTTTAAACTTCAATTTAATCAAGGATGTCACTACTTGTGAGGAATCCCATATACACCACACCAGCTCTGCTAAGTATGAGAACAAAGTGTGCACAGGGTAAAAATAATTGAATATGGAAAGACTTCGTATGGCAGATTCAATGTCGAATTTCAACCTGTTTTCCGTGGATTTCTATGACATCATCAACATTTACCAACAAGACCCACATAAAAACACACACACAACATATTCAGAGACAACAGCATGACTTGCTAATTAAAAAAAAAAAAGAAAAAAAGAAAAAAATTTAAAAACCCAACTCTTTCATACAGAAGCCACCTCAAGCCTCATTCTTATCCACAAATGTACAGTCCTTCTTCAAAAGCTGACAGCGCAGAAATGCCAACATATTCTGTTCGAGGATATGTTCCTTTTTCTTCATGGCCCAGATGACCTACCAAGCTACCTCAGGGCTGGGGAATCTGTATGTAGTCATGCAGCTGGAATCTGTATTCAGTGCCACATGCTTCTGACACCTTGAAAGCTGGCAGTCAAACTGTTAAGTCACATTCCAGAGCAAACAACTTCTGGCACAAGCCACACTTCTTTTAGTTGAAAAACAAAATGTTTGTCCAGATCACGGGCAATGGGCACTCTCTCATAATCATACTATTGATGAACTGAGGCAAAGTCAACAATATCCTTGTCGTCATCCAATAAAGATGAATAAATGGAAAGGAAAATATCTAAAACCTACGTATCAAACTGGCATTTAATGACATGGGGGGAAAACATCTCTTTATGTAGATATAAAAGAGAGATGAAAAAAAACACTTGTCTTGAATTAATCAGCTTCACTCTCTTTGTGCCTATTACCTGCCAAAGGATCAGAAATGCAGCCAATGCCTGGAGAAATAGTAAAATACACAACGACTCTTGTCTCTTTTCCTTTTTTTTTTTTCCTAGTTACAATTTTTTTTTCTTTTTACTAGGAGGAAAGACAGGATGCAGCTGCGTCCTAATTCAATTTAAAGGAAATCTTGTAAGACCTGTTTTGTTCAAAGTATCACCAATACTGATCCATCTTTGAGAGAGAGGGCATGGGTTCAACATGTCATCCCTTTAAAAATTTTGCCCACGTTATCATGTCCCCGTAACTAATAAATTTCGCTTTCTTTCAGACTCTAACGTCTGGATTCGTTGATACGCAGATGGATTCTCTGTTTTCTGGCTAAATTTTCAGATGCAGATTTATGATGGAAAGGCACCAGATATCATCATGACAGCAAGGTTTTCTGAGACATACCAACAGACATACCAATGCGTAGATTTATGATAGCGTACCAAAAAATGCCAGTTGAATAGATTTACCATGGACCTGGCATCAGATGCATAGATTAACCATGATTACCAACAGACATCCAGGTTTACCATGACAGACTAACAGTCTGATGTCAAGGTTTACCATGACATTCCAACAGAACCTATAGATGTCAAGGTTTACCATGACATAGCAACAGAACCTATAGATGTCAATGTTTACCATGACATACCAACAAAACCTATAGATGTCAATGTTTACCATGACATACCAACAGAACCTATAGATGTCAAGGTTTACCATGACACACCAACAGAACCTATAGATGTCAATGTTTACCATGACATACCACAGAACCTATAGATGCCAAGGTTTACCATGACATACTAACAGAACCTATAGATGTCAAGGTTCATCATGACATACCACAGAACCTATAGATGTCAATGTTTACCATGACATACCACAGAACCTATAGATGCCAAGGTTCATCATGACACACCACAGAACCTATAGATGTCAAGGTTCATCATGACACACCACAGAACCTATAGATGTCAAGGTTCATCATGACATACTACAGAACCTATAGATGTCAAGGTTCATCATGACATACCACAGAACCTATAGATGTCAAGGTTCGTCATGACATACCACAGAACCTATAGATGTCAATGTTTACCATGACAAACCAACAGAACCTATAGATGTCAAGGTTTACCATGACATACCAACAGAACCTATAGATGTCAAGGTTCATCATGGCACACCAACAGAACCTATAGATGTCTATGTTTACCATGACATACCACAGAACCTATAGATGTCAAGGTTCATCATGACACAACAACAGAACCTATACATGTCAAGGTTCATCATGACACACCAACAGAACCTATAGATGTCAAGGTTCATCATGACACACCAACAGACCTTTAGATATCAATGCTTACCATGGTATACCAACAGCATGTACATGTCCAGGTTTATCATAGCATCCTATCCTACTGATGTCAAAAGTCCACCATGGCATGTCAAGAGACATACTGATGTCAAGGTGTACCATGACAAACAAACAGACATTCCAATGGCTAAGTTCACCATGGCATACCAAGAAACGTACTGATGTCAAGTTTTACCATGGTATACCAACAGACATGCAGATGTCAAGGTTTACCACGGCATGTGGACAAACGTTGATGTCAAAGTTTACCAAAACACACCAACAGACAAATCAATGCCTCAGTCCCCATGGCATAGCGATAGACGTACCAAGGCCTAATTTACCATGGCACACCACCAGACACACCGATGCCTAGGTTCATCATGGCAAAGCAAGAGACACACTGATGCCTAGGTTTACCATGACAAAGCAAGAGACATATCAGTGCTTAGGTTTACCATGGCAAAGCAAGAGACACACCGATGCCTAGGTTTACCATGACAAAGCAAGAGACATATCAGTGCTTAGGTTTGCCATGGCAAAGCAACAGACACACCAATGCCTAGGTTTGCCATGGCAAAGCAAGAGACACACCAATGCCTAGGTTTACAATGGCAAAGCAACAGACACACTGATGCCTAGGTTTACCATGGCAAAGCAACAGACACACTGATGCCTAGGTTTACCATGGCAAAGCAAGAGACACACTGATGCCTAGGTTTACCATGGCAAAGCAAGAGACACACTGATGCCTAGGTTTACCATGGCACACCACCAGACACACTGATGCCTAGGTTTACCATGGCACACCACCAGACACACTGATGCCTAGGTTTACCATGGCGCACCACCAGACACACTGATGCCTAGGTTTGCCATGGCAAAGCAAGAGACACACCGATGCTTAGGTTTACCATGGCAAAGCAAGAGACATATCAGTGCTTAGGTTTACCAAGGTATAGCAATAGACATACCGATGCCTTGGTTTACCATGGCCCACTAACAGACATACCTATGCCTAGGTTTACCATGGCAGAGCAACAGACAACAGATGCCTAGGTTTACCATGGCAAAGCAACAGACAACAGATGCCTAGGTTTACCATGGCACACCAACAGACATTCTGATGCCTTGGTTTACCATGGCAAAGCAACAGACAACAGATGCCTTGGTTTACCATGGCACACCAACAGACATTCCGATGCCTTGGTTTACCATGGCAAAGCAACAGACAACAGATGCCTAGGTTTACCATGGCACACCAACAGACATTCTGATGCCGGTTTACCATGGCAAAGCAACAGATGCCAAAGTTTACATGACACACCAACAGACATACAGATGCCTAGGTTTACCATGGGATACCAACAAACATACAGAAGCATTGGTTTACCACGGCAAAGCAGCAGACATACCAATGCTTGGGTTTACTATGGCACATCAAACGACGAATTAATGCTTTGGTTTACCATGGCATAGCAGCAGACTACCGATGCGTAAGTTTACCATCATAGGCCCATGGCAAAGAAACAGATATATTGATGCCTAGGTTTACCATGGATTAGCAACAGACATACCGATGCCTAGGTTTTCCATAGCAAAGCAACAGACATATTGATGCCTAGGTTTACCATGGCAGAGCAACAGACACGTCGATGCCTAGGTTTACCATGGCACACCAACAGACATACCAATGCCCAGATTTACTAAGGGACATTGCCAGATATAACGTCAAGGTTTTTCCATGGAATAGCAACAGACAAATCAATGTAAGGTTTATGTTGATGCATTGCCAGGCATAGTGAACCAAGCCTCAGCTTCCAGCAAGTGGAAAATCAGGCAGCTGGAGTGAAACAGTTAAGAAAAACAAGCCAGCTTTCCTTTTCCCCACTTTACTTCCGCATATACATAAGCAATCTGTCTGGGCGAAGCAGTCAACTAAGAGAAAGGACATGAACTGTCAAACAGAAAAATATCCCAAAACCTAGACAAAGGAGGTTCTTGTCTTTACAGTCCATTCCATTCTAACATGCAGTAAAAGTGTGAGGTTTCAGTTCCCTATGAGTACTTGCTGGGGAAAAAAGAGACAAACATGGGAGAAATAAACAAAAGAAACAAACTTAACTGTGGACCTAAAGGAACAAAAAAGAGAGAGTAAAATATGTCCATTCATCTACCAATATCCCTCAAAACCCTCTCAGAGTCTTGACAACAACCTTAATTTAATAAATTACTGAAGCCAGCACATATAAGCCAGGGATGGGTCTGTCAGGTTACCTACAGCCACTGACAAAAAGAAAGAAGAAGCCCAACTTCTTCTCTTTGTTGTTGTTGTTGTTGTTGTTGTTGTTGTTGTTGTTGTTGTTGTTGTTGTTGTTGTTGTTGAGAGAGAGAGAGAGAGAGAGAGAGAGAGAGAGAGAGAGAGAGAGAGAGAGAGAGAGAGTGTGTGTGTGTGTGTGTGTGTGTGTGTGTGTGTGTGTGTTTCAATCTAGGTTTAGACGAACAAGACTATCGACTTGTTCCATTTTCACTTTTCATAGAGACAAACTGAAAATGACACCAACTATAGTGACAAAACATCATCTCATTATCAATATGCTGTACTCACCTCACTGTATTTGGGATATCTGGCTTGCACAGGGAAAATAATATAGGACAAAAATCAGAAGGAAAAACTCATTACTGAAAATAACTATAAAAAGGAGTTAAAAAGTAGAAAGAAAGAAATAAAATAAAACTAGTCCAGCTGACAATTTAACAAAAACAAAAAAACCCAACCCTTTTCAGAGATACAAAACCGCACAAAATTTTAAGGAACACATGCAAACTGCTTAAATACATTACAAAGCATTTACAGTTTCATGACGGCATAAGAAATACTGAATGTGAAAAGTAACAGCTACAGTGAAGCCCATATTTATAAAACTAACACTGTAACAGAAGACAACACACTATTTCCTCCCTCTCTCTCGAGACAATTCTAGTTTATCATTCGTTAGTTGCCCATAAATCTAACAAATGCTACAAATATGATCACACTGTGGACATGATAAGGGATGTTGTGAACAAACAAAACAAACATACTCTCAAAACACAACACAATCTGACAGAACTAGGAACACGCCACTTCTTCATAAAACATTTATTAATTGTTCCCAAAATGAACGACACAATGCACTGAAGCCCATATCAACAGCCTTAAATACAATGCGAAAGCTTTTCCCTCCCACCAGCCGAAAGCTCTTTAAAACAGTCTGGTGTACACAGACGCAGGGGGTGGAGGGGGGGGAAGAGTACTTACAAAGCAGCCAAGGGACATTACTTCCTATCCTATGGTGACAGATGTTTAAAACGTCAGAACGCTAATGAACATTCTTGAAACCACAGAATCTCCTGCCTGCAGAAACAGACATAAAATTCCCATTATTTTTTCAATCCAACGTAAATTTCATTATCATTTCATTTTTTAAGACCACTGAACACATAAATCTCCCTCGAGAATAAATGAATTTAAGAAATAGAAAAAAAAGGTATTCAAAGGAAACCACAGACCTCTGCCAAAGCTGAACAAACCTTGGATCCATCTTTTGACCAAGATCTGCACCACGGAACCGAAATACAGTGGGCTTGGGCCTTCCCTCTTCCCATCAAGCTTTCTTAAAACTTGAAAGGAAATCTTAAATGTGGCAGGGAACAGTAGACAGTAAACAAATAAACAAGTACGGTAAAACTTGCTCCCATGGTGAAAAAATACAAGTCCATAACTTCAAACGAATGGTGCCTACGACATCGAATTGTTTAGCAGAAATGACAATACAGGGCACACAGACTCCTTGTCTGTTCTGTTTGCCCTGTGTAGTCATTTCTGCTAGGCGATTTGGTGTCTTAGGTAGCATTCGTTTAGAGTAAATGGCATGTATTCATTTCACCACAGGAGCAAGAGTTTTCCATACTTTATTGTTTTCTTTAAATTGGTTTCATAGTTTTAGCCTCATCTTGCTGAATGGACCCTGAACAGATCCTAAATCCCGTCTCTGATTCAGATCTGCACCCTTATTTCCTGAGTTTTTCCTTGGTCCACACTCTACCTTTCCTCTAAATGCACATGAAATCAGTTCAATAGGTTCTGCACAATCTTCTTTACAAAGAGGCAGAGATAAAACAACAGACACAGGCAAAACTGTACTCTCCTCAGTGGCAAAAAAAAAAAAATCTGTGAGAACTGGGCCAGTGCATAGACACCCTTACAGTTACAGTAGCAATATCAGGAAGCCACCTCTTTCTTTCCCCAAAGGATGGCTAAGGATCAAATTATGCTCTCACTACCACTATGTACTGGAAAGAATCTCTTATCAGTAGGCAACAAAAGCTCTCATGGTGAACAGAAACAGGCAGAGAGGAGGCTACAATCAGAATGTGAAACAGAGTCAATTTCCTTTTTTTTTCCAGAATCAAAAAAGGAGGAGCAGAGACCAGCCCATACACACTACATCATATCTTGTCAGAGCTATAAAGAGGGTAGGTGACTATATTCATGCAAAGATAGATAACAAAAATGATTTAAACTAAAGAATTACAGACAAGATTGTAGGAAATGGGAAGAGAAGGTAGGAATAGGAGGGGTATAGAAAGGGGTGGGGGGAGACGGGACTATGAGTAGGGGGTGAATTTTGGTGCGACTTAGCAGATGCCTGACCTAGGCAACTTGAGGATAAGGCATTCCAAGCCCATCTGATATGGTCTACTTGTGAACGTGCAATTTCCCTTAGTGCTGTCGTCCACATGAGTGTGGTGATCTTTTTCCTTTCATATACATACTTTTATCCATTGGCCATCAACGGAACATGGCAGCATTCAACACTGAACATGAAATAAAAAAAATAAAGAAATAATGACAGAGTATCCAAAAAAAAAGAAAAAAAAAAGGACAAACAGCTGAATTTCTGTTTCCAAAAAGCAATTGCATGTACATACAAATCATAGCCCTTTCTTTGTTTTGGCTAGTTATTCAAAGTACGATCAAGCTGCTTTCCCCTGAACAAACGATGTAACACAAAACAAAGGTGTTTCAAAGGTAACAAAGCTGTCATCATAAAATTCAAAAGATCAAACACAACAAGTCATTCTCAAATGTCTTTAATTTTCCTATTCATACAGTCAATGAAGTTTTTCTTCTTCTCAAGTCTTTGCTAATATCATTCATTTATTAGAAGCCTTGCTTCTGTTTTTCCCTTTTCTACATATCTGAGTTGTTACCATTCATTTTTTGACTTAGGTTGTAATCATTTTTCAAATGTTTGAGCAGCTGAGTCACAAAATAAATAAACAAATAAAAAGAGAAGTAAAAAATTGCCTGTGCTGTTACCATTCACTCATCAGAAGGATGTATCTGTCCTCAGCTGTCTATGGTGTTACAATTCATTCACTGGAAAGCTTTACCTTTTCTCAAATGTCCACACCCTCACCATTCATTCGATCATGAAGATTTACCTTTTCTCCACTCTCTGTGCTGTTATCATACATTCATGAGAAAGAGTTACCTCTCCTGGATCAAGTGTCTCTGCTGTTTGGGTTCATACAGCAGCAAAAAGTTCTCATCCACTCAGATTCTCTGACTTCCAAGGTGTGCACGTCCAAAGAAGTCTGTGGAACTCTTTGCCCCGCACAATGAACTACAACAGTAACCTCCCATACTGCACAACCACCATTCTCTTTGCAGGGGGTAGGGGGGTGCAGGGAACTACCGTCACATTTTAAAACCGGCGAGGGCGCTTGCCCCTTGAAGGTCCAAAGTCGTCAAATGGCATTCGATCTCTTCTCTTGAAACCTGCACGCAAGGTACGGAGGGGTATATAGTAAAATCTGCCATAGACAACCATTCTCCAAACACCCCCAACAAAGCCGCATTGATCTCTGCTCAGCCGCTGGCACAGAAGACTTCCCGTTGGCTGAAATCCTGTTTCACCATCATAAATTCCAGGTTCACTTTGAACAGCATTTTCAGTGCATTTTTCACCTAATGTTGAAATACTGAAACATATATTTTTGGGTGGGTGGCAGCTGGGGAAGGGAATATCCAAATTCTTTCTGTCAAACACCCTTACCAATATGTTTTACTTTTTACTGGTGGACATTTGAACATACATTTGGATGGAGGGATTTCTCACAATTCTGGAGTGTCTCAGACTAGTCACTAAACAGCCTTTTACCCATGCTGCAAGTGAGTAATGCAAGGTCTCCACAGTCAAATTAAAACATAACATCACAATGACACAATCTCATCATTTAAAACTGTTCCAAAATGAACCACAAAAAAAAGCCTTTAAATTAACTTCCAGAACGTAGAATAGTGAAACAGGATTTGACCACCATATAGGCTTTAGTCAATGAACACCATAACAGAAGTGCCATTTTATTACTGAACAAGGAGCCATAGGAGCGTTGCTCCCACACTGCACATCCCTAGCACCTTGTGCAGCCTGCATAAGAGACCTGAACAGGCACACAAGGTGGCAGTGACAAGGCTGAGAGACGGAAAGGTGCTGATGGTTGCCACAGCAGATTTTACTGTTGTCCCTCACTCAACAGGATCTTTCTCCCTCTCCCCACCCCCTCCACCACTCCTCCCCCACACCTTCATTCTCTCCCCACTCTTACTCCATTCCCCACCCACCTCCTCACAACCTCTTCTCTCCAAGCACTCAGCGCCTCCCAGGATTCCACATATGGCAACAGTCACAACACATGTCGTGAACCCACTGTCAGGTCACAGACTTACAGACTATACACACAAGCCCACAAGCCAAACTTCAAGTCCACTCCTGTCAGAGGGGTAAAACTGGATGTACTTTTTTCAGTTGCAAGTTTCCAACAACTATACCATAAAATACGCAAGGGGGTGTGGTAGAAGTGTAGGGAGGGTAAAGGGTGGGGGAGAGGGGGAGGGGTGGGGGTGGGGGGAGAGGAAGTAAGTACCCTTTACAGGTCTGCAAGGGAGACGGAGAGGGAGGGGGTCAAAGAAGGGAGACGGAGAGGTACTGTTTCACTACTACAAATGACATGAAGTCCAAATTATCTCCTCTCCTGTTATCCTTCATATCCTATCGTACAGTTCAGTGTGCAACATGAAACACATTTGTTGAAAAATGGACAGACTGACAGCACTCACTTCAAAGTGCTTTTTTGGCCCTGACATGAAAGAAATCTGCTCTCCTCCAAAGCGTATTGCCCCATCACTCTACATGTATTGTCTCTATCCCATGTGGGGATCCTGTAGGCTTTTTCAGTATACTACAGGAAGGAGAGAAACTGAGGAGGAAGTGTGTGTGTGTGTGTGTGTGGTGTGTGTGTGTGTGTGTGTGCGTGTGTGTGTGTGTGTGTGTGTGTGTGTGTGTGGTGTGTGTGTGTGTGTGTGAAGACGGGAAAAGAAGAAAGGGGGGGGTAGAGGGATGAATGAAGTGAGGGGGGGGGGGGGGGGGGGGGGGGGGGGGGGGGGGGGGGGGGGGGGGGGGGGGAGGGACAAACATATCCACAGTTTTTATCTAATCTTCTATAAATTAAGTGTATTTACTCATTAGTAAACTGGGCACATCAAGAGTGACTCACTCTTGTGCTGAGACAGAGTTTGCCTGGGCCTCAAAAGCACAAAGAGTGTATCCTTTTGACATTAAGGGCAGCACTCGCATGCAAATGACAAGTCAGGTCACAGGGCATGTTCAGTCGCACTTTTTGCTTCACACACAACTAAATACTGAATTAAGAAGACCTTGCTAGTTATGGCATACTTGTGACTTGAACTATTAAAAAACAACAAAATGGCTGCCACAGAAACCTATCAATAAGGCAGCAAAATCGTGATTGCCATCAGCGATTTTTTTTTCTTCTGCTTTTCCCACCTCTGCTTACAGAACTTAATCTTTTTTTTCCTACAAAACAGGTCCACAATCAATCTACCTCAGCTCTGCTCCATTTAAGCCAGCCCTGAAAATTCTGAGAAGCGTTTTCTTTTTTTCTTTTTTTTCTGATGGTTGGTTGGTTCTCAAATTTTTATTTTTTTCATGTCATGTTCTGTCACAAAATGTGTAGTGTAGTCTTGTCAACAAAATTGTAGTACGCTATGCCAAAATCGTAGCATTTGGCAGCTCTGAAGACAGTCACATCAGTCACATTTTCAATGCAACAAAACATGTGACTTAACAGCAAAGCCAAGCTATGTCCAGATTTGAAGTGAGTCTTCAAGAAAGAGGAGGAGGGTGTGAGGGGGGAGAGACAGGGTGGTGGGAGGGGAAGGGGAAAGGAGGATGGTTAAAAGAGGGGGTGTTTGGGGTGGGAGGAGAAAGAATGGGGCATAATGGGGGAGGAGGGGTGGGAGTGGAGGGGAATGGGTGAAAGGAAGGGGGGCGGGGACGGGGACAGGAGGCTGTTACTTGCACTGCTACTGCATTGGTCACAATGGTCTGGCAAGAACTGTTCTCTGGGATCCCAATCCTAGCTCAGAGATTCAAAGACTCCCCATAGAACATGGGTCATGTGCATACCTTGCCACTGAGAACAATCAAAACACACAGCCCATGGACCATCCCCAGGAGCCCCTGAATCCCCCAGCCAGGATCAGAACCACACCAGCTGTGCATGGCGCGTCTCCTCAACACTGTGGGGTCATCACTTCAGCCTCTACAGCTGACACTGGTGATCATTATTACCTTGTGTGAAAAATAAGCCAAAACACAGGAGCGCAAAGCAATACTTATCCAATACATAACACAAGACAGAAAAATTGGTTTTCAAGAAAAAGTATGTCCTTCAGGTAATAACGATAAAAACTCTGACAAAAAATGCACAAAATTATACTATCAAGATGGCTGTCTGTAAAAGAATGGCAATGTGAAGGGTAAAGTAGGAAACAAGAACAGTTCAGAACAAGTGACGCATGAAGAGAGGAGCACAAGGGAGGGGAAAGAAGTGAACTTCATCTCTTCAGCTACAATTTTCCCCATTCTCCATGCTCCAGTGGTTGAAAAGAGTAAGCTCACCATTTTCCCCTCCTCTCGCATGCTCCAGAGAGTTCTCGAATGGATCAAGCTAATTTTTTCCCAACCCTTCTCTTCTTGATCATGCTCTCAGTTTCTGAACTGTCCCTGCCTCTCCACTTCTCTCTGCGACACCGTCCTTCAAATACTTGACCACCATCTAGGGAATATTCGTACTGCATTTTCCTCTTCTATCATTCATGACCACTGAGCAAGACATATTTGTAAAAGAAAAATTCAATTCATCTGTTATGTGCAACATACTGATCAGCATTGCTCTGCACTCTGTCCATGGGTTTCTCTGTATTTTGGCTTGGTTTCAGTGACACTGCAAAATGCTTTCAGTCTGGCGCCAAACAAAAGGGGAAACTCGCAACACCCTCACCCAGATTTCCTCAACAGAGGTCGAATCAGATGGTGTCTTGACAAATGTGTAAATGTTAGCAGAGCAAAAAAAATTTTTTTTAAAACATTCCACAAAAATATATCATTACTCGGTTGGGTGAAAGGGGTGGGGGATGTCAATGGGAAGACTCTTCACTGGGATGTTTTACGGTACAATGTTAATTAACTGATTTTGACAACTATGGTGTTGGTTGGCACAACGCTGCAGAAACTGAATGCAAACAATCGGCAAACCAGCAGCTATGAACAAAGCTCTCAGATCCCTCAAGTCATGACCTGAAAACAACCATGTTAGATGCATACTCAAGTAGCCACTAAGCAGCCAAATGGCAACGTTCCATTTCTGTAGCGTTAAACAACCAACTCCATTCTCTGCTACCAGCCAACAAAGGCCAAAGATGACACTATGTGTGCATGAACATCTAAGCATGCATTGCTGTATTCAGATTTTAACTTTTGAATCCAACCAGGATAATGAAGAAGGAGATTTTTTATTAACAAGTAAAGAGAAAGTATCCACAAATGTAAAAATCAGCTTGTGTAGAAAATGGGGGTACCAGACCAATCTGAATCAGAACGACGCACCACAGTGGCTACAGCAACAACAAATGATGTGAAAGTCGGACTTCATCTATTTGACTATCTTCCTTTTGGGGTGTGGGAAGGAATTTAACCATCTTAACTACTCTTCTGTGCAAATCCACCACCAGCAGTTAACTATAAAACCACTCACAATGCTGACCCTATACAGCATTCCCTTACAATTTCTGTGGGAGGGCTTGAGTTTAAGCACTGGTATTTTGAGACATCTGCTCTAGTGCTGGTGGCCATCATTTTCAAAAAGCTGTTTCAGGCACAACATTTTTGAAATAATTTCTTTTTCCAGTTTGTGTCAAGCCTGACAATGAATAGCTGTGATACAGGACTGAGCATCTAATGTAACTGTGGACAGTTCTGTGACCACGGCATTGCTGAATCAACGACAGCACAGAAAGCAGTGTAGACTCTACAGGTGTGGTTTTCATTATTTTAAACTTAGGAGACAGTGTTTGAAGTCACCAGGAATGGGGGATTTGGCATCTATGTAAAAATCAATAATTCTGGATTTTCAGATGAAGGTGAAGTCTGAGGAATATACCACAGCGCCGTTTCATAAACATTTCATAAACAGGTGTGGACTTTTCTATTTCACTTGTGCACTTGTCAACAACATTCAACATATCCTCATTCCCATTTCTCAACATTCTGCACTATGCAATTTCAAGATGCTAACAATGGACACATTCTCTACCAAATGTTGGAGTAGACAGTGCTGACTTCATGGCAACCAATAATACCATCTTTTTTAACTGTATATTATTATACAAAGGAATGTAAATGTGAAACCTGCGATGCTCCTTTACTTTCAGACCAACTCTCTTCCTTTCCTTTCCCTTTTTCCCCTTCCATCCACAACCCACCCCCTTCTCCTCTTCCATCCTTCTTCCACATCCACACCCCTCATCCCTCTTCCATCCTTCTTCCACATCCCACCCCCTCTCCCTCTTCCATTCTTCCACATCCACACCCCTCTCCCTTCATTCCTCCACATCCACACCCCCTCTCCTTTCCATTCTTCTCCACATCCACACCCCCCCCTCTCCTCTTCCATCCTTCTTCCACATCCACACCCCCTCTCCCTCTTCCATTCTTCTTCCACATCCACACCCCTCTCCATCTTCCATTCTTCTCCACATCCACCCCCCCCCTCTCCCTCTTCCATCTTCTTCCACATCCACACCCCCTCCCTCTTCCATTCTTCCTCCACATCCACACCCCTCTCCCTCTTCCATGCTTCCTCCACATCCACACATACCACCCCCTCTTCCACTCTTATCATCCTTCCTACATTACCTATACACACCCTCTCCTCTTCCATCTTCCTCCACATCCACACACCCACCTCTCCCTCTTCCATCCTTCCTCCACATCCCACACATACCCCCCCTCTCCCTCATCCACCTTCTTCCACATCCACACACACCTCTCCCTCTTCCATCCTTCCTCCACATCCCACACAGACACCCTCTCCCTCTTCCATTCTTCCTCCACATCCACACTCCTCTCCCTCTTCCTCCACATCCACACACCCCTCTCCTCTTCCCACATACACACCCCTCTCTCTCTTCCATTCTTCCTCCACATCCACACACACACCCTCTCCATCTTCCTCCACATCCACACACACACCCTCTCCTCTTCCATTCTTCCTCCACATCCACCACACCTCTCCCTCCACATCCCCTCTCCCTCTTCCACTCTGCCTCCACATCCCCACTTCCTCTCCCTCTTCCATCCTTCTTCCACATCCACACACACACCCTCTCCTCTTCCTCCACATCCACACACACCCTCTCTCTTCTTCCATTCTTCCTCCACATCCACACATACACACCTCTCTCCCTCTTCCACTCTTCCTCCACATCCACACACCTCCTCTCCTCTTCCACTCTTCTCCACATCCACACACCTCATCTCCTCTTCACTCTTCCTCCACATCCACACACTCTCCTCTTCCACTCTTCCTCCACATCCACACACACACACCTCCTCTCCCTCTTCCACTCTTCCTCCACATCCACACACACACACTCCTCTCCCTCTTCCATTCTTCCTCCACATCCACACACCTCTCCCTCTTCCACTCTTCCTCCACATCCACACACACACCTCCTCTCCTCTTCCATTCTTCCTCCACATCCACACCCCTCTCCCTCTTCCACTCTTCCTCCACATCCACACCTCCTCTCCTCTTCCTCCACATCCACACCCCCCCCTCCCTCTTCCACTCTTCCTCCACACACACACACTCCTCTCCCTCTTCCTCCACATCCACACCCCCCTCCCTCTTCCACTCTTCCTCCACATCCACACACACAAACCTCCTGTCCTCTTCCACTCTTCCTCCACATCCACACACACACACCCTTTTTCTTCTCCTAAACCCTTCCAATTCAGTGTGACCCTTTATCACAATTCAGGGTCAAGGTCTCTTGTTCTGAACTGTACAACCCAAAATATGTACTGAGTTGATATGGGTGAATCTGAGACATTTGATTAACGATGTTCCACCAGCATCAATCATCAACATTTCGCTGGTTACCACCAACCAAAAATCTCAAAGTCATCCATATCAACCTGAATGTCATTTTCCCAGTTGTTACGCAACTCAGAGACTGCAACTTTAGACCCATTCTTGTGAGTAAGTCACTACGGTTCAAAGCCAAAGTTGAGAAATGAGGAAGGACTGTCAACCAAACACTGCCTGTGTGAAAGAAGCTCCATTAGATCAGAATTATTCACTGCATACTGTTAAGTGAAATCTGTTCTTTTCTGAGCATAATAAGCAAACATATTAATATGGATACATAATAAATTAATAAAGACATTGAATATATAAACAAATAATCAATCAATCAAAAACAAATAAACAAATGATGGCAGTCATAATGCATGCTGCAAAGAACAATGCATTTCATCGTTAGATATTTACAATAAGAAAATCATCATACAATTCATCACAAAATCAAAACTAACTGCAGAGTGTACTTGTCAAGTTGTCAAGCGTCTTCGCAACTTCAGTCACATCACATACATCCTTTTCTCAGAAACATGTTCATTTCACACAAAGTCCTTCACATCTTCAGTGTCCTCCTTGTAACTACAGGGTCAAACAACCATAACACACATACAGTATCTCCACAAGAGGAGTAAAACAAAAAGCACACATACACACAAACAAGATCGTCAGCCCCACTGAGGAACATTCTAATCAACCAACATGCCAAGCTTTCGTGTAAAAACACATTTTCACAATTTTTTTCCCTTTACTATTGAAAATGACATGTTCAGATCTAAATTATTTTTTTTTTACCTCAACCCCTATTCCTCCAGACAGTTGTTATTGTCTCCTGGGTTCATTAGAACACTACTTGGGGGGGGGGGGGGGGGGGGGGGGGGGGGGGGGGGGGGGGGGAGAGACATAGTGCAAAAAGCAAGATTTTGTTTCATAATTGTCTATAAGAACACAGTCTGGCAACTGCAGCTAATATCACTATCCGCTTCAAAACTTGGATCTGTGTCTTTAATGTTTGTTATATATTAGGCATGTGTGCCCCCATATGAATCATGGTATAGGGAATAAGTCATCCAAACTGAAGGCTGCTTCTCTTGAAATTCTCAGATCAAAAGGAGTAACTGAATTGTGAGGGAGGGAAGAAGGGGAAGAGATAGGCCATCAGGAGAAGGAATAGGGTGGGGTTGGGCAGATCAGAGAGTGGGGGTGAGGGAAGTAAGGATTTACAGTTACAGAACAACCTTGACAGTTACAAGCTCTGAGCCCTAAGCTTAGAGCAGGTCTGTCTTCAACTGTTCTGACCGGTAAGTTTGGGGCAATTTCCTCAATTTCTTGAGTATCCTTGAAACTTTGTTGTCTGTATAACTTCTTTCCTTTAGCCAAAGCTTGTAACCCCCTCAAACTCAGCCTGTTCAAAACCAGTGCAAACTAGCCTTCTAACTCCTTGAATATTGACCACACAAGTGTTTATAATCCCTTTTACTTAATCTGTTCTCAAAAGGGTAGTCTAACACTCTACTTTCACCAGCAGCGATATATGAAGCATTCAAAACCCTTTACATTTCTCTCCACTTCTCTATTACTTCTCTATACCAAAATAGCGTCAACAGCCCCTTTAACTTAATCTGTTCTCAGTGTCAACTTGATGCCTTTCTCTTCAAATACTAATCAAAGGAGCGAGCTATGGACTGTGAATAGTAACCTAAGTCTAGTAACAACATCAAATAAGAACCTTAGTACTAAGAATCAAATCCTGAAATTTTTTGCTTTGTTTTGTAATGAGAATTTCAGACAGTGAGTTTCCAGCAAAAACCTGCATGTCCCACAGTATGCATTCTCTCTCGTAATTTTGTTCTTTTCTTTTTTGGGGGGGAGGAGGAGAGTGTGAGGGTGAGCAGGGTTAACTGTCCCCTTCTTCCTGCTCCCTCAAAAACAAACAAAACTGACTTTCACTTCAGTGAAAGTACTGCCCATTGATGAGTCATTTAGAATCAATTTTGTCTGAATACTGCACCCATCGTTAGAATTCCATTCTCCATTTATTACCCCCCACCCCGAGGGCAAAATGACTAACACTAAATCCATCAATTAATCGACAGATTTAGTAGAGTGGGTGGAGGCAGGTGGGTGCCGGATCAGATAACAATCACAAGTGATACACACACTGAAATTATAGGAGAAATACATTTTACCATAACTAAATAACACTCTCTCCCTAAAAAAAAAAAAAAAAAGCCCTGAAACATGATAGGTTCACAAGTTACTAACAAATTATTCTGAACTTCTGAGGAAAATGTATTTTCAAACGAATAAACAGGAAAACATATTTCTACTCCACAAATGTAACTTTCCAAGTTCAAACACACCTACATGTTACAGATAACCATATGAAAATACCCTTAAGATTCACGTTCAGAGTTGCAAAACAATTCCAATTTCTTTTTCTTTTTTTTTCTCCCTTCCGTAATAAATAATAGCACAGACAAAACTGAAAGTGCAAAGCGAAATTAATGAGACTGACCCTTTTCTCAGTTCCTTCCCCAGCCCAGCCCTAATCTTACTTTGCTTGCTTTTATCTGTTGCTATGTAAAGATGATGTCATGGTCATTGATGATTCTCCTGTTGGCTCCATCAGATAAAGGAACAAGTGTACAAATTTACAAAACCAAGTCCTGCAGTCTATAGCCTGACCATGGCTTCATCTTATTTCTGTGTTAAAAATTCATTTATGTAAAAAGAAGCCAGCAGAAAGCTAAGCTGTGGCTGGGCGATGGCATGTTTGAACCACATTAGAGCCATCATTGTAGAACATTTTGGCCCCAGCCAGCTCTTATCCAGTCACAGACTGTGCTGTACACCTAAATGGGAAGATGGGGAACCACATGGTCAAATTCATCTGCTTAAATAGATGCATCTCCGAGACTGTTACTCACAGCCTTTCATGGGCCTCTACAACTGGCTGGACTATGAACAATAAGAATACAACTGCCTTAAGAAAGTTCCTAAATTTCCTGAACAACACTGCATGTGTCTGTATCTGCTGGGCCTTTTCAATCCTTCTATTTCGAGAGGATGCACAAAAAATATTGTCAAATTATATAGCCGCAGATATGAAAGGAAACTCCACAGGTTCAGCACTACCATTCTATATAATTATCATTAAAGTAAAAAAGAAAAGAAAGAAAGAACAAGAGAGAAAAAAAAAAGAAATGTAAGAAGGAAAAAAAAGCAAAGGAAAAATAAACAAAAGTTATTTATGTATATATCAAACGGGAAGGTAGAGAGGAATTTAGGGTCAACAGGATCATTCCACTAATTGCTCCTTGCAACTTCAGTTTTGGCTCCATCAATATTTATAGAGTTAATGAATTACAAACAAAACAAAAAAAAACCCAAATAAAAAAAACAAAAACAAAGAAGAGATATGATCAGCCAGATCCATTTATTATTGGGAAACGAAGGCCCTGAGACCCGTTTTCACTTCATTGAAACCACTGACAATGCCAAAGACATGGCAACATCCTGACAATTCCCAGCCTCACACCAACATGACTTCCAACGCATTGCAGTCAAGATTACCAGCTCCAGATGGTCAACATTTTAAACCTGTTTTTCCTTTAATGAAAAGAGCAATTTTCATCTCAAAAAGAACACCTGTAAACCTTCGACTTAGTTTCTGGATGATGAAGTCACCTAGTTTTGTAATTCATATGTATCTTACTTCTAACACTGACAGGATACCATAAGGGGAACTATGGATGGAATCAGTAAAGACATTGTATCTTATTCTAACACTGACAGGATACCATAAGGGGAACTATGGATGGAATCAGTAAGGCACCACATGACACATTGCTGCATGATGCGACAGCCATGTAGATGAAGGCTGATGACTGCAGGAAGGAAGCATGTCACCATTACTGTTAACTTCAGTGAGTGCTCACACCATTTTGAGGGCACAACGTTCACAGTTATTGTTCTCTATCTTCTGACACACTGCCTAAGAGTCAATGGCCATCAAAATCATAAATGCTGATGTCAACATTCACTGTAGCCCTCAAGGACAAATTTAGTGACAAACTTCTAACCAAGAACCTCCAGACATCCTTAAAAACAGAAAGAGCGGAAGAGGGGCAGGGGGCTGGGGATGGATGGAGAAGGTGGAGGGGAGGAGGGGGGGGGGGGTGATGAAGGTGGGGAATGGGGCTTTATTGGGAAGGAGTCTTGACTATGAGAGTCGTATTTCAGAAGTTCTTGTTCTGGAGAGACTGTTAACTGGACATGATCTTAATCAGGGCATCTTGATTACAAAGGAGCCTTCACAGGAGGGGGTCTAATTGTGCCTCGATGTCTTGACTGAAAAAGTTGTCTTTTTCGGGGAGCTGGTGGGAGTGGGGGTATCTCAATTATGACAATTTTATTTGGAAGGAAGTCTTCACTGAAAATCAATCTGTCACAAACAATGAGAAAACTGTTCCACATAAACAAAATGTCAACCCCACATGCCTGTAATAAGGGCATCTTTACTTGGAAGTGCCTTTACCAGGTCTCACTGTATCAACGGAGATACCAGGTCTCACTGTATCAATGGAGATTAAACTGCAACCTGTCAATAAAGACCTCCCTTAAGGGTTTTATTTCATTATTTATTTTCTAAACGTCCTACATAGCAAGGACGTGTTCACACCAAACAGGAATAAGGCATCAGTTTGGTCAGATAAGCATGGGGAAAATGGATGGTGAAAGGGGGGGGGGGGGGGGGGGGGGGGGGGATAAATCTGGAGCAGAACAAGGGACAAAAATAACAAAACAAAGCCCAGTGAGTAGGGTTTTTTTTTACTGGGCGAGTTTGGTTAAATATTATATACAGCTGGAACATGTGACTGCTATTCTAACGATGAAAAACAACTCTTTCCTTGATACATGCAGACCATCTGAAACCAGTAAATTCCAATCAGCCATGTTTAACAGCTACAACAATAATTAACCTCAACAACAGTTCTTCGATGACCATTCCCATGAGCCATGTCAGGAGACTTAAATAGCATGAGACTGTAGTTGCCAATGACGGTATCAAAAGGCCAGTTCCATGTGCCACTAAATTAGCAGACTTCAATGGTGCAGTTTGAGCATTAGAAAGTCCAGTGGAGGGAAGGGGGAGAGGAAGGATGATGAAAGATGGAATGGACTATAAATGCATTTAAGCCATCCGATTCCCTGCTCTCAAAAACATACTACTGTATGCCTAATGTAAAAGTTGTTTCTCTCATTCTGAGAGACAACACTGCTCACTTAAAAGTCAGCACAAAGACACTTTTCTGGATATATGCACAACAGGAAGTGATTAAGGCACTGGCATGCCTGTTTTTCTTTTCTTTTTTTTTTCTTTGCTGTTTTGAACTTGTGGACTTCAACCCCAGTCGGGCTTTTATACAGGAAGGAATTTTAATCCAGTCTCATGACTTTCACTGGACATAAATTAATCCATCAATTTGACATTACTCCTCATTTCATATAAACAACATGAAACACTTTTTCTTCTGTTAGTTTTTTAATACACAATCTGATTTTACATACCACCTTTACTGTTGGTGCTACCAAAGTGACAGATCATGGAAAAAACACTTGATGGGAATAAACTCATCAAACCCTTACCATGCACAGGACTTGAATTTCATCTTCAAATTTCATCTTCCAAGGCATGTAGCTCGACAAAGTCTACATCTGTTCAATCTACCTTTACATCAGTTTAAGTCTGAAACATCACCTTAGAATTATGTGGTGCTGGCCAATTCCCAATTAGAACACTTGCTCAATGACTTTCCTTCTCCTCGAGTAAACATTAAAAAAAAACAACCTCATGCATCTTTCAACCCAGTGCAATAATCAATGTCAATGATCACTGCATGATGATGTCCATGTGAGGGAGCTGCAAATGGCCACATCTTTTGGGTTCTCTTCTCAACTGAACACCTACATCCACTGCAGTGTTGAAATCAACTATTTAATGGATTATCAATCAACGAACCAAAATGCAGATAAGAATGTGGCATCTATGCATAACTTCAGCTTGGAATGTCTCGTCTTCCTTTTAGCTTTTTTTTTTCTTCTTCTAATTAATAACATACACGAACAAATAAACAAAAACAAATTAATAAATAAAATGGACGTTGATACACCAAGTTGAAAGCATGCACAGAAGTCAAACACTGATTTATTCAGCATATTTTTTTTATCTCCCTAATCCATTACTACTTTTCAAAAACAATAAAAAGGGTAGTGAATTGCAATAATTTCAAACTCCCTCCCCATTACCATTACCCTCCCCCCTTTTCTCTCTAAACCCAATATCCTTTACAGGACCTTCTTTGAGCAAACAGTGTGGTGGGCATAAATTAAATCCGTCAGATGAGGGGTTGAGGGGTGGGGATGGGGGAGTGGAGTGGGAACCAATCAACAATATGAACAAATGCATATTGATGATGATGGTAGTAACCACAATCTACTGATAGTAACACTAATAATAATGATTAAGATAACAAATTTATTTAAATGAAATAATACCAAAAAATTACATTAACTGTAATAAACACGAATAACAGTAATAATAATAAAAATAACAATAATGATAATAACTACAACAAAAACAATAATAATAATGATAATAATAATAAAGTGAATGGAGTTAATGATCTGATTTGCTCAAATCCTGGGCAACAAATACTAGCAACAACAAAGACTTCAAGACCCTCCGAATTTCAATTTTATTTGGCACATCTTTTTTCTCTCTGTATTAATCTGATGCCTAGAACATCCGATTTATCCTCTCTATTAACCATGAATCTGATGCCTGGAAAAAGCACACGAGTCTTTTCTTTGCAAAACAAATACAGGACTGCGGGTATTGAAGAAGGTCAGAAATAACAAGTATTCTACTTCTGGCAAGTTTCTCTTCTAATTTCTCGCCGATGGATAAAAAGTCATAAGCAAAATGCATCAGTCAATGAGAAAATGTTTAACATCTAAACTATAGCATCTGAAGACTTTAATTTTTTTTTTCTTTTTACATTAAAAAAGGAAAACAAACATAAAACGAAGTCTCTTCTCTTTATATTTTTTTTCATGG
>CM031599.1:33212955-33323705 GCA_018398815.1 Conus ventricosus | reverse complement strand
GTGGTCAAGAGTTGGAGTTTTTAAAAATAGCTTTCGAAAAACAATCTTTCACATACAATGTGTTCCATGCATCATTATTGGCGTTTAAATAGGTCAGAATACAAGAGCATGTTTCCAGCTTTTTCTTCAGTCTTTTTTTTTTTTTTTTAGTACGATGTGTTTTAAATCAATTAGAATCGAAGTTTCTATGAGGCTTCTTACAAGTGTTGTCTTTCCAACATCATTGCTTTAAAAAAAAAATACCGAAAAGAAAACAACGCATTAACGATGCGCTAGAAAGGCAGTTCTCTCCTGCATTCATTGGTGTATCAAGCTAAGCGATTGGTTGAGTACTCGAAAGCGCAAGCCAATCAAAGCGAAGGTATCAAATGCAAACCTTCACTCCCTGTCCACAATTTCAACAATGGCGGATCGAAGCAAGGTCTGACAATGACCGAGTTGAATGCGCTATCGTTTTGAATTGCAAGACGCACTTGGTAAGATAACGCATATAATAACAAACCAGAACATTAATGAAACGATTCGATTGTTTTATTTCGCTTAATACCGTGCCAGTGCAGTTATTTTGTTCGTAATTCAGTAGTGTTAGTCGAGATTATACAGGTCGGAAACGGCCAACACTTTTGCGCCGTTCGAAGCGATCGTATTTTTGTAGAAGACAAAGTGATAAAAAAGATATCAGTAATGGGCTTTACTTATGTCGATTCCGTATTTCTGAACGGGTTACTGATTCATTACACGATTACACAGAAAATCGTAGTTAAAAGCATAATAAAAATTCATGAACAGTAAACACGATTGGTGAGTTACAGAGAAGCTAAGAAAAGACGAGGGTGTGATGCTTCTGAATCGGAAAAATCCGCAAATAAGCCGCATCGTTGTTTAAGCCGCAGGGTTTTAAAGCTGGGGAAAAAGTCGCGGCTTATAGTCCGAACTTTACGGTAACTCCCTCTCTTGAGCTCATACGTCACTTGTGTTTGTGAAGAAGTTATCTTCAATCTCCCTTGGAAAAGGGCACCACCCCCACCTAGGATTTGGGCATTTGTCTGAACAAATGAATATGAGACAGGAAAATACACCAGCAGCAGCACATATTTCAACAACTTTTTTCAATATGAGGGGGGAAAAAACACAGCAGCAGCAACAACGAACTCGAACGTTTAAAAAAAAAAAAAAAAAACCCTTTAACAAAAAAATTAAATTTTCAAGGCTTTCAGAACCCTTTAATGGGGGCTTCAAATCGTAAGATTCTGTCTAAAAAAAAATGGATGTTTTTAATCTCACGAATGTTCATGAACTGTAAGAAACCTGTCGTTTTCTTCACATAAAATTTAATAGAGGCAGGGATAAATAAAAGCCTAAGCAAGCCCATAAATACGCAGGCACATTTTTCATGGCAGGAGGGAAACTACAGGCAACAAGGAAAATCACGTACACAGACAGGAGGCTGCTTTGTGCTATGCATTAAACAACATTAACTTACATCTTGTTTTCATTAACTTATTGCCGCCTTCTTGATCACCTGGCTTTGCACTGACGCGTCGCCCGCCAGGTGATCGACGATTTACTCGAATTTTCACATGCAGCTATGCGGTCTAAGGGAAACAATCGGGTATCTACACAAAGCTGAGGATCTCTTATTAGGTGGTACCTCCCTTGGTGTATATCTCGTTAATTCTACTTTTTCGCTCATATTATGGGACGGCTCGAGATAACTCTGGCTGCCTGTGTTCATCATGTTGTCGGCACCGAAGCGTCAGCGAGTAGTAGCGAACAGAAACATCTTATTTCAAGAAGTAATTGAAAGAATAATGGAAGAACGATCAAATGAAGAACTGGAACTGTTTTCTGAACTTGTCGAACTTTTCCAAACTGTTTTCCAAACTTGCCGAATCGGACAAAGAGGATATGAGTGACGATGGCGAGTTGCACGTACCAAATGATGATGAAATCTTTGCATTTTTTTTCTTCAAATATGTGACAGCAGCTCTCTGTTCGAGGTTTAGACCATGCACACAGCTGTGTGTGTGAAAGATACATTGTTTTTATGTGTTTGCTACACATTGTGTTGACTACAGTTATGATCATATTGATTTTTCATCCATACTTGATACTTACATGGAGCAGGGCTTAAAACAGGAGGAGGAAAAAAACCACTGAAACTAGGGGGGTCCGGGGCATGCTCCCCGGGAAATTTTTTTTAAAAAACGAGTGTAAATCTATGCCATTTCGCGCTTTCTGGACATAATTTCAAGAGTTATTTAGTGCATAAAAATTGCTGTAAACACATAATTATACAGGAAGACATATTTGGGACAAGGGGAGAAGGGGTTAAACACATAATAAAATGAACACTCCCCTTTAACTTGAGTGTTTTACAGGTGTTCACCAACTATAGTCTTTGGATGAAATCTCACTTCTGGGGTTGCTCAATAAGTTTCACTTTTCAGGTTTAAATGATCCACACAATATCAAGTTTGAAGTTGGTGCACACAAAGTCAGTAACTGCATCAAACACTTTAAAGTTCAGTCTCATATAACTGAGATCAACTTGCGGAATCAGCACATTTGAAAGTCACAATATCCAAATTTTGATAAATGAAGAAACTTGTGGAATCAGCACATACTGAAAGTCAAATTTTGAAGTTCCTAAATTATAATAAACACTGAAATACAGGATTCACAAGGACACACACACACACACACACACACACACACACAGCTTTGTCATTTGGGTGTTTGGGTGGTGGAGGCATTAAAGAAACATAGCAAGGAACTCTGTTTCTTCTTGCTGCTTGCATTGTCTGCACTGTCTTTGCCATCCACCTTCTTGCTTACTGAATTCAACCCTATCTTTGTCTGCTGTTTCCTTGCTTTCTCCTGTCTGGCTTTCACACTCTACAATTTTTATTTCATTCTCATCCACGTTCTTGCTGACAACTTGACTTTGATTAGTTTTGAACCCTATCTTTTTCCTTGCTGCCTCCCGCCTGGCTTGCACTCTCCACATTTTCTTTGCGCATGTCCAGCGAGGAGGCTGCCTGGCTTTTGGAGCTCCCGTTTTTAATTCATTTTTACATCTTTTACGTCTTTACATCTTTACATCTTTTACTCATACGAGTAACTGTCAATTTTAATGATCAGCACTGTTGGTTTAATGCTAAATTTTATTTTATTTTAACGAAATTGTGTTTTAAACCCTTTCAAGGTGAGTCTTTCTTATTTGGCTGTTCAAGATGGCTACCGGCGTGTTGTTCCTCGGCTTCGTTAAAGTTTTCTATTTTCCTTGCTCTTTCCACATGTGACAGGAACAACAATATTCCTAGCACTCAGTTTAATTTTGAAATTTTAGATGTAGATGTAGACGCCTTTAGTTCTATTTTTGCAGGTTTCAAAACTTTGTGCAACCTGAACCATGTTAGTCTCCTGTGTGCACCTGTGCCGAGTACTGTTCTCACGTCTATTACTAGGCCCAGATTTGAACCCCTGATTTCAATTAACATCAGAAATAGTACAGTGATAAGGAATTGTTTGATTAAAAGAGTTAGACATAGAGGAGTTAAATCATGGCTTTTAAGCCTTATCCTATCGGGAGACATTGAACTCAATCCTGGTCGTCCACCAAAGTAAAATATCCATGCGGAGTTTGCAATTTAAGAGTCACATGGAAACATAAGCAGTTGCCTGTGACGTCTGCAATTCATGGTATCACACTAAATGTATGTTAATGAATTCAGCAGTTTATGAAGCATTATGCAATGGTGATATATCATGGACTTGTTTTACCTGCGGGCTTCCAAACTTTAGTTCAAGACTTTTTGAAGATTCTATGAAAACTGCAGCTCAGAAAGCAACCTTTTTGGACCCTATCTCACCAGACCGATCCCCAAAGAAAACTTGAAATTTTGTCCTAAGTTTGCATCCACCCCTGATTCTAAAACTGATAAAATCCCAAATCATAAAGTGCAACGGAACCCCAAATCATTAAGAGAAAAAAGATATAAACTTAAATGCATAGTTGTAAATTTTCAATCTCTTATAAAGAAAAAGGAAGAACTCAGTAATTAGTCACCGAAAAAAACATTGATGTTGTAATGGAACAGAAACTTGGCTAGAAACTGGAACATCCAGCAGCGAACTTCTAATGGAGGACTTTGATATTTATAGAAAGGACAGACTTGGAAAAAGAGGTGGGGGAGTCTTGATTGCCATTACGGAAGAACTTAGCCAGTGAGTTTTTATATCAAGGGAAAAATAGTGAAAGTTTATTTTGTAGGATTAATTTAAGAATAAGAGACCTGTCATTGTTGGATCAGTTTACAGACCTCCAGACTCAGATGAAAATGTATGTTCGTCTATCTGCAGAGACATTTCTAATATTGTTTTGGCCAATAGGAAGGCAATATATGGATTGGTGGAGACTTTAACTTACCAGATATTGATTGGAGTGAAGATGCCATACTTGGTAATCAATACAGTAAAAATATTAATACTCAGATTTTTGATGCCACCAAAGAGCTTGGATTAGTACAGTCAGTTGAATCACCAACTCGTGGTAAGGCATTCCTGGATTTATTTTTTACCAATTGTCCAGGCGCCTTAGGCAATCAGGAATTAATTGCAGGCCTGGGTGATCATGATATAGTTCTCTTAGAGAGCAACTTTCAACCCTTTCGAAGAAAACCCCCTAAACGTACCATCAGACTCTGGAACCAAGCAGATTTACCAAAATTGCGCAGGGATACTCGTGATTTCAGCGTCTTTTTTTGAGGTCCCATAGTGTTAAAGATAATGTCGTGACCTTTGGAAGTGTATAAAATCTAACTTGGAATTTATTATGGATGACAACATACCTACTAAAATAACTTCAAGCAAGAACCACCAGCCATGGATTACTACAAAAACTAAACGTTTGTTGAGAAGGAAACATCGTTTCTTTAAGAAATTGAAACTACATCCTAATTCAGAAAGATTACTGGTTAGGTATAAACATATTAAGAGACGGTGTCAGAGAGAATGTAGACTTGCTCACTCCAATTATGTTAATTCGGTGATTTCGGAAGGTGATCATCAAAACAAGAAATTATGGTCTTACATAAGGAGTAAGAGACAGGACAACATTGGGATTCCAGACCTGAGAAACAACCAGAATAACCTAATACAGGACCCTGAAGGTAAAGCAAACTTACTAAACAAGCAGTTTTGTTCAGTTTCTCAAATTCCCAAACCTTTAATTAACGTTAGACTAAAGGATGATGATAAACTCCCTGAAATGCAAAACATCAAAGTAAACAAAGCAGGAGTATTTAAGTTACTGACCAATATCAATGAAAACAAAGCTACTGGTCCCGATGGCGTTCCTGGCAAGCTCTTAAAATTATGTGCCAATGAATTGAGTGAGTATACCAATTACTTTACCAAGCTTCACTGGACAGGGAGTAATACCTGATGAGTGGCGAGATGCGAGCATTGTTCCCTTATTCAAAAGGGTGACAAAACAAAAGCAGAGAACTATAGACCTGTATCTCTTACATCCATATCAGCTAAACTACTTGAACACATAATATATAGTAGCATAATGGACCATCTTGACAAATATGACTTCTTAAATAATTCCCAGCATGGTTTTAGACAGCGAAGGAGTTGTGAGACTCAACTTATAACAACTCTCAATGATTTTAGTAACTGTTTAAATAACAGACAGCAAATAGATGCAATTTTATTAGACTTTTCTAAAGCCTTTGATAAGGTTGACCATGAGGGCCTGCTGCTTAAATTAGAACACATTGGCATTGACGGTTCTTTGCTAAAATAGGCTAGATCATTCCTCGTTGGGAGAACGCAGAAAGTTGTGTGTGGAAGGGTCGTCATCCCATTGTAAACCAGTCTTGTCAGGTGTACCACAGGGAACTGTTCTGGGGCCCTTGTTTTTCTTAATTTATATAAATGACATAAGTAGAAATCTTTCTCCTGGAACTACTATAAGGCTTTTTGCAGATGACAGTTTAGTATATATAGAACAATCAGAAGCAAGAATGATACTCGCATTCTACAGAAGATCTAAACGCTTAACAAGAGTGGGAAAGAACTTGGAAAATGGAATTTCATCCCCAAAAGTGCCAAGTGTTGCGTATATGTAACAAACGCTCACCAATTAGATCAGATTATTCTATTCATAATACTATTCTTAAAGAAACTAATGCTGCAAAATATTTAGGCGTGATTATAGATAGTCATCTCAAATGGAAAGAACATTACAATTTAGTATGTAAGAAAGCAAATAACATCTTAGCTTTCTTATACAGGAACATCAATGACTGCCCCAAAAGGTTAAAGACGACTGCTACAAAAACACTGGTTAGACCAGTACTGGAATATGGTTGCTCAGTTTGGGATCCTACCATCTAAAGGACATTGATAACCTCGAAAGATTCAGAAGAGAGCAGCACGGTTCGTAACAGGGAACCACATCAGAGAAAAGGGGAATACTAGGAAGAACATGAGGAAATTAGAATGGAAACCCTTAGAAGAGAGAAGAGCTTTTATTAAACTTAACACCTTTTTCAAAGGCAAGCTAAAGTAATTGATATTCCAATGGAACAACTAGTATTGAATAAAAGTAGCACCAGGAGTGGCGGTCAATGTTATACCATACCTGCATCAAATATTGACAGCCACTTACATTCTTTTTATCCCAGTTCTGTACGGCTGTGGAACTCCACTGCCGGGTGCCATCAAGATTGCCACAAGTGCAATCTCATTCAAGGGACAAATTGATTCGACAGTTTTGAGATCTGCATATTGATGATTTCTTATTTTTATTTCCCCAGATATTTTATTATCACCTGGGCCTGAATTTGGCATTGCTTTAAATCGAGTGCGACCCCTTGTTGCCAAATTTGCTCCAGGGGCCAACAGTCAGAGTCGCACTGTTTTATGTTATTTATTTTATTTTTTAATATGCGCGCTGGTGACCTACTCGTTTTTGAGTGAACCAGTATTTTAGGAGGAAGAAGGAAGATCACCCTCTTTTTTCCCCACAGGATTGCAATGTTCTATCCTGGCACGTTTTACTGCGCTAAAGTGTCTTCAGTGACCTTTCTTGTAGTTCCACTCAGCGCCTTGACGTTTGACACGTGCTTCGCTGAACGAATGTGATCAAGAGCTTTCTTCCTGCGACCACCGTAACACTTCCCTTAAGCACAGTTTGCACCAAGCTAAACCTGGTGCAATAACTTTGCGAAGAAAGTCTCCATGACTTCTTCGTCAACTTTCTGAAGCGTCCACTCCCATTTCCACTTGTTTTTAATTGCAGATTCGTCAAAAGATCAACCGCATGAACAATGACTGCGCGCTCCGCCATTTTGTTTTTTTCCGGAAGTCCGACCGGAAACTTCTTCCAAGAATAATCAGGGGCCATAACTTGCGCGCAGTTGCTATGAACGCTTGCAAGCCGATCACGGATACCTTGCTCCTGTCGTTTTTTTTTTTTTTTTTTTTTTTTTTTTTTTTGACAAACCGAAATCGCGGGAATTCCGCCCAGACGCGGAACGTTTTAAGCCCTGATGGAGAAAAAGTTTTTGCTGATGGCTGTTTGCCTACACTTTTCAAACCATTGGCAAGTGAAGTGTGTACTGAGCACAGGACTGTAATATTTTTTTTAAAAGAACATGGACAATAGAAAAAGATGAAGACCCGCAGGATCGATGTAAAAGTGAAGAGAAATCAAAGGTAAAAACACTTTTTCACCTCAGGGTGAATTTTACCCTGAGGTGAAAAAGTGTTTTTACCTTTGTTTTCTCTAAAAGTACATGATTTGAAGTTTTCAAAACATAATATTTACTGTTGTATTCGGTTTGGTTCTGTCGTATATTTTTTTGTAAACATACCGAAAAATAGTGCGTCTCAGCTTCATGGTTGTGGCAGAAAGTTGCGTCTTCACCGAGTTAATGGTTCGACTGTTCACTTACAGCCAGACAGACACACATACGCCACACACACACATCATACTACATGACACTATACACATACAAGCTTCTTGTTACACAGAATGGCCAAACTTAAGTGGCGGTTACAGTGGACAATTCATAGCAGACATGATTGGTTGTGCTGGCATGTCAATCCTACAAAACTAAAACAGCATCAACATCCAGAGTGCAGAAATTTCACTCTCTCTTTAGTTTCATCCGATTCTTTTTTTACCCTAATTGCGTACTACGTCTTTTACTTCATATCTAGGTAACGAAAGTGGTAAATACGTGTAAAACTTAGGTTAAAAAGTTTTATCATGTAAAAGGAATTTGAACAGACCTATATCGAAGTTAGCAGCCACCCTGGTGTGGAAATTAGCATTACAGACTATGGTGGAGGTGGTTGGGGTCCGATTCTCATCAGAGGCGTATATTTGTGCACTTTGCTCCCAAACATCTCCCAAGTTGTTAGAACCTGCTATGGATTCAAATGGGAGGAACTGAACACAATGTCCAGCTTCATCGACAGAAATTCTGACCACCACAACAGGCATCTGTAGTATTTCTTGGAAATGGTTGACACCATGACACACGATGAAAGAAAGCATGGTGTACAGCCCTGTCATATGGTCTGAGACCAAAATGGAACCTCCCAGCACTGATCATTGAAAAAAAAAAAAAGAATAAAAGAATCAAGTTCTGAGAATTCAACTCCCTGCTCTCTAAGTGACCTCAGTTTTCTACTCCCATTCCTGGTCCATGCCTGTGATGTGTTCACATCAAAGCTTTGGTATCGGCAAGTTCAAGGAGATCATGGATGATGACCTCCACACTGGAAGGTGACTCAAGCTGGACCTGTGATAAAGCAGTTTGGGGCTTCGTGGACTGTATCTTGCATATACTGGATCAGAACAGACTCCACTGAAAAGACTCAGCAGCAGTGCGTGTCTCCCTTGGGGCACTGCTCTGTGAAGACCTGATACAGACTACTCCTGGTCGACAGGTTGCGCTGAAGCTGTGGTATCATGAACCAAGGGTGCAGACTGGGGGGATGGAATGAATGGCACAAAGTTTGGCCACCAAGACAGTAGAGAAGATGAGACAACTCATCACTTTGTTTCCTCCTCACTAAACATCACAGAAGACAAAAGTCATAGCAATTTCATTTAGTGTTATACAGGAAATATCTAGAAAAGTTGCACGGGAATGAGTTAAACTGTATTACATTACCACTGTGTGTGTGTGTGTGTGTGTGTGTGTGTGTGCGTGTGTGCGCGTGCGTGCGTGCGTGCGTACGTGCATGCGTGCGTGTGTGTGTGTAAGTACACACAAGTCCATATGTATGCACACATAAGCTTTCACAGCGTACACCTTCACTTCCATAAATCTGTTGCCTTGCTCACATTTCCCTAACACTTGGCATTTTCTGGTCACTTTACTTCAAGCACAGGGCAAAAGAAGGAAAAAGCACTAGACTGCTTTGTTTATAACTACCTCTACCACCTTCACGCCCACCACGTTCACCGCCTCGTCCACCACGGAAGCCCATGCCACGGCCGCCACGGCCTGGGAAGAATCGGGGCAAGTTCTCCCCACTGGCCTGCTTCATCTGTTCTGGTGCTTGATGCCACGCAGGTGCATGGTCAGCTGCTCTTGACTGGTCACCATCACATTACACATGGCACATTCAAAGATGTTCTCATTGGTCCTGGAACAAACATCAGGTCACCATCACGTTACACATGGCACATTCAAACATGTTCTCATTGGTCCTGGAACAGTCAGGGTCACCATCACGCTACACATGGCACATTCAAACATGTTCTCATTGGTCCTGGAACAGTCAGGGTCACCATCACGCTACACATGATACACATGGCACATTCAAACATGTTCTCATTGGTCCTGGAACAGTCAGGGTCACCATCACGCTACACATGATACACATGGCACATTCAAACATGTTCTCATTGGTCCTGGAACAGTCAGGGTCACCATCACGCTACACATGATACACATGGCACATTCAAACATGTTGTCATTGGCCCTGGACAGTCAGGGTCACCATCACGTTACACATGGCACATTCAAACATGTTCTCATTGGTCCTGGAACAGTCAGGGTCACCATCACATTACACATGGTACACATGGCATATTCAAACACACTCTCACTGTCCTGGAACACATTTCACATCACATGTGGTGCACTCTGACATGTTGTCACTGATCCTAGAAAACACATCATGTTACGAATCTTGCACTCAGTCATGTCGATTTTATTCCTGAAAACGCATCATATTTGCGCTCAAATATGCCACTGTTCTTAGGAAACAAATGATGTTACTTGTGGTGCACTCACGTAAGTCGCTGGTCTTGAAAAACACATCACATTATGCTGGCAACCTCAAATATGTCACTGGCCTTGAAAAACACTCAGTGTTGATTCTAGGATTTCAAAAAAGGAGCCCAATGCCTCCCTCAGAAGCAAAAAGGGAGCCCTAGGGGTCTCTTGGGCAAAGAAAGGGAGGCTCCAAATATTTGCGACTATTCATCAAAGCCAGCAACATTACTTGGCTAAAGTAAATGTAGTAATACAACAATGAATTGAAGTGACTGAGAACACACAGTACAGCCTGAAAAAAAAAAAAAAAAATAGAAAGGAAAAAAAAAGGTACAGAACATGTCATACACTTGTAAAACCTCACCAAGTTCTTGATTTCTGCAGCACCAGCACCAAACAGTGTGTATGAGTCACAAAATCTATAAAAAAAATGAAAAAAAAAACAGAAAGAAGTGCTACTTTTTGTATATCCTTCTGTCCTTTTTCTCTTTCCAAACAGCTGCTGCTGTTGTAAAGTCATGGTCTTCTACTGCAGGGCCTTTACATTTGATTGTCATCAAAACATTCAGGCTGTCTTCCTTCATTCTGTTTCTGCGTGCAGGCTAGCCAGGGCAATTCTTTCATCCAAGATACTTGAAAAGTTTTGAACAGCTGCATTTCTCCTTCTGCTCACTAGTTTTCGGTTCTTCTTCTTCAAGTTCTCCGGGTTCTTCCATCGAAGTCGATGGTTCTTCACTCGAAATCGAATTCGAATTGACTGCCTCACATATTTCAACACCTGCCCCTTCTTCATCACCTAACTCATTCACGGTGGAAATCCGTTCATTATCAGTATTGTCCGAAGTACTGCTGGTACCTGAGCAACTCTCTTTTGCTTTTGTGAAAGCGAAGGAAAACAGGGTGCTTGAACGCTTCATGGTGAAAGATATTGTCTCCTTTGAAACGAGGTCACGACGGCATGCAGGCTTCGAAGCATGTGGGAGAACAATGGCGCTTCAAAAACTGTCATACTAATACAATTTTTCTGATTGGTTGAGCTCGGAACTAAAAAACTTGTCAACCAATGAGAATCGTCGGCAGTTTTACGGCTAGGCTTTGCAACTTTGCCAGAATTATCGCCCTTTCTGATGTTGCTATGTCAACGACAACCAGACGATCGACAGTGATGCCGCACACGCTGACGAAAGAGGCGGCCGTTTTCAATTTTTAGCGGCTCTCGAGACGCATCGCTCGCGATTTTATGCGGCCAAACGAAAAAATCGGCGCTAATCCCACGAAAACGCGCTCTAGAATCATCACTGACACATCATGAACACATGGCACACTAAAACATGCAATTCTTAGTCCTGAAAAATACATCACATTACACATGACAGACTGACACACTCAAACATGTCACTGACCTAGAAAAACACATCACACTAAGAATGGTGAAATCAAATAGCACTGGTCTTCAAAAACATTGCACCAAGCATGATGTGCTCAAAAAATGTCAACTGGTCTTGGAACACATTTAACGTATGGCACTCTCTGACATGTCATCCTCAGTCTTGGAAAATGCATCATACTAGGAATGGCACACTCATATATGTCACTCCTCCTGAAAAACACATCATATAACACAGATGTACTTCTAGACATCACCAGTCCTGAAAAACACAACAAATTACAACGCTGTGCACTCAAATACGTCTCTGGAACACAAAAAAATATTACATTGAACATGGTGCACTAAAACATGTTGTCTGTTACTGGTTCTGGAACACACGTCATGTTGCACACGCACACTCAAACATGTGTTTCTTGAGCAAACAACTCTACACATGACACACTCAAACATCTTGTCACTGATTCTGAAACATGCACCACGTTACACATGGTACACACAAATATGTCACTGGGCCTGGAAAATACATCATGTCATACCTCACACACTCACAACATGATGTGGCTGTCCTGAAATACAAATCACATTGTACATCTCAACATAATGTCAGCAGTCCTTGGACCTGCACCATATTATTCATGACACACTCCTACATGTTGTCACCGATTCTGTAACACACTGTATGACACAAAGAAGCATTCAAACATGTCACTAGTCCAGGAAAACACATCACATGTGGCGCTCCCGAACATGCTATCAATAGTCCTTGAACATGTACTGCATTACACATGGCACACTCAAACACATTGATGTTTGCCCAAGAACACATATCACAGTACACATGGCACACTAACGAATCTCTGCTCCTGTAAAACACAAGGAAACAACCATTCAAGCAATTGTTTTATTATGTTTCTGTGTCCCTTACGCGTATTTAATTTTTATTCACACAAAAATTAATGAGTCGTTTATTATGAACTACAATACTTATTGATGGAAGAGATTTTTTTTCTGAAAAGTGTATTTTTCCTGTATTAAACAATGCCTTGTGATCTAAAATAGTTACAGCATGCATGCAAGAAGTTTTGATCAATGTCCCTCATTCTCACTCATCAAAATTTCCCTTAATGCAATGAATGTGTGTGTAAGCATCTGTTTGTATTCTGTGTGAGTCTGCCTACATTATGTAGGATTGCCTCTGTGTGTGTGTGTGTGTGTGTGTGTGTGTGTGTGTGTGTGTGTGTGTGTGTGTGTGTGTGTGCATGTTCGTATGTCCATTCATGTGTCCGAGTGGGTGGAGAAGATGCCTAAAGTTGCAGACTCTTGCCAGCGAAAAATACATGTATCTGAATAACCCTTTCACGTTAATCCAACACACACTAAAACACTGGTAAAGACCAGCCGCCGTGGCAAAGTGGTTAGCGTCGCGGACTCCCGGCTGGGAGGTCGTGGGTTCGAATCCCATCAGAGTCATGTGGGTTTTTTCTGCCCCGACCGGCTCCTATCCAGAGTTGAGTTTGCTGCGGACTCAGTTGGGAAGACTGGGACCACACAGTCGAGTTTCATCCACTTAATGGATGCGTTTCTGAGAGTGTTGCTCAAATTTCCTGACCAACACTGCAGGTGCCTGTATCTCTCGGGCCTGGTTGACGCCAGGATATATTATGAAAGGAAGCGTAGAGTACAGCCCTGTCATGTAGTCTCAGACCGAAATGGAAATCCGTAGCATCATCTTAATCATCCTCATTCCCATTGATCAGCATTAAAAAAAAAAAGTCTCATAATTCTGTGGCCCTTCATGCCCTGCTCTCATGGTGACCTCAGTTTCGATGTCCTCTCCCGCGTCTGTGGCCTTGGTTTGCTTCCGTTGGGGTCACCGGTATCGGCGAGTCCATGGGGGCTGTCGTTGGAAGGACGTGGTGGCGCCCTCCGGAGGGAGAGCTCACTCACGCCGGCTCCGCGACTAAGCATATATTGTCGTCAGTAGGGGGCTTAGTAGGTGGTGTCCTGCGTATGTTAGATCAGAACAGGCGCCACTGAACACCACCGAAGTGACTCGGCAGCAGTGCAGTGTCTCCTCCGGTGGGTTGCCTCATGACGACTTGACATTGACTGCTCCCTGTGGATTGCTGGTGCTGGGGCTGCGGCGGGGCCGGCCGGGCTATAGCTGTGGATGGGGTGTCGTAATGAGCGGCGTGGGTGCACTGCCTCTGAGGTAGCGCAGAGGTTGGGACAGCCAAAAAAAAAAAAAAAAAAAAAAAAAAAAAACCACTGGTAAATGTTTCGCTCATAAATTTCTCTCTGTACTTGTGTGCACACATGTATGTGTAAGAGTGTATGTAGGGTGTTTGGGTGAGGGAGCATGAGCAAGTATGCGCGCACGTTTGTGCATGCACGTATGTGTGTATGCTTGTATGCATACAAGCATGCATGTTTGTTGCGCGTGTTGTGTGTGTGTTTGTATAAGTGTGTGTGTGCGCTTAAGATAGTGAAAGAGTGTATGTGCGTGCATGCATAGGGGATGAGGATGAATTTATGTGTATAAGTGTGCATGAGCAGAACAGTAGGGGTGCCAAGATGTGAGAGCAAAAGTGCTAGTGAGCATGTGAGTATGTGCTTGCTTCTAGTGTCTCTCCTAGTATTATCAGCCCTGATGTGGCCCTCTGCGGTCGGCTGGGCTATAAGCAACATTATCTTATCTCCTAGTATTATTCTTTTGCAACGCATTGCGCACATCACTGTCGCCAGCTTTGCTCTAGGTCTTACTTCTTCCCGCCGTTTCCTTGTTCGACAGTAAACTTGGCCTCAGTCGACCTCATCTTCTTGGCATGGTTCTTGCCATTGTAGTGCTGCTCTGCCTGCTTCAGAGATGTGAACCCCACACCGCAAAGTGAACAGAATTCCCACTTCTTGGTTTCCTGTAGAAAAAAAAAGAAGAAGTTTTTAAAAAAAAAAAGTTAAAATAATTAAAAATAGTCAAAGATTACATCATCTGAAAGCTTGCTTTCATAGAAAAAAAAGGAAAAAAAAAGTTTAATTCATGTTCCATTATTACATCCAGGTTTCATTTCATCAAAAAACACTTTCTGATGATGTCCTTCCTCTTTCTTTCATTTCACGTATCCAACAAGGAACTTTTCCCACAAATGCATTTTCTTTATACTAACCTGTCCAAACAAACACTTTTATCTACTACTACTGGAATGTCAGGAATCGTTTCCCCCCAAAAATGGGAGTTTGTGTGTGGGATCAACCGACGGTCAGATTGAGAAATGCCCATCTCCCTGGTCACGGGTTGTCGGTGAACAGGGAGGCGACCGAGGGGTTCTTGCGGTCCCCGAGGAGGGTACCGACTTGGGCTGCATTAGGTGCTGAGGGGTCCCTGTCCTGGAGGGGGGACGGCCTGCGCACCCATGGCGCGAGTAGCCGGTCCTTCCCAGATTGAGGTGACTGACTGGGGGCGACGATCCTTGGTTTGGACCGCTGGGCCGGGGGGGGGGGGCGGGGCGGCGAAGAGGGAGAGGAGAGGACTTCATCGGCGGGTGCGGCCTCCCTCCTAACGAGGTCTGGGCGCCACCGTTCCACGTGCGGACATCATACATTGAGGTGGAGGCTAGGTCCTCCTCATCGTCCGACTCAGGGAGGTACAGGTCCTGGCAGGGTTCGGAGCACCCCTCGTCAGGAGGACCATCAAGGGGTACTTGCGGTGTCTCCCAGGTGGCTATGGTCTGACATGGTACAGTATATGACGCCAAAAAATCATGTGGAGAGCATGAAGCTCATTCTACTCAACCTACTGGAAAACATGAGTGGTTCTCCCTTGAATGACACGTGTGCAAACAGGAGTTGGACAAGCGAGAGGATTTGATCATTCTGATGAATATATTTATGATTATTTTGATGATGAATGACATTCGAGTTCTCTAATGCACAAGTTTCTGCCAATAATTCTGGATCAGTTATAGCTAGCACCCTTCTGAATCCTGTTTTGATTCCCCTCATTGAGACTAGGCTTCGTTCCTCCCCTTTTTGCGTAAACAGAAGATTCTGATCCTGTTCCTCATCTGTCTAAAAATGGTGCAGCAGATATCGAGAGTTCCTGAACGTGGCTCTTCTAGGCTCCTGTTCCAGAGTTCCGTCAGTCAACGCTATTCATTTAAGCTTCCTTCCAGTCAGAGCACGCTTGTTTGGATGCATGCAACCTACCGTATCCGACGCCATCCTGCTTGAAAATTCCAAAGGCAATTTTCTTTAAAACTCACTCGCTCTAACTGACTCACTTGTCATTACCTTGTCATTCCTGGAGCTTGTCCTCACTCTTCCTTCTCCTGATTTTGAAGAAAGTAACATTTTACAGGAGGATTCTGTTTTCAGCCAAGGTCTCGGCTTCTGTTTTGTCTGCTTCCCTTTTTTCCTCCCTCTCTATTTCTACCAACCTGTACATGACACATAGTTTACTGGACATCAGAACATCGATGTCAAAGCGGCACTGCGTCAGATGTTGATTCAAGGCCCTCTTCCCTTTGGAGATTCTGTGGCTCACATTTTGGAGCGGTTTTGAGATACACCTTCCAGGTTTCCTTCTTCTAATTGCCCTTCTTCCTCTGCTTCTAACCTTCATCGCCCCTCCTTTCCTGGACCATTGTTAGCCTCTCCCATCAGCAGATTTTCCTTTCTTGTCCTCTAACCAAAACGTGCCGGAAAAATGCATGTGCGTGGCTGAAGGGGAGGTTGGTGATTTTGACTATCCTTTTCCCTGTCCCTTGCCAGTTGGGGACACCTGAAGGCGTTTTACCAGCAGCGGGAACAACTCATCTCGGACGAGAGGGATTTGACTGTGGTATGGGATAGACTAAAGATATCCTTTTCATCCCCCCCCCCCCCCCCCTTCCATTATACCCAAGCCTGAAGAGCAGCCTCTGATGATTATCCTGCCCCCCACTGGCCCCTTCATCAAAGATGAAGCAGGTTAACTGTCCTGTCAGAGCACTGAAGGTCTTGCTTCAGAGGACAGAGTTCGACTCCCATGATTTGTGCCCATGGCATGGGAGACTTGGTGTAACACAAATTAATTTTTATTTATTTATCTTTTTAATTATTTGACGTACCCCACACACTAACAAAAGCATAGGCCAGTGCCATCGCATTCTGCATTGCTCTAGCAACGAAACGTCATTATTTTTAACCAAAATTGCGTAGCATCTTTGAAACGCGCATCATTGCGTCAGTATCAATGAGAAATTCTAAATTAGATCATGTTTTATAAATTGCAGTTTTGGTCAAATCTCGGAATCTTCATCGTTTTAAAAGAAAAGCAAAAAACATATCTTTGCCATAGAAACAAAAAAAATGAAATCTGAAACAATTTTGGATCCCAAAGAGCTTGTGCGCAGAATGTGTTGGATACGGGTCCGTTGCTAGGAGTCCGAAAACGGTCGGGGGAGTCATCGTTCTTCAGTCGGAGCAGGACGTCGTCTTTGTGTACGTTCCGTGGAGTGTTGTTTATATTTAGTTTTCCATCGTCGAACATCACATTCAAAACCATCACGCCATACTGGGAGATCCCCAGGCGAAGTCGACCAAGGAACAATAATCGAAAGAAAGGAAGAAGAGTCATCTGTATCATCTATTTGTCATCTGTCGAGTCTGTTTTGTGTCCTGTTCACCGTGTTTCTGCTCAACACTACAACAGAGAGTTTCCTAGGACCTCAGAACGAGTGATAGTTACCACGCTCGCCAGGCCTCTCTGTTGGGCCAGCAGGGTTTATTCCGAGGTAGGTCCCCACAGAAAACATATCCATTTTTAATATATTTATCTACTAGATGCAATAATCAGTGTCAGTATGTAAAGCTTTTCTTCTAGGTTATACCTGCGCCATCACCGCAGTTTTGATGTCATTCTGTTCACGTCATCAACGTGACTATTATCATGGTTAAGGAATTGATCATTTTCCTTCGTCACAGGTTTGGAGATCCCATGCGGTTGCGGGTCGGTTTATCTTTGCTAAAGGTGTCATCTTCATCAGTGTTTCATCTCCATCTGCGCCCATGTATATAATCATTGTGCCCACAGTTAGGCATACAAACACCGCACATCACACTAGGAAAGTTATACATTTGTGTGTCTGTATGTCGACATTATACAGATTTTTATTTTTAACATACAGACGTAATTGTGCCTGGGCGTGTTTCCTATGTTGCCACAAGGCGGACATTACCCAAGGCAATGTAACTTTCAGGTGCCCTGCTGCAGTGCTATTCATCTTGCCGTGCTGCAGTGCTATTCATCTTGCCGTGCTGCAGTGCTATTCATCTTGCCCTGCTGCAGTGCTATTCATCTTGCCCTGCTGCAGTGCTATTCATCTTGCCCTGCTGCAGTGCTATTCGTCTTGCCGTGCTGCAGTGCTATTCATCTTGCCGTGCTGCAGTGCTATTCATCTTGCCGTGCTGCAGTGCTATTCATCTTGCCGTGCTGCAGTGCTATTCATCTTGCCGTGCTGCAGTGCTATTCATCTTGCCGTGCTGCAGTGCTATTCATCTTGCCGTGCTGCAGTGCTATTCATCTTGCCGTGCTGCAGTGCTATTCATCTTGCCCTGCTGCAGTGCTATTCATCTTGCTGTGCTGCAGTGCTATTCATCTTGCCGTGCTGCAGTGCTATTCGTCTTGCCGTGCTGCAGTGCTATTCGTCTTGCCGTGCTGCAGTGCTATTCATCTTGCCGTGCCGCTGTGCTACACATCTGCCGGTCTGCCGTTTATGCCATTTTGCTGTGCCACTCTTTCTGCTGCTCCGATCCTGCCACCCTGTGACCCTGTCTTCTTGCTGTCCAGCCTACATCAATGCCGGGGAGCACCTTTCCTGAGACTCGTCTTTGCAGTATTCAACTTGACAGATGAGTAAAGAGCCAGCCGCTCAAGGACATTCTCTTCACACCCAGGAATCACTCACTACATGAAGAAAAACAAACCCACTCACACACAGTCATAAAAAAAATACAAAAGAAAATAAATCATTTATTTGTCAAATCAGAGTCATTTGAATTCTCAGAGAGGTGAAAGGCACTGGGTTTTTCTTTGATCATAAATTTCTTGTCTGCGGGCACTCTCGTTCTCTCTCGTAGAGAACGTCACGTCCCATTGACGTGACACTTGGTGCCACCGTTAAGACTTCAGATGATAAGCTTCGCTTAGAGTGATCGTCTGCCGGGCTGAAGTTTTTGGCCAGAAACCTCTTCACCCCAGAGAGGACTTTTGGGCAAATAAAGTCTGGGCTCTATCCACCAGCTGCGCCCTCTGGGGGAATATTGCAGTTTCTGACATATGCCTTTCAGCAGGCTGGGGTAATTTTATGGTAAATCTGACTTTTGGGACACATCCTGAAATGGATGGTTCTACAGCCCTTATCTTGTTACATTTGACTCATACATTTAAATTCAGACATTGCTTGGCTGTGACTTGCATGGAATCATGGCAAATTTTCTTCCTGAATTTTTGTGCCTAGATACACACAAGCCCACTCACTTAACTTTTGGGCAACAAATTGATTTAGCCCTGGTTATCGCTTTGACTTCAACAGTTCAAGTCAATGTGAATGCACACTGATTGACTACTTTTGTGCTATGTTTTGTGTCTCAGTTTTCAGTGTGAACAATTACTAACCAACTAGACATTGGTTGGGAACCTGTCTGTGTTTTGTTGATTTTAGGGGGTTGGGAACCTGTCTGTGTTTTGTTGATTTTAGGGGGTTGGGAACCTGTCTGTGTTTTGTTGATTTTAGGGGTCTTCTCCTTTTCCTGATCCTTTCTCATTTTTGCTTTGACTGTTCATTGCGTAAGCGAGAGCTAGGACAATCCTTAAACCTCCATGAATCTTTACTTCAAACCATTTTGGTTCTGGTACTGAGCTCTGAAATGACTTGGAGGGCAGCCTCATGCTTGAGTTTGAACTTCTGGTTCGCAAGTAAGATCCCAATATCCTTTTCGATATCCTGGCAATTGTTTGGACAGGTAAGTATGAAGCAAAGGATTTTTCCTACTAAAAGCTGTGTTATTATATACTTACCTGTCCAAACAGCTAGAGCTCCCTCCCTCCTCTATGCAATTGAGAAAAAAGGAAAAAACTGATTAAGTGGTTTGTTTTAGAATGAAGTAATTTGATTATGTGTCACTCAAGGGAGACCATTCATGTATACCTATAGGTTGAGTAGACTAAGCCCCCTGCTCTTCACATGATTTTTTTTTGTTTTTTAATGGCGATTCACGATGTTCCACACAGTAGGCGAAAGGGCATTTGTTTGGATGGGTATGTGTATCATAAAACTACTTTTAATAGGAAAAATTGTTTTCAAAAGTGTAGTTTAAAAAAAAAGTAAACAAAACTGTTCATCCTTTTTTTTTTAGTCCGTTTACCTTCTCATCAACATGAAAATACTCGGAATTTCACCAAGAAGCAGAAAATCTGACAAAACGTCACACAATGGGCATACAAGTGCATGATGTGACTGGCTCTGTGAATTTTAGTCTCTTTTCCCTCACATATTACATAAATAAATGCGTACAAATAAAAGAATAAACAGAAAACTAATAAAACAGAAAACAAACCATAAAACTTTCACTTCTCACCCTAATTACCCCCCCCCCCCCCCCCCCTCCATTGTTCCCAATGACTTCTCTGTACTCACATCAAACACAGGTGCTTCCGGCACACTCTTCTTCTCTTCCTTCTTTTCCGCAGGTTTTGGAGCGGGGTTCTCACTGGCAGTGGGTGCTGCTGCTTCAGCCCCCTGGGCGGGGGGACAGGTGGGGCCTTCCCCACCGACACGTTGCCATTGGAGCTGACAAAAAGGCGGACCCGCTTGGCGTGGTTCTTGCCCTGGTAGTGCTGCACAGCCTGCAGGGGGGCATTGAGGACCAGGGAGCACAGCTGACAGTATGTGTGGGTCATCAGCGACTGAAGCTTCTCCTGCAGCTCCTTGGGCACCTGCAGGGAACCATCGCTCTGTGACCAGGGTTTCCACACCCGTTGTTCTTCGTAACTTTTATTCATCTCTGAGCATCATTTTGATCCCCCTATGAAACAAATTCTGTGGGTCTTTTTTTTTGGTCAGATATGAAAGTCTGTTGGTGATGAATTCAAATATACGTGTGATTATATAAATGCAAACACATGACAAGGACTCAACTATGCTCACTCACTGGCAACAATGTGAATGTGGTTGGTATTTCTCTCTCCAGTGATACTAGCTATAAAGTTTAATTTAAACTTCCTTGCAAAGAATTTTTGAGCCCCTGAAAAAGAAAGACTATTTCAAACTTAATTAGTGCTTCCATTACCTCCACACAAGCTTCATAATCAACTCTAACATCAAAACAAAAAAGAGAATTTTATGTTCTGAAAATGATAAAGACCTCTAGGAAAAGCACAGGAGGCTGTGACAGTTTGAACATGCAAGCTAAAAAATCAAAGCGTATGAACACACAAAGGTCGGCTACGTCCACTCTAATCAGTCTGAGAAAGACTGATGTCATACGTAAAAAAAATTTGCTGAAAGAGAAAATCCAACATGTAACTGCCTGGCAACAGGTACCCCCTTCCCTTCCCTTCCCTCCACCCATCCTTTCCCCACGCAAAAACTTTTCCCTTGTGTAGTGTGATGCTGGGCAAGTAAACCAGTGAATCTGAGATCGTTAGTTACTTTAGTTCAAAGAAAAAGGGAAATATGCCCCAGGAAACTGTACCCCCAGAACTGTGGAAACGTAACCTTGCCCACTGGGAACACATACTATTGCTCAAGGCAGAGATACTGTCTTACAAACCAGTGATAATTCTTACACACAAATGTGCATCTCTTGACGCATAAAATTCCCACCTGACGCACTGGAATTCAGTCCAGTGCATCAACAAAATGTACCAAATTTATTGCTATGCAATGATTTTCTCCCATACGCATTACAACTCCGAGCAGCGCATCAGAATAAAACACTTTCATCAAATCCGCCATGACTGAAGTAGATAAAAATGTAACTTTCCTCAACGTTATAGAGTGTTCTGAATCAAAGAACAACTTTCACTTCAGAACTCTCTCTGCTTAAAAGTTAACATGAGTCATCAAATCAGACAACCATACCCAGTCTATGTTTGGACCACAAGATCACGTGATTCGGCCATGCGTGAACAACATGGGAAAACCGTATGAAATTCAGCTTTTTAGAATCAAAATCTCAACAGTTCAGCTGTGGCTTGTGGGTGATGATCCAGCGAATGGAACAAAAATCAAGCGATCTATATATATATATATATGCAACACTAGCGGTTCAGATAATTGTCATGTCTCCGTTGTGGACGTAGGAATGTATAGCACACAATGCAGGAGTGGCCAACCCACATAGTTCCGTCAAAGGCTCCACAGATATTCATTCCTCACCTCTTCTGATCATCACTACAAGGCAACTGGAATATGGTCAAATAATAAAATGTATCAGCACTTGCAGAAATGGTTCTTTGTGAAAATTCTGTGATAATTGCAGAGGACATCCAATATGTCAAGTTTCACTGTAAAAATCCTGATAGTGCTGGTTGTCACATCTATTCACTTAACACTTTATTAACATTGGAACACAAATCTAAATAAGTAATTAATGTTTAGCATAATCTGGAGTCCTTCATTAACTTGTTATTAGCACCTCTTATCCATTTCTGTCTTATTCTTCCACTGTGTATTAATGTTGAGTGAGACAGTCAGAAGCGTTCGTGTACACGTATGTGTGTGCTTCACAATTTGTGTGGTTTTCAGTGCATTTACAAGCAGTTGTAAAGTGTAACCCTCTAAATATTTTTACGACCCCTTGAAAATTTGGAAACGAATTTTTCATACCGAGTCTGACTCCCTTATTTTTAGGAAATAATTACCACTGCTCTCTTAGTTACTAACAAACAAAACAAAACAAAAATTAGTTGGGAAGCCATGAATATCTCATCATCAATTAACAAATAAGTCATCTAAAATCTCTCCAGGCTCCAACTCTCCTGTTTTAAATGTACTACTGTGGTATCAGCCTCCAACTCTTTTACAGGTATTAAATTACTTCAGTGTACTGGTTTGGTAGTCAATTTTAATTCACAATTCAATAAAAGGTCTTCTAGTTTACCTCACAAACAGTCAAAAACACTTACATCAATTACTGGTGGAGCCTTCAAAACCTTTTCCACATCTTCTGCTGTTGGATTCCCATCTGTTTTAACGGTCACAACCGACTCTTTGATTTTCCTCTGATCTCTTCTTCACGGGCTTTCTCCTCTTCGGTCATCTCTTTCCCTTCTTCCGCCTTGCCTGCAGTCTGCGCTTCATTCTTTTTGGCATCAACAGGGGCAGTTGTTGTGGCAGCCTTGGCGCCCGCTGGTTTGGGAGTAGACTCAGACGGGGTGGCTGATTTGGCACTAGCTGTTTTGGAAGTGGATTCAGATGAAGTGGTGGGTTTAGAGGCCTGGGTGCTGGCAGCAGGCTCGACTTGGTCTCCACTTTAACTCCCGGTTTGGGGGATGTGTCTGCTTTGGCAGGTGAGGTGGACTCTCCTTTGAATGAAGCAGCGCATTTCAAGGCAATCTCCGCTTGCTTCTCTATAGCCGATTTAGGCTTCTCGTCTGTTTTTGACGGTGGTGTTTGTCTTAGATGTAGCTGTGTCTGCCCTGGTAGTCGGAGCTGCTGACGGTTTACTCTGCGAAGTTGAGAAGGGTTTTCCGTGTGAACCCCGTCCAAAGGGTTCACGATCACCACTGCCAAACATGGGCGTTTTGTGTGCTTGCATTGAGCCACCAGGGATAAGGGGTTTAGGGGCATCTGGTGATTTAAAAGAACTACTGCCTCCAAAGCCCCGGGAGTCGTCTCCTCCAGACCTGTCTTGACCAAACGACCTTCCAGGGCCAGTCTGGGGGCCACCCTTTCCTGCCCACCCAGCTCCGGACTTGAATCCTGCTGGCGAGTTGTCACGTTTAAAGTCTTCCTGTGGCCGACTCCAGTTTCTCTGTCCATCTCTATCTCTCCCTTGACTGCTGCCTGCATTCCGATTAAAGTCAGAACCCCCAAATCCTCCTCTCCCTCCTCGGCCAGGGAAGCCAGGGGAAGAGTCCCTTCCTTGGCCACCCGTGTTTTGGTTGTTAAAGCCGCCTCTGCTCTGGTTATTTCTGTTATCAAAGCCTCCTCTGTCCTGGCCAAATGACCCCCTGCCCCGACCCCCAGAACTGAAGGAGCCTCGACCTTGACCCTGATTGTTAAAAGATCCCCTGGTTTGGTTGTTCCCAAATGATCCACGGCCTTGGTTGTTGTCGAAAGAACGTCTGCCAAAGGAATCTCTGTCATTTTTGCTAAACGTACTCCTTCCCTGGTCTTCCTCAAAAGATGCTCTGCTGTCAAATGAGTCTCTGTCTTTACTTCCAAAGGAGCCTCTGCCTCTGCCACCATCATAGGAGCCATGTCCTCTGTTGCTGTCAAATGAACCTCGGCCTCTGTTGTTATCAAATGACCCACGACCTCTGTTGCTGTCGAAAGAGCTGCGACCTCTGCCACTGTCAAAGGAGCCCCGCCCTCTACCACTGTCAAACGAACCACGCCCTCTGTTGCTGTCAAAAGACCCTCTCCCTTGGCCTGATCCAAAGGAATCTCTCCTCTGATTGAAGGAACCTCGTCCCTGACTGCTCCCGAAGGAGCTCCTGTCTGATGTGTTCCCAAAGGAGCCCCTGTCTTGACCTTCTCCAAAAGAGCTTCTATCCTGCTTGTTGCCCCCAAAGTCTCTGTTCTGAGTGCCTCCAAATGAACCTTTACCCTGACCAGTGCCAAAAGAGCCTCTATCCTGCACACTGCCGTAGGATCCTCTGCCTTGATTACTACCATAGGAATTTCTGTTTTGATTGTTCCCAAAGTTCCCTTTATCTTGACTGACTGTGAAGGAGCTTCCTACACTCCCAGTAATCGAGCTTTGATTCTGACTACCTGGATAAGACCCTTTGTTCTGGTTGGTGGCAAAGGAGCCTTTGTTCTGGCTGGATGTGAATGAGCCCTGCACCATGGTATTTCCGAAGGAACCCCCACTCTGACTGCTGAATGTCCCCTGGGCCTGATTGCTTCCAAAAGACCCGCTGCCTTGACTTGCAAATGACCCCCTGTTTTGACCCGCTCCAAATGTGTCCTTCCCTTGCAAATTCTGACTGTAATTTGACTGAGGCTGTTGACCTAACCCAGGTTTCTTGAAGGAATCCACTCGGCTATTAGTGTTCTGGGAGTAGGCACTATTGGCGCCTTGACCGTAGGACTGGCTGGTTGTCATGGAGGCTTTGGGTTGGCTCCAGGACGCTCCAGTGTACTGGGTGCTGGTTCCGGCATACTGGCTACTTGTCCCCTGCCAACTACCAACACTACTTGAAGTTCCAGTTGCCGTTGGCCCATAGGTGTAGCCTGAGGAGGCCTGGCTGTAGTCAGTGTAGGAGGGAGTCTGGGCACTCTGGTAGTTGTCCCCAGCACCTGTGGTGGTGGTACTGCTGCTGGCATACTGGCTGTACTGGTCTGTAGCAGAATAGCCATCTCCAGATGTGTACTGGTCCGCTGAACCAAAGTCCCTATACTGTTCCTTTCCTTGCGCTGGCTGAGTTGTAGCAGTTGTACTGGCTGTCCCATATTGCGTTCCAGACCCGTACTGGTTTGCTGTTCCATAAGTTGTGGATGATGCATACTGACTTGACCCATACGGGGTGGAGGAACTGTACTGGCTGGTGGTGGCATACTGATTATCCGAAGGCACGTACTGACTTGTCGCATACTGCTGAGTGCTGTCAGTGGCTGCATACTGTCCAGAAGAATCATACTGCCCTGACTGATAGGAACCAGCTGTAGTGTAGCCTGCTGTATCACTGTACTGCCCTGTGGTTGTGTCATATGACTGAGATACATCATAGGAGGTCCCGCTGGAATACTGATCATAGGTTCCTTGGCTGCTGTCATAGGTGGCCGTTCCATAGGTTTGACTCTGGTCGTACTGACTGGTGGAATAATCAGGGTAACCTGAGGTTGTCCCTGTCCCTGAGGCATACTGACTGTAGCTGTAAGCATCCGAGCCCTCAGAGGTGTACTGCTCTCCACTGGCATACTGAGTGCCTGTGTAGCTGGTGCTTGTGGTGCTTTGCTGGGTCCCATACTGAGAGTAGTCCTGGGACGCATACTGCCCATAATCTGAAACAAATTACAGCCTATTTATCAAACTCTTGAACAATGAGCAGACCGAAAACCAGATCAGGGTCCAGGGGCTACCTCTAGAGGCCCTAGCAGATAATGGAAAGAACCCTGTACGGGAAAGATGTCAGCAAGATAGGAAATTTTTATTCTAAAATTACGTTTAATCTAACATACTTACCGTGGCTCACTAATGCAATAAGCGGCAGCAATTTGCTATCCCTGCCTCGTATACAATAAAGTCCGTACGGACAACAAAACCCCTGAAAGGGCCTCGTGCCTTGCACATGCTCAGAAGCATCCTCTTTTCGAGGTATATTAAACCCGGACTGAGAACTCCTGAAGGAACCAGGAAGGCGGGGAGGTAGGGAGGGTCTCTGCGTGAGCCACGGTAAGTATGTTAGATTAAACGTAATTTTAGAATAAAAATTTCCTTTTAATTACACATACTATACCGTGGCTCACTAATGCAGAGTCGCACTACCTGGAAGGAGGGCTCACCTGGTTACCGCCTGGAGGAGCGAGAAGAGCCGGAGCATGTGGCGGAGATGGAGTGTTGCGCCACCACAGCTGATGCGATGCCCCTAGACCCATCATCACGCAGACGAGAAACGTCGCGCAGGTAGAATTGGATGAAGGTGCCAGGGACCGCCAATATGCGGCATCTAACACACTCTGGATGCTGGCATTATGAGTTACTGCCAGCGAAGACGCCCATACCCTAATCTCATGAGGTCTAGGTGAGAAAACAGCCAAATCCCCTTCAGGTCTCGCGTACGCAGCTTTAATGACTTCTCTCAGCCATCGAGAGATTGAAGAGCACCTGATGTCCTCCTTATAACTTTCGTTGTAAGAGAGAAACAGGTGGCGCTGCTTGGAGCGAGAAGGTTTCGTGCGTTTCCTATACTCCCGCAGAGCGCGCACCGGACAGAGAGTGCGGTCTTCATCGTCTGGGGCGAGAATAGAAGTGAGAGAGAGGAAGAATGGAGATAGTCGGGGAAGAAGACCCTGGCAACGGGTTTTTTTCGCTAAAAATTCCGGGAGGAGGCGAAGAGATATGGAGCCATCCGGTTCGGAGGCGACGTCCCCAGGAAGGCCACTAAGGGCGTGGACTTCACTGCAGCGCCTCCCTGAGGCCAGGGAAATGAGAAAGGCTGTTTTGAAGAAAAGGAATTTCAGAGAACACTCCCGGATGGGCTCGTAAGGGGGGAGCCTGAGGGAGGAGAGGACTAAGAAAAGATCCCACGCCGGGATACGACGGGGGCATCGGGCCTCCTGTAGGGCCGCTCCTCTGACCAGATCCCGCAGAAGAGGGTCGTCCCCGAAGGAGGGGCCCCCCTAACTGGCGGATAGTGGTGGAAATAGCCGCCCTGTGAACCTTAACAGAGGAGGCTGAAAGTTTTCTCTCTGATGAAAGAAAGGCTAGGTAGTTCGCCAATTGGCATTGAGAAGGAGAATGAGGTGATACCGCGTGGCTGGAGCACCAAGAGAGCCAGCCATTCCAGTGGACACTATAGATGCTTTGGGTGCCTGACCTGTGGGCATGTTCCACGAGGCCTATTACAGCTGGGGAGGCGCCTCGTGCGACAGCGCGTCCCGCACAGTAGCCAGGCGTGAAGATGCAGCACGTTTGGATTGCCGTGTGGAATGCCTGACCGCGGCTGAAGCAGGGACTTTGCCTTTAAGGCGAGCGGTATCGGAGGCACGTGAGACAGGTGTAACAGTTCCGGAAACCACGCTTGGGCCGCCAGCGTGGAGCCACCAAGAATAAGCATGGCTGCATCTTCCCTTGCCTTGCGGAGAATTTTTCCCCAGAATGGGGAACGGGGGAAAGGCATAGCCCGTCAGGCCGGACCAAGGGATGGACAGGGCGTCCACAGCCCACGCTGCCGGATCCGGAACTGGGGAGACATACAGCTGAAGACGGTGGATGAAACGGGTGGCGAACAGGTCTACCTGCGGTTTGAACCATACCGTCAGAGAGGTTCCAGGATCGAGTGGACGAGAGTCCATTCTGAGGGAAAAACCATGTGCGACCTGCTGAGGGAGTCCGCGAGAATGTTGATCTTCCCAGGAACATGTTTGGCCGAGATCCGGATTGATTGTGTCTCGCACCAAAGAAGAAGCTGTTCCGCCCTCAGGGATCAGGGAGTGAGAACGCCCCCCCCCCCTCAGAGGTGATTCTAGGATTCCAAAAAAGGGGGCCCAAGGGCCCCTCAGTGTAAAAAAGGGGGCCCCCCAGGGGGGCCTAATTTTAACTATATAATTTCTATATTTTTCAACGGCAGGTACTACTAGTGTTATAAATTGTTAAATCATAGTATTAGTAATCATTCAGAGGATTAATGCAGAAAACCTCTGTGTCTGGCTTCGCTGTACTACTGTCCACAAGCGTCTCTGAAGCGGTCCCTGACTCGTCTCAGGCATGTCGTTTGCAGACACAACACTGTCTGGTTTTGATGACGAAAATCCCGAACCACCATCATGATCACAGAAACTTGACACAGGCTCCGATTCCCGTCGCATGACGAAACAGAACTAACCCGGTCCGACTGACAGTCTGATTGCGATCGCGTATCTACATCCCCACTGTCGGCACTGGCACTCGTTGAAGGATAACTAGGCGGCTTGCTCAGTGACGGTCGAACCACTCGCTTTGTACATCCAAAGAATTATCTGCCTCTCCTCCTCTCTTCGATTTCTTCGCCCCTCTGGTAAAAGAAAAATCCAACAACGTGCCTCGTTTCGCCATGATGGAACCTCAGGCAGAAACGCAGGCTGCCGTACCGCGAGCTGTGATTGGCTGAAAGCAAACTTTCCAACCAATCGCAGTTGACTATACAGACATGCGTTTACATTCAGTTCCTACTGCTCATGCGGACAAGGCTGACCTTGACATAGCTGATAGCTCGATGACAGCTTCGCTTGGTTCGCTCGGTAGATTACTTGGCCAAGCGGACGCGAGATTAAAAAGGCAAGGGAGTGAAAAAAAAATTAGCTCAGTCACGACTGGCGAGCGCGGCATTTCTTGTTTGGGTGCGGAGCAGCGCGGCCGCGCTGGGCTTACGGTTTTGCGTCTTTCGATTTTTTTAAGCGGTATTCCGCTAATTCCGCGCTCTAGAATCACCTCTGCCCCCTGCTTGTTGATATAACACGCCACAGTCGTGTTGTCGGTGTTGAGGAGAATGTGTTTCCCTTTGAGGAAGGGAAGAAACTCCTTGAGGGCTTGGAACACGGCTTCCAGCTCTAGCCGATTGATATGCCAGGACCCCATCTCCGGGGACCATTGCCCGGAGGCCGTCAGAGAGCTGACGTGGGCACCCCACCCGGACTGGGACGCGTCCGTGAACAGGTCCTCCTGTGGAGGAGGGGGAGAGATGGGGACTCCCTGAGCTTAGCCAGGACTGGGAGTGCCACTGGACCACCGATGATTGGAACCACTGACCGAGAGGGACCGGAAGGTCCCACGACTGCCGTGCCTGAGACCAACGCTTGTGAAAGAGGCGCTGAAACCGGCGTTTGTGCAGACGTCCGAGGGGTACTAAGGGGGCCAAGGACTCCATCAGACCCAGAAGAGAGGCCAGCTTCCTGGCTGGCGCCTGATCCAAGGAAAGGAGGTGGGCCAAGAGGTGCTGGAGGCGAACCAGGCACTGGGGGGTTGGAGAGACCAGCCAGTCGGTGGTGTGGAAGGACATGCCCAAAAACTGAAACCGCTGCGACGGGATGAGATCGGACTTCTCCTCGTTGCGAACAAATCCCAGCTGCTGACAGAGGCTTAAAACCTGTAGGGCTTGCTGGGAGCACAGAGTGCTGGATGAGGCAAGAAGAAGCCAATCGTCTAGATAGGCCTTCAGACGAATTCCTTTCTCCCGAACATGCAAGCAAAGTTCCCGAGCCACCTTCGTGAAAACCCAAGGGTCGGGGCTAGTCCAAAGGGAAGAGCCCTGAACTGAAAAACGCGGCCTCTCCACACGAAGCGGAGGTACTTCCTGTCCCTTGGGTGGATCAAGAGATGGAAGTACGCATCTTTCAAGTCGATGGATACCGCCCAGTCGCCGGGATGCATGGCATCGTGGATTGACATGGGGGTTTCCATCCGAAAACGGAGGACGATAAGAAACCTGTTCAAGGGCGAGAGATCTAGAACCAGTCTCCATCCTCCAGAAGCTTTGGGAACCACGAAAATGTGGCCATAAAACCCGGCGAGGAATGGAAGAGGACTTCCTCCGTGGCTCCCCTGGCTAACAGCGAAAGGACCTCCTGGTCTAAGGCCTGAGAGGCAGCCAGACCCCAAGGAGGAGCGAAAGGGGGGGTGGGGGGGGGGGAAGGAGTGAGAGGAGCCTTCACTGCACTCCAAGGAAGACGAAACCCCGACCTGATCACCCGCAGAGCCCAAGGGCTTGCGGGAAGCCGCTCCCAGGCACTGAGGTGCCTGGACAGACTGCCCACAGGACCGCCCTGGGGTGAAGTGCCCAGGTCGAGGGCAAGTCATTGGGGGTGGGCTTGTCTGAGGCGTGGGAGCTTTCGGACCCGCCGGCCGAGCCTGAGGCCGACCCCTGCTGGGTTACCTGCCTCGGGTCCCCCGGGGTCCAAATGATCGTCGTCCCTTGGGTTGGAGGGACCCGGTGATGAGAAAGGCGCTGGCGCCTTGCGTTTTGAACCGGGGCGGGGGGGGAGGGGGCCTGATTGAAAGGCGAGGTCACGCCTAATCTCGGCCTGGCTCTTAATGGTAGCCTGTACGTGATTCCCAAACAGAGACCCTGACTTGACTGGCAAGGCTCTGAGGGAGGCGCGGGCCGAGGGAGAACGGGCCACAGAAGATGCCAAAAGGACCGCATCTCTCCTCGCTAGTACTGAGTTCAGATGGAGCCTAGCGAAGGCCCCAGCTGAATACGTAAGCCCTTCAGCCATTGACTGAATACAGGCTACCACCGCAGCTGGGTCCGCGGACTGGCGAATGGTGAAGGAATCTGAATCAGGATCCTTAAGGGCAGACACTAGTCCCCCTAGAAAAGAATCCATAATTGAGATAGCCTCCAAACCCCTCCTCGCCGACTCTTCCCACTCGGCAAGGCAGCGCTCTGAGAGGGATACCTGCCTAGCGAGTGATTTTGACCTCTCCTGGACCAGGAGGAGGTCCTCCTGGGAGAGGGGGAGAGCGGCTTCTGGGATAGTGTCATTTGCTAAGAAGGCCTTCTTGGCAAATGGAAGCCTCTCTGGCTTGAGGAACTTCCCGCACGCCGCGCACTAGGGAAATCGGGGACAGAACCGGGCATGGGGTCCTGTGCCTCCGTGCCCCTGACTCTTATTTGGGCCCTCCTCATGCAATCGGCCACCATGCCCGACTCCTTTAGCAGAGAGGAGGGCCTAGCTGCGAATGGGCGAGATCCCAGGGCGAGTTCCGCTGCCGAAGGGCAGGGGGCTCTGACCTCCTGAGAGGATGACACCGCCTCCGGAACAAGGGAAGCCAGAAAAGCCACCGAGTCCTGGAAGGAATAAGAACCGGGTGACTGGTCCTCTTCCTTGACTCCGAATCCCCCAGGTCGGATCCACAGACCGATGGGGTGGCCGCCCTTGGCGAAGCGGTGCGCGGCGGAAAGCCCAGAGTGGCCTGGGATGGCTGATTCCACAGACATTCGGGAGAGGGATCAGTCCCCGGGTGGGCCGAGGGGGCCTGGGAGGGAGAGGCCTGCACTGGTGGAGGGCTGGGCATAAAACCCGGCCACCAGGGAAACCCCGGAGCAGGGGGCTGTGGAAAGCCCATGGTCGGGGGATATTGCCATTGGGCCCATGGCGCCCAAGGCAAAGGGCCCTGACCCCATGATAGGGGGGGCTGAGAATGTGGCTGCTGGCCCAACCCAGAAAGTGGGGGGCCTAATGCGCCGGTCCCCTGAGGGTGCTCGGGAAAGAGGGCGAAACCCCGGTGGTCTGCCCAAAAGGAGAGGCAGACACATGAGGCGGGGGAAGGGAAACAACCGGGGCCGAGCAAGATTCAAGCCCTTGAGCAGGAGTTGCTTCCCTTGGATCGCCTACCGAACGAAAGGGGGAGGGTGACGAATAATCTACGTCATTGCCCGGCGCCTCCGTAGAGGGCCCGTGCATCTTCGATTCTGCCATGGGAATCGAACTGTGCGCAGTAGAACCGCAGCTGAACTGGACACAGGATGCACTAACGGGTGCGACAGAACCGCAGCTGAGTTGCTCACCGTTATGGGGCAAAGGGGCGGAATCGGCAGAACCGCAGCTGAGCCGATCGCCGCCACAAAATGTGGGTTGCGAGAAAGCGCTCGCTGTCACAACAACAGAACCGCAGCTGAGTTGAAGTGAACCCTTGGGAGAAAGTGACGCTGAAGGGAGAGGAGGTTTTGGCGGAGCTATAGACAAAGAGGGCCCGAGCCTGCGGGCGAGATACGGGAATCGAAAGACGAAACCTTCTTAATTCTCGCCCTACCACCCAATCGCTTCACGTACGTTTCTCCCTTAAGTGAAAACATAAGCAAGGACACCAACGAACAGCAACAACAATCGATCGATTGCGAGAAAAGTAAAAAAATACTTAGCTGCTCGTGAATACGCGGCTTAACGGGAAAATGGCTGCCGAGAAAAGAGGATGCTTCTGAGCATGTGCAAGGCACGAGGCCCTTTCAGGGGTTTTTGTTGTCCGTACGGACTTTATTGTATACGAGGCAGGGATAGCAAATTGCTGCCGCTTAAATTTCATTAGTGAGCCACGGTATAGTATGTGTAATTAAAGTTTATTTTAAATGACTACTGTTCGACTTCTAATGTTTTAACATTGAACAAATATGTTGAACACACTGTTTTGTGTTTACAATAAACAACACATTTTTTAAAGCTGACCTGGTGATGAAGTAAAATCAATTAATCTGCTTTTTTTTTATTTGTGAGAGTACTCAGTTTATGACCCAAGTGTTTCACAGTGTCACAGCCAAAACTGCTCCCTTCCCTCCTGTGCTGTCCTCCTGGACAGCATGAGCCAGTACACTGTTTCTCCCTCCTCCACCAGTTCAGGTTAGCCCATGCTGTATCCCTACCACCCAAAATGTCCTCCCAGACAGTTTGAACTGAGTGTAAATGAAAGCCTAATGCGTAAGACCAATATTGGAAACAAAGTAGACATTTCCACATTGTAATTCTTTTCCTCGTTTCTTTGTTCTTCTTCTTCATCTACATTTCTCAAATGAAGAACATCATGACGTGCAGACAGCTAGCATATATACATCATCTTTGATTCTCCCCACCCATCCGCATATTTAACTGCTGTCCTACATCATACACAATCATGCTGGCACACACACACAGTGACTATACACACACATACTACCTTTCCATCCTGCACCATTTCATTAGTAGTACTAAATTTACATGAAATGAGGCAGGGAACAGTAAACAATAAACAAGCAGGGTAACTTTTGCTCCCATAAGAAAACCTAACACAGAGTAACTTGTATCCAAGACTGGCACAGCCTTTTAAACTTGAATAAAGTCAGACAAATACAAAGACGAACAATCTAACACTGGGGGATAAAACAAGCGCAGGCCAACAACTCCTCTGTCATCACAGTAATGACTTGGCAAAGATTTGGACTTAGGTGGGGGCAGGGGGAGGTTGAAGATGAAGAAAATGGGAAGATGAAATTAAGAAAATATATTATCTATATGAAAACTCTTCACTAGCTGCATGAGGGAACCATCGTTATCCCTGTCGAAGGCAGATCTATTTGTATTGCCTCTTCTTCTTCTTCTAAAAAGGCCATACTCCAACTTTTGGGAAAACAGGAACGATTTCTACAGACTAATGAGCAGCCAGTTTTTAAGAAGAATATACTTTTATTAAGGTCACTGGTACTTTAAAAAAAAAAATCTCTTCCAACTCTGGAAACCTCACATCCACATCTAATTCAAAAACTTGAACTATGTTAAAGCAAATACCATCAAATGGCATGCAATCTCATCATCTGTAAACCACATCACACAAGCATCTGGGATCATGTGGCCCAAACACTAAGATTATTAAGAACACTGACAATTGGATGGACTGTTTTCTCCAGATCATCTGTTCAAAAATAGGGAAGGCCTATCGCTGTAATGGATATTTTTTTGCTGACCAAGATTATGTCGGTGAATCTTTCTCTTTTTTTTCCTTTCCAAAAAAAGGTACCAGTGTTCTGGCTTACTGCCTCAACAGAAATATGGGCGTCTTCTTTCAACAGTCTTTTCATAAAAAAGTTTGTTCAGTCAGTGGTGTCTTTAGTTTAAGTTCTGTTCTCTCTGCTTTGAAGCATGTAATATACCTGCAGACTGCAGTTAGACACAATATGATCTCCATGAATTCACAGCATCTCAAGTCCAATGAATTTAAGCTTTTTTGTTTTATCACGTCAAAGCTTGAACCTGATTTGGTCATTCACCATTTGTGTCATTTTCTTAATAATGTATGAATATTCATTATTATTAGGATTACTGCTGATGTCATTTTCAAATTGTGCATCAAAGTAGGAATGGTTGCATTTCATTTTGTATTTTATTATCCCCAAAATCAGATGATACTTTGTTTTGGACATCACTTTGATGATGGGCCTTCCTCTACTGTGCTTGTTTAAGGTGTTATATGATTCTATTACATTTAGCAAGAACAAAAACTGCAGTGATTTTAACTTGATTAGAATTATGCTGCTCCACCAATTAGATGTCTTATACTCAGGGGGAAAAAAAGAAAGAAATGACTGTTCTATTATGCTATGATTCTAGAACAGTTTAAATTGAATATATATTAAAGTTATTTGAATATTTTTTTGTCAGCATGATTTTAAGCTCGTTTGTCAGTTTGTTTTTTAACTGTTTTTGTTTTTTTGTTTGATATTGGTTGCATATTAGGGTACGCAGTTACAATTTCGCCCCCCAAGCAAATTCGCCCAGTTAGTCATATTAAAACGCAATCCTTCTTCTCTCTTAAGAAATGGACCTGTCCAGCCTGGACAGATCAAACTAGAACTAGTAATGATGAAAAATAATGTATCTTTGCAAACACATGTCATAAATATGTGTCCACAAACGAGAAAAACTCATGACCAATACAGCGGCCAACCTTTGATTCCAGTCTAGATCTCTGTAACGTTTCGTTCAGAAGAAATCTATATCTGCTTTAAAGTTTTGATAAAGCTTTTTTTTTCTTGAGCAGAAGCCTGGTTATGTAAAAGGTTCTTGTATTAGTCATTAATGTTTTATAATTATAACTTTGTTTATTCTGTATATTAAAGGAATTATGATAAATTGACAAATTTTTGGTGTGCGAAATTGCATGGCATGAAAAAATGTACTGTATGCAAATTCGTCCATACTCTCAAAGTCAAAGGCATGGATGAGACAGGATGAGTCTAGCTGTTGATTCATATTTCCATTGATTTAAAGTAACTACCAGCATTTAAATGCTTGTAAAGGTGTGTTTACTTTGTTTGAGTGCGTGTACAGCCATAGACATGTGCGTGTGTGAGTGTCCGCATACATGTAAGGATTTGTATGTGTACTCTGGTTTCTATCTTTACTCACTTTGTATTGTCTTAATCATCTTCCTTTGTTTCTTTTAGGCTTAAAATACATCGCAGATGACAAAAATCTGCCAGGAATAAGTAATAAACACTCATTTTTATGCATGCATTTGCTGCTCTTTGCCTTTGGACGAAATTGCATTTTCACCATGGACAAAATTGCATGGGGGTTGGACGAAATTGGCACAGCAACACATGCACTGGTTTTAGGTCATTATCTAATGAATATTCATGAATTTGTACCACATGATAGTCTAATCCCTTCAGTGATTGGTTACTTGCACCAGAGCTTTGAAAAGTAGGCTGGCTCGCTGTGTCTGCTGGCCGGAATAGGTTGTAACGTAGGGACTCTGTCTGATTTGAACGAAATTGCAACAGAGTACCCTATTGATCAGATCTAAGTAAGAAATGCGCGCGTGTGTGTGTGTGTGTGTGTGTGTGTGTGTGTGTGTGTGTGTGTGTGTGTGTGTGTGTGTGTGAGTGTGAGGGGGGTAGATGTTACATTATTTTATTTACCAATTAGCAAGTATTTAGCAGTCTACTTTTTCTCATGGTTTTTGCTCATTTGATGTTACTAGGCTTTCTAAAACTTATCATCTGAATCTTTTTACTTGCAATCTTATTTCTTATGAAAATGAAAGTCCTTCACTCAGAACTGTGGAACTTGCCATATGTGTGTGTGTGTGTGTGTGTGTGTGTGTGTGTGTGTGTGTGCACATGTAAATGTGTGTGTGTGTGTGTGTGTGTATACACGTGTGTGTTCATCTGTGAAACGTGCCAAGAGAGAGTGGGTTGGAGTTGGATGAATGTATTCCCAATAGGCCACGGCCCTTTATGAAGGGGTGTTTGAACTTCATATGCAATTTATCACACAGAGAGACACAGAGAGAGGGAGAAAGAGAGAAACAGAGAGAGAGTGTGTGTGTGTCTGTACATGTGTGTATGACACACTGTGTATCATGCCTCTGTGTGTGTGTGTGTGTGTGTGTGTGTGTGTGTGTGTGTGTGTGTGTGTGTGTGTGTGTGTGTGTGCGCGTGTGTGTGTTTGTTTTGGTTTGTTTGATTTAGCGTCTTTTCACAAAATAATGTTTTGAGACAGATCTTGAAATCATCCTGAATGACATAAGTATTTTATCACAAATAGGAATACCCCGTCATTTCATATCCCCCATCAATGTAATACCCTGTTTGACAGAAATAAACATCAATAAACAATACCTATAATTTAATTTTTTTTAATTTTCAAAACGAGCAAACTACAGAACTGTTCCTATAGGACTCTGAAGAAGAGATTTAGCTGCAGTGACAAGAAGTGATTGATCATCAATAATGGCTTTGAGATCGTCATCTTTAGTATTGTTTTTGACTGCTAGATAATCGGGCAAATATTGCTTTGTGAACGGACAATAAAATACAATATGGAACGTTAACATTCTCTCTCAACAGCGACATCTAATGTCGTTTATAATATGTTTGCATTTTAACACACTGAGTTTTAGTCTGTAAGTAACATAAAGAGCTAACTTCTCGTGGCTCATTATTAAAAAAAATAATAACTTTTTGCAATAAGGAGCCTTTACTGTCAAAAGTTGTGACATTGTGGCTGTTTTTTTTATAGACTGCCTCCAGAAGATGATATCCCTCTTTTACAGATAATGGAATCTTTACAGTTGTGCAGCCATTTGCATTCCTTGCACCTTTCCTTGCCATTCTATCTGCCCAATTATTTGCTTGGACACCACAATGAGAAGGGACCCAACAAAAAGTGTGTGTGTACAGTGTGTGTGTGTATGTGTGTGTTGTTGTTATTTTGTTTAACGTCTGTTGTGCGTGTGTGCGTGTGTGGTGTGTGTGTGTGTGTGTGTGTGTGTGTGTGTGTGTGTGTGTGTGTGTGTGTGTGTGCATGTGCGTGTGTGTGTGCATGTGCGTGTGTGTGTGTGTGCATGTTCCAACACTGCGACACTATATGACCTACATACCATGTTAGAGAATGAGTAAAAAAATATGTGTGTGTGTGTGTGTGTGTGTGTGTGTGGTATGTGTGTGTGTGTGTGTGTGTGTGTGTGTGGCGCAGTGGCAGGGGGGGGGGGGGGCGTGGCACGGTTATAAAATGTAAGAGATTTATTTCTCATTATAATTTCAAATTGTGATATTTGATTTTTTTTTTTTCAAATCCTTGACTGATTTGTGACTCTGGTTCAGTGGTTGTTTCTGCTTCATCCTGAATGGTGGCATTTTTGTCATGCTACAAACTGCACTGCATGATACAAATACAATGAACCCAGCTAGTGACGAACTTACATTATTATTTTAAGTTATCAAGCAGAGGGACGCTACAACTGAAAATGATCATTCACAACTAAAGATTGAGCTATGATAGTGTAAACAGGCAAATTTTTCAGTTGTTGACTTGCACTGATCCTTAACAATATAACGTGACGTGGGCCGATTCAAATTTCAGCACTTTTCCCAGGGCCATGCCCTTTGGTGCACAAAATTCTAATATGAATCCCCATCAAACTAAAAAATGTGACTGGCACCCCGGAAAATTGAAGCTGTATGCATCAATGTACGGCCTTCCTAGTGTTTTGCAAGTTGTTCCCCTTGATGTTCTCTCAAAAGAGTTTTTTTCTTCTTCTTCTTCTTTTTCCCTAAATACTGGTTATCAAAACGGTGGTCACCGCGGCTGTTAAAAAGTAAAAATAAATAACAAAAAACAGTGGACTCGTGTTAGCCCCTGGAGCAATTTGGCAAAAAGGGGGGTCGAAACTCAAATTTTCAAAAAATTTAAAAAGCTGGCCAAAATTAGGCCCCGGGTAATAGTAAAATATTGGGGAATTTAAAAATGAAATCGTCAATATTTTGGGCAGATCTCAAAACGTCGAATCAATTTTTTTTTTTTAAATTTTGAGATTGCATTTTTGGCAATCTTGTGGAACCCCGGCAGTGAGTTCCAAGCCGACGAATGGGAAAAAAAAGAATGTAAGGGCTGTAAATTTGATGCAGGGATGGAAAATTGACCGCCACCTGGTGCTATTTTATTAATACTAGTTGTTCCCTTGGGTTTCAATTATTTAGCTTGCCCTTTTAAGAAAATGTTAAGTTTGATAAAGCTTTCTCTTTCTAAGGGTTTCCATTCAATCTCCTATGTTTTCCTAGTATTCCCCTTTTTTCTGATGTGGTTCCTGTTACGAACCGTGTGCCCCTTCTGATCTTTTCGGGTTATAATGCCTTTAGTGGTAAAGGGTCCCAAATGGCAACCATATGTATTCCGTCTGGTTAAACCGTGTTTGCAGCGCGTTTTAACCTTTTTGGGGGGCGTCCCTTGATATTCCTGTTTAAGGAAAAATAAGATGGTTTTTTTTTTCTTAATACTAAATTTTTTAAGGGGCTTTGTATTTGAGACGATATCTATTAAACACGCCCTAAATATTTTGCGCATTAGTTTTTTTGAATTTATTATGGATAGAATAAATTTAAATTTAAATTTGGGGAAACGTTTTTCCCCTTTTTTTTTTTACAATATAGCAAAAACTTTGGACTTTTGGGGGTGTAAATTTTTTCCCTTTTCAAGTTTTTTCCCCCTCTTGTAAAAACGTTTTGAAATTTCCCTTTTAGAAAAGCGTGTATCATTTCCCTTTCTTCTGGGTTACTAAGCCCGTCATTTTGCAAAAAAGCCTTATAGTGTTCCAGGGAGAGATTTTTTTCTTATGTCAAATTTTTATAAATTAAAAAAAACAAGGGGCCCCAGAACCCGTCCCTGGTTTGGGACACCTGACAAGATGGTTTTCAATGGGGGTGACCCCTTCCCCAACAACTTTTTTGGTTTTTCCCCAAAAAGGGGTTTATTAGCCCCTTTTAGCAAAGAAACCGCCAATGCCGATTTTGTTCTAATTTAAGCAGCAGGGCCCCCATGGTCCAAAATTTTCAAAGGGGTTTAGAAAAAATCTAATAAAAATTTTTATTTGCTGTCTGGTTTTTAGACAGTTAATTTAAAAAAATTGAGAGTTGGTTTTAAATTGGGGTCTCACAACCCCCTTCGTGTCTAAAACCATGCTGGGCGTTATTTTTAAAAAAGGTTATATTGGGAAAAATTTGGGCATTTTGCTACTTTTTATATTTTGGTTCAAGTTTGTTTTGTGATTTGGATGTAAGGATACAGGGTTTTTAGTTCTTTTGTTTTTTTTTTGTCACCCCTTTTTTTAAGGGAAAAAAATGCTCGAATCTCGCCAATTTATAGGTATTACTCCGGTCAGTTGGGAAGCTTGGTAAAGTAGTTGGTTTTACCTCATCAAAATTATTGGAAATAATTTTTTAAAAGCTTGCCAGGAACGCCCGGGCCCGTAGCTTTGTTGTATTTGTTTGGTCAGGGAACTTTAAAAAATCCTGCTTTTTTTTACTTTGGGTGTTTTGCATTTAGGGAGTTTTCCTTTATCCTTTAGTTAACGTTAATTAAGGGTTTTTGGGGGTTTGAGAAACCCCCCCCAAAATGTTGTTTGGAAATTTGCTTTCCCCTTTTGGGTTCCTGTTTTTGGTTATTCTGGTCTGGAAACCCAATGTTGTCCTGTCTCTTACTCCTTATGTAAGACCATAATTTCTTGTTTTGATGATCACCTTCTGAAATCATCGAATTAACATAATTGGAGTGAGCAAGCCTACATTCTCTCTGACACCTTCTCTTAATATGTTTATATATATAAATAAATACCTAACCAGTAATCTTTCTGAATTAGGATGTAGATTCAATTTCTTAAAGAAACAATGTTTCCTTCTCAACAAACGTTTAGTTTTTGTAGTAATCCATGGCTGGTGGTTCTTGCTTGAAGTTATTTTAGTAGGCCTAGGTATGTTGTCATCCATAATAAATTCCAAGTTATTTATACACTTCCAAAGGTCACTGACATTATCTTTAACACTATGGGACCTCAAAAAAAGACGACTGAAATCATGAGTATCCCTGCACAATTTTGGTAAATCTGCTTGGTTGCAGAGTCTGATGGTACGTTTAGGGGGTTTTCTTCGAAAGGGTTGAAAGTTGCTCTCTAAGACATTATGTCATGATCACCCAGGCCTGCAATTAATTCCTGATTGCCTAAAGCGCCTTGACAATTGGTAAAAAATAAATCCAGGAATGCCTTACCACGAGTTGGTGCTTCAACTGACTGCAGCAACCATTCACGCCTCACATTCATACTGACAATTATTTATACTAACACTGCAAAGACACTGGAAGACAATTTTACATTCGGCACAGTAGACATTTTCACATCTAGACAATAGCGACATTCGTTACATAGGCCGCGCGTTTATCTTGGTACTTGATGTATCGTTCTGATACGCGTCAACTAAACTGTGCGTACCTTGATATGACGAAGTCATGTTGATGTTGAAGCTGCTTTCGTTTATGCTCTTGTTATCCGTTTATTTGATACGCACAGATCTTATATTATAATAGCGCCGCAATCAAGATCAAGCAACGTGATGCCGTCTAAGCGTCAGCCATGTTGATGATCTCGGAGTGCGTATTCTATTAACGTACGAGATTTTTGTTTTCTCCTTTAAAAAAATGCATAATTGAATCGATTGGTGTTACATGGTTTATAATGGGTATAGCCGCCAAAAATATAGTTTTTCACACCTCATTAAAAAAACAAATCTGTCGGATTTTTGAACCAATCTTTTTACCACAATTCATTGAAGTATCTTTCTTAGATCATTATTTTTAGCGCAGACCCCGCGAGATCACAGAGACCAGCGGTTTCGAAAGCGCCGATATTGTTCTAGAGAAAAGTGGATTTATTTCATTCACCAAACCACTCATCCCACCTCCTTCCAACCGCCGCCCTTTCCCCTTCTTGCACATGATTTAAATGCGGCCCGGACCCCTTGTAGTGCAAGGAGTTTTGAGCTGAAACACAGATGATTTTCTATTTTTATTTCCCCAGATATTTTATTATCACCTGGGCCTGAATTTGGCCATTGCTTTTAAATCGAGTGCGACCCCTTGTTGCCAAATTTGCTCCAGGGGCCAACAGTCAGAGTCGCACTGTTTTATGTTATTTTATTTTATTTTTTAATATGCGCGCTGGTGACCTACTCGTTTTTGAGTGAACCAGTATTTTAGGAAGAAGAGAAGAAGCTCAGTGCCTTTTGTCCGATGTTGACCAGCCTCCACCGGCCGAGGAAAGCTCACCCTTGAGGGTGAGGAGCGTGCTGACGTCGAGGTGTAAGGACTGGCAGAAGCTCGTAGAAGAAAGAAACTCTAGGGAGAGCAGGTCTTGAGAGAAGAACCCCGTCAAACAAGTGTTTCAGCTCAAAACTCCTTGCACTACAAGGGGTCCGGGCCGCATTTAAATCATGACTCCTAGATAGGCCTACCCTTTTGCTGTTAGAACTTTTTTTTTTTTTTCTCCCAGGCACTGCTAGAATTCTGACCTGCATCTTTTGGGTGATGGGGGCCTCAAGGCGTACTTTCTTCTTCTTCTTCTTCTTTTTATTTATTTTTTTTTTTAAGATGTCTTACCCACATCGTCATCCGACACCTATTCTGAGTTAGGAAAGTCAAAATGCCGTATGAAGTTTACTTTTGTTCACCCTCGACCAGATTTAAATGGAACTCTTTACAGCTGCCTCTACCATCGCATTCAGGGTTGCAGGCCACTTCTTTGCAGAAATCGCGAACTTTTTCAAGAGACCATTGGCTGATGAGCATACAAACCCTTCGCTCCGGCATCTATGGCAAGGATTTTGCCTTTGAAACCAGACTCCTTCAAGCTGCTGCCGAGACTGGTATACTTCTCAGGCTTGTTGATGTGCTCCATTCTGCTTTCTTATGGCACAGTGAGGTAAATCAGAATAATTTGTTTTGATGCCCCTGAGCGGAATATCCAGTCTCATGCCACTCGATCTTCTCAGTGATCTCAGGGTAGTTTCCATACTGCAAGGTCTGCTGTGCACTCACGGTCATCCATACCATCCAGCAAACCTTGCTTCAATATTCTTGATGTCATGACTGTCCCAGACCATAATTTGTGGTTTTCTGTCGTGTAGAATGTCGATGCTGGAGCTGCTGGTGGCGTAGGGTTTCCCCTGGGGTAACATGATTAACACCGAATTACCATTGTCGCCTAACGTCGAATTGCTCCATTGTCGCCTAATGACGAATTGCCAATTGTCGCCCAATGTCGAAATGCCAATTGTCGTCTAACATAGAAAGCCAGATGTCGCCTAATATCGAAATGCCAAATGCCGCCTAACACCGAATTCCAATTGTTGCCTAACATAGAATGCCAAACGTCGCCTAATATCGAAATGCCAAATGCCGCCTAACACCGAATTCCAATTATTGCCTGACACCGAATTCAATTTTTAAATTTGACGCTGTTTAAGTTATTACTATTACTATTGATACAGTGACGGTCTGCTGGTGTTGCTTGAATAACGCACGCTTGTTTGTGAAATTGTGGTGTGTGTGTGTGTGTGTGTGTGTGTGTGTGCGCTAGAATTTTCTTCATGTTTGTTTTATATTATTGTTCTCTCATAATGGCTGACTACAAAAAGATTTTCTCTGTTTTAATGGAGACAATAAAGACATTGCACAATCATCACAAACTAAGCACTTAATGTTTTCTCATAAAATCTACGCAAATCCCGCCAATACATTACATACGAAATCGAGAACTTGAAGGTCCCAAAGACTCCAGACGCTATACGAGGGTCGTTTCAAAAATCATTTTCCGCTTTTGGTGTTGGGCGGCATTTGGCATTTCGATATTAGGCGACATTCGGCATTCTATGTTAGGCAACTATTGGAATTCGGTGTTAGGCGACATAAGGCCATTCGATATTAGGCGACATTTGGCTTTCTGTGTTGGGCGACATTTGGAATTCGGTGTTAGGCGGCCTTTCGCATTTCGTTGTTAGGCGACATTTGGCAAAGTTTTAAATTCGACGCTGGGCGACAAATGGAATTCGGTCTTAGGCGACAATTGCAATTCGGTGTTATTCCGCGTTACCTTCCCCTGGCAGTGCTAACTGCCTTCATGGTCACCTGAACCACTCCTGATTATGTCTACATCTCTACCTTCCCAGCGTTGAGGCTGCTTTGCACCAACTCACAACATGTTTCACTGTTTGATAACCCTGACAGAGGGGATTGGCAATTTCTCCAAAATCGGAAATGAAATGAGGTAGGGAACAGTAAACGATAAACAAGTGGGGTATGTTTTGCTCCCATAAGGAAACCTAACACAGAGTAACTTTTATTCAAGACTGGCACAGCCTTTTAATCTTGAATAAAGTCAGACAAATACATAGACGAACAATCTAATAGTGGGGGAAAAAAAAAAAACAAGCGCAGGCCAACAACTGAACTGTCTGGCAAAGATTTGGACTTGAGGGAAGGGGAGAGGGGAGGGGAGTTTGAAGATGGAGAAACTGGGAAAATGAAATTAAAAAAAAAAAAAAAACATATGAAAACTCTTCTCTAGCTGCATAAGGGAACCATCGAATCCCTTTTGAAGGCAGATATATTTGTATTGCCTGCTCCGAGGCCTTTCGCCCGCTGGATCGGGACTCATCAGGGAGACACGGCTGGTTGTGTCTGCGCTCCCGGCGTCAAATAGAGACACACCACAGTCCATAATACTGTGGTGTTCTCACCACCATGGGTGCAAAAAAGAATCCAATAGCACCCCAAAGCAGCCAGCGAAGAGTAGTAAATGCAACCAAACGAAAGTGTGGGGAGGAAAAAAAGTTGCTGTAAAACTAAAGACATTATGCAAATAATATAAAATGTAGGGGACAGTCTTTGAGCCTACGCCTGAGGATCCACCCAAAGATGCAAGGGAGATCAAAAGACAAACACACAGACAGACAGAAACAAATACCCTCCAAGTTTGAATTCGAGAATTGGAGGTCGTGTACAGATCTGAGGATGATGCTGATCATGAGACGTGCAAAGTACCGTATTGCATTCCAGCTGAGACTCCTTTGGAACGTATTTTCTCACGTAGTCCCACAGTACTTGATGGCGTTCCTTGACTGACTTCTGTATCCTTTTGTCATCGTTTTCTTTCTTCAGATCCTGTATCACCATGTCTCTCTGTACTTTCCCTTTATCCTTTGTCCACCACTTCATTTCTGCTGACCCTAGCCACTAACTGTTGGTTTGTGTGTGTATTATTGTTTCCCTAATCTTGAGATTTGCCTTTCCTACATACACTCTGTCCTGAGCTTTCCCTTTTTTTCTCCCAGTCTGTAGCTTGGGCTGGATTGATCTCATAACCTTCTTATAGAGTGGGGGGAAGGGTGTCACTTGCTCCCTGTCTCAATGCTTGTCACTCCCCCCTTATACAGCTCTCGTTCAAATGACCACATGAGAGAGCTTCAAATTCTAGTTCTTTTATTGCCCAAATGTTGTTGTGGGGACATAGGTGATGAGGACATACAATGATAAGAACCCTACGTCCCTAACTAAATGGGTGAGCCGAAGATGATGTTTGCCCAATTAACTTTCAAATTTTCCCCTCAGAAGATTCCCTACCTAAAAAAAGAAAAAAGCCACCGAGCTATCTGGAGGCAGCAGACAGACTGGTATAGGATGTGCGTCTTGATCTGAGGGGGGTCAGGAGCCTTCTGACTCGCGCAAAACTTCAGGAGACGCGTCTGGCACCAGTGATGTAATTCTCTTTAAGGAGCCAATCGCTAGCAACTCTCACCCAGAATGGTAGCTTTCTTTTAGGTTTTAAATATTTTGAACTTACTCTTTACTTACAGCCCTACACTACTCTATCATTTGTTATTACTATCAATATCTCTAATAAACTAATAATAAACTACTAAAGGCTAGAACGAAAAGCCCTAACTAAACCCAAACCGAAAGTTGAAAACAAACCGGGTCACTTCCGGAAGGGAAATAACACCCTTGTGTCTAGTTGCCAACTCCAGGAACTAATATGTGAAGATGCTTCCCTTTGACCGCAAATGTCATTGACATGTCACAACCTTGTCTTCCAAGTCTTCAAGCACGACTATCAACCTTCGTTTACCCACTTTGTACTTGTTGGGCATGGATGTCAGTGGTAGCTTCAGTTTCAGTTGGCGGCGGCAGAGTGCGACTTCAGTTCGACAAGGAGGGACACCAAGTCATTGCCTTGTGTACTTGCTGATTTTGGCCTCCATTGATTCCACTGTGCTTTTGTTCATAGTGTATATAAGAAGAGCCCAGAGCCTGTGAGGACCTTCGGCATCAGCATGATGTTCAGACACGAGACCTTATATTTGCCTGGGAGGCCACAGTGGTCTGTCATGTGCAGGCTTTCTTTTGCTCGACCCCCCCCCCCCCCCCCTCCTCGTGTGTTTTAGAAAGAGACACCATACCATCTTCCAGAGCTCTTGGCTGGTTCTTCTGTGATTGTTAGAATGGCTGACCTGGTTACGGTGAACGTAGGCTCTTCAGATACTTTTTCTTTCCACAGGGAGAAAGTTTTTGTTTGGTTTGAAACTCATCCCAGATGAAACAACTAACTTGTGTAACTCTTCATTATTCTTTGTGTTTTATCTTCATTGGTCGGACAGACTTGTGTCTGTCATGAAGGTTTTTGGAGGGGGCATTTGGTATCCATTCCTAAAACTGTAGGGCCCATAGCTGCTTTTAGGATGACCTCCATTGCCAATACAAATAATATTGGAGGAATTGCACAACCTATCAACAAACATGCTTTCAGATTGACCAGTCTGTTGTGCATTCTTTTGTGTAGAACCCCTTTGACAAGCCATAGAAGTAATTCTTCAGCATTTTGTTTAGGACATTATAAATCTAGAGGGCCATCTGAATTATCTTGTGTGGAATTGATCCATATCCATTTAACAGATCGAGCCAAACGACGTCGAGGTCCATTTTCTTTGCCTTAGCTCTTTGGGTCGCTTCCCAAATCATAGTGGCATGTTCTTACCGCCAGACACTCACGAGATGCCTCTCCTTTCTGGACTAACAAATCCAAGTACCCATTTTCTTTGAGGTATTTAGATATCCTGACCGCCACGACAGAGAAGATTCCGGCTCAACGTTCAGATGCGACATCGATCTGAACTGGTTTATGTCATTCGAGTTCCGCTCTTTGGGAACGTACACTCCATCAGCTATAATCCATTGATAACTGATCTTCACGTTCCTAGACGATCAGCAATCAATGGATGATAGTGATGATGGATGGTATGGAGCCACTCATCGACATACAGCAGATAAAGTATTCCATGAGGTCTAGGCAAATGTTTGGCTCTAAGTTTCTTAACCACTCCTCTAAACTCATCCAGTGTTGTTGGCTTGTCATTGAACCTTTTCTCTGGCGCCGTAGGCTGCACTTAGCCCTGGCTGGATTTCAAGTGGTTCTTCGCTCTGAGGTCGGAACAGATCTCCTGGGATGTTGCTCAAAAGTTTCTTTGTCCACTGTGAAAGTCCCTAATTTGGACCGCTTGAATGTTTTCCTGACAAACTGGAAGGAGTCTTTGAAGAAACAGTCTCGGGTTTTCTTCTTTGTGCTTCTCCGTCTTGCTGATTTTGTTTTGCTGAGGTCTCCATGCTGTGCTTTCAGGTTCTACCAAAGCTTTTCTGGCTTTTCTTCTCAGCTTCTGATACGGCCTTTATCGATTTCTTGAGATTCCTCCTTCTTTTTCAGAAGTTAACCATCTCTCTCTGGTGTCTGGATTCTTAAGGAGGTATTTTCACCTCTGGCAGTTTTACTCCATAAGAGTCCTTACAGGTTCCACATACCAAGTCTCCAAATGTCGCTAGTTTTTACTCTAGTGCCCTATTCTCTATCAGCACGTCCAGTTTTGTAGACTATTTTTTCATCTAACTTTTCCCACCACACTTTCGCACTTGTGGTGACAGTTGAGTTCTGGCATTTGGCATCAGGAGTCTGTACAATCTGAATAATCAGCGTGGATGTCCGACGTCTTATCTGCCAGCACAGTAAGCTGCTGTCCATTCATTGGAGTCTTTATACAGCCCATATCGTTGTAGAGATCTTCATGCTGCAATTAGTGGAGAGTTTCCTTCCACAGCCACATGGGAATTCCACTCAGCATAGTTCATAGTAGACAGCTTATAAAGACGTCCAATGATTGCATGACCGCTTTGTTTGCTTGTTTGCTTTCTCACATTATTTCATTTCACTGCATGTTGTAGTCCATACTCAGGACGAGGACTGGATGTAAAAAAAAAAAAGCGCGTCAGTGCTTGTCTATTATCCTCGTGAATAAAGAATTTTGTTTTGTCTTGTCTTGTCTTGTCCGATCTTCAGTCTTCAATCCATGATAGTGTATGATCACCCTTACATGCCCAGGCCTGACTAAACAGTTACTGTTGTCAGATGGTATCCATATGCTGTATCTTAAGAAGCACCACTGAATACTACCGAAGTGACTCGGAAGCAATGCAGCGTCTGCACGCACGCACGCACGCACGCACGCACGCACGCACGCACGCACACACGCACGCACGCACACACACACCACACACACACACACACACACACACACACACACACACACACACACACACACACACACACACACACAAATTATGAATCCGTAAATTTTCATGAACCCATTGAAGACCAAGTGTGACTTTTTCTTAAACCTCAGCTGATGTAGACGAACACACACACACACACACACACACACACACACACAACACACACACACACACACACACACACACACACACACACACACACACACACACACACACACACCACTGCAAGCAACAACTATAAAGTAAAACCTGAAAACCAAACTAAAATAACTTGACGGACAAAGAACTATTCTTTTTCATATCTGCAATCCACCCACAGCATCGGTCCACGATGATAAACAGTGACAGGACAGCTCTAACCTTCAACAATCCTAATAGAGCAAGTAGCCCTCGTACAAACAGAGAGAGAGAGGAGAGAGAGAGAGAGGGAGTTCCTTTCTGAAGGAGACCAAGGTTGGACCCTCATCCAAAGAAGCTTGAAGGGAATTCTAAACTGACATAAGTGGTGGGAACAAAGCTGAATTTGAGAACATTTGTTCAGAAATACAGAATATACATGATCTTAGCGCGTTTTACTACGGTTGGAGGAACGTAATACACAGGCTGGATGTTGACAAAAGAAAGAATTCAAAATGAAGCAATGAGATTGATTCTGAGAACCACGAAGGATACACCAGTTGAAACTATCTGATACCTGCTCGACCTTCCTGCAATGCAGCCAAGACACAAGCTGAAATAGGTGAAGGGATATTTCAGAGAACTTTAAAATCCTCAAAACCCACTACTTGCGGCGGTCAAGGAAACAAAAGGCGCTCGCCTAGGACGAAGAAAATCATAGATGGGACAAGCAGAAGAGAATATACAGCTTGTGTGCCGGTTAGCAGAACCAAAACAAGAACAAGAACTACAACAACAACAAAAAACAACAACCCCCAAACAAACAAAAAACGCCAACAAACAAACAAACAAAACAAAACAAAACAAAAAACCTCGATGAAATGGGAAAAGTATCCAGATCACCTCAAACACCTCCACCAAACTGCCATCGCTCCAGAACTTGGAAGCCACTGTCGAGAATGGCCAGAATGCAAAACTAATGCAGAAATTTAGATGCAGGTAGAAAACTTGGCAAAAATAAAGAAGATACCGTTACATACACTGACGGTCCAATCACCAAAGGTAGGCTAAAGCAGGCTGGGGATACACGGTGAAGCAAAACGGCCAAACTATTCAGGAAGACAATAGTGCATACAATTCAACAATAACATTTCAGGTCTCACAATGGAGGTGGAAACAGTGACACAAGAACGCTACTGGGTCCCATCCACAAATCAGTTTACAACTCAAAGAGCCACGATACTGACTGACTCCATGAACCTACTTGAAAAAGTGGAGAGTGGAATGGGAAGCCCTGCTTGGCATGAAGTAATGCGCAACCTTCCATGGGAGAAATTCATATGCTGCGTGCTAGTGAAGACCTACTCCGTCCGCGACCCATCATACCTTTCTTATACAGCCCCTTTCCCAGTGTGCTTGACGCTGTTCTTCCATATCATATTTGCCCTCTGAATTACTGGTGAATCCCAATAGTCTTTAATTATGTCAGAATCATCATCATCATCATCATCATCATCACACACACACACACACACACACACACACACACACACACACACACACACACACACACACACACACACACACACACACACACATCACCACCACCACCACCACCGCCACCACCGCCACCACCACCACCACGAAAACGACAAGAAGAAAACAAACCCGACACAACCAAAAACTAAAACACACACACACACACACACACACACACACACACACACACACACACACACACACAAACGCGCGCGCACGCGCGCGCGCGCGCGCGCGCGCATGCACGCACGCACGCACGCAATACACACACCACCACTACCACCACCACCACCACCATCATCACTAAAACAACAACAGCAAACCACAAACTAAAACAAACAAAGAAACAACACACATGCACGCACACACGCACGCACGCACGCACGCACCCCACAACACCACCACCAAAACAACAACAACAAAGCACAAACTAAAACAAACAAACAAAAAACAAAGTGACAGTAACACCAACATTTTTTTTGGAAATCGTCTTTTGTATTGAGCCTGGGAAGTTCTTGATGCCAACATGTCGATTAGTCTTGGCCTCTACGGCTTGTTGGGGTAGAGAGTTCCAGGCTTTATCTGTGTGGACCAGTGTGTACTGTGTTCTACAAAAGATCTGGGCTTATCAACTGGACCCGGAGCGGCGTAAGCAGCACACTCTGTGTCCGAGCTGCGATGAGCTTTCCTTCAAGGCTCTTCATGCTCACCACGTTATGCTGCAATTTGTACAGCATCTCTACTGTTGCTGTTTGCTATCGCTTATGAATGGGAAGGGGATGGAGGATTAAGTTGAAGGAGGAGAGGGCGGGGGCGAACGGCTGTGGGTAAATCAATAGGGGAAAGAACAGGGGAGAGGGGCTTTTTCTTGGACGAGATAAACTTAACTCTTACCAATATGTGTTATTGGAAAAAGTACTTGAAGGTTAGGTATACTTGAACGTGGGAAATCTGTCTGTCTGTCTGCCCCTCACTCATTCTCTCACTGGCGGAATGCCTGCCCACGCCCCCTCCCGCACCGTACCATCCCCACCTTCGTCCTCCCTGTCGCGGTCAAATTTGTTGCTCAGTCAAATCGGTTGCTGGCATACCAGTTTAGGCAAAAAATGACGTCACCAGTGTCCCAGTCTACTCCAAAGCAGAATCGATGGTCTTTAGATTAGAGTAGGGCGAAGCCCGAGAGAGGACGAAGGACGAATGAACGAAGGCCGTTAGGCCAAGTCGTGCTCACACATTTCTGAGCAGGCGGATGTGTGTTGTGGCATCAAATGACGTCATTTTTTGCCTAAACTGGTATGCCAGCAACCGATTTGACTGAGCAACAAATTTGACCGCGACACTTCCTCCAACAATCTATCGCTCTCCACAAAGCCATCACCTCCACAAGATTGATGTCCCTTAGGCATCGGAAGTTCTCTGGACGCCATTACTTGGTTTCTGCGAACGTGTGGTAAGCTGTGCAGAGTCCGGAGTTCCCCCCCCCCCCCCCCCCCCGAGTGCATGGAATAATATCTTAATTAAAGTTGAGGGCAGTCTTCTGCAAAATATACTGGAGGTATTGGGTCATTGACAAAAAATCAGACCAAAATCAGCCAATGTAAGAAAGTTGGAACAATTACAACACCATTAACCCTTAGGCCTAAATTGAAATAATAAGGAGCCAGGACAGTATTTCACAACGTCTTTTAGATGTTGATTCGTCTGAAGATGTAAAGTGAAAATCTGAAAGTGAAAGCAGTAGTCTAGATTGTTTCATTCAGTGAGTGATTCGAAAATCTGAAAGTGGAAGCACCAGATTGTTACGTTCAGTGATTAATACAGGTTTAAGGACAATGATCAGTCGTAACACAGGCTCCCCCCGAAAAATAAAACCCAAAACAACTGATCTCGCTCGCCCAAATAAATCGTCTTCACATATGGGGTCAATGTGGGCAAATTACTGTAAACTTTCTTTTCTACACATTCTCTCTCTGTCTCTGTCTCTTTCTCTCTGTCTGTCTCTCTCATAATCCTGTTGACTCATTTCTCACACGACACAGGCATTATGTGTTTATTTCTATGTTACTTTGCATCCGGATAATACCTTTTATCTAAATACGATTTGCTGTAACCTACACATTTTGGAATTTCTTTGAAATTTCTGTCAAATATTGGACATATGTGGGTGGTTTTTTTTGTTTTTTTCCATTTCATGTATATTTTTTCATATCAGAGCCTTGAGAATCATTTCTGAGAGAGAGAGAGAGAGAGAGAGAGCCCTCCTTCCCCAGTGCTTATTTCATTTATTCCCTCATTAAAACATATTTTCACTCACTGTCAGTGTGTTGCTGTCAATATACATGTGCATGCACATGTATACAGTGCACATGTTTACATGTATTACAAGAAAAGTTTACTTCTTTTTTTTTATCAATGCTGCTGCTTCTGTGCCATTTTAGTGGCATTATTCCAAAGCCACTCACCTCTGCTCCCTGTTCACAGCAACATCCTGTGGTTTGTACCATCACAGCCCCAATGGGAGCTGTCAGTATCCAAGTCTTCATCAGTCAAACCAGCAGAAAAGATTCTGCACTATTACTGAGTGACTTTAGGGGTGTGTTGAGTGGGGGTAGTAGGTGTGGTGCTCCAGTCAATGGACTTGGGCAGTATTCTTTATCAAAATGACAAGAATGTATGTTTTTGGTTTATGTTTTTAAAATGTAAAGTTCACCTCCACCCTCTCTCTCCATAGTGATGGAAGACGCAACTTTCAGTACTAGTCTATTTGATTTTTTCTCAGGATTGACAAAACTATGTAAGAATGGCTCAGGTGTGATTCATGTCAGGCCTATGCACTTAACAGTGCATGTTCTTTGAATGGCAGATAGGATTAAAAATGGGGTCAAGCATGAGTTGATGAAGGAATAACACATAGACTGACTCAAGTGCAACTTCACACACAAAACTGTACTGGAGATATAAGATTGAAATGTACACCACACAAAATTGTACTGGAGATATAAGATTGAAATGTACAATATACAAATTAAACAAGGAGTCAGTCTGGCTTCGCTTGGGCTGCCCTGTTCCCATCAGAAAGGGTGGGCTATCTGGATTAGAGTCGCTAGTAAGAGAGGCTGAAGGATAATTCTCATGTTTGTTGATGCCACCACTTGATTAGGGCCAGCTGGTTCCTGTGGTGGGCCAGTTTTTATGGATGCAACAGGATCCCAGGCTCTGTGGAGGTAGTTGGGGCTCCGGCTGGAAGAGTCTTCATGCTTGCCCTCTGAACTTTTAGGAAAGTGTGAGGTCTCAACCAGCATAAGAAGATAACATGGATTATCTTTAACTTTTAAGTTTAGTGCCTCCGTTTTAGTTTCTTCACTCTTAAGTGAAGTTTAACAAGTGGTATGAGACGGTGAAAAACTGTTAATCAGTTAAAGGAAAATAACTCTTCAAGGTAGTCAAATATCGAGGTGGTATGATTAGGTGCTGGTGTAATACTGGTATACTAGTGCAGATGATATGATTAGTCCTAGCACATATATGTTAATTAGAGTGACCCACTCCAAAGCATTTAACAACAAACCGTGTTTATTTATCATTCTAACAGCCTTTACCAAGCATGGGCATAAGAATATTATAAAATGTAAGGCTTCTATACAAACAATGCGTTATCTCATGACTTAGACATTAGATACCATTTACTGTTCTTCTGGGCCAGTCAGTGAAACTTGACACTGGATGTCGGAAGCATTGGGGAGATAAACGTTGCCCTGTTTGGCATACATACACAGGGGTCTGAGCTTAATGCATGGCGATGGACAGCTTCCAGTCTTATGGCCTGTGGGTGAGACTGTGTGGTGTTGGGCTAGTACAGTTCATTTAGAGACCTCGGTCACACATCATGTTTGGAGTGTCTGTCTCATCTGAGGGACAGGTTGTCAGAGGAACATCACAGCCCAAGTTAAATTTAGAATGGGAGGAAGTTTGAGTTATCTTGCAGTGTGACATAATGCAGTTTGGATCAAACATGACAGCCCTTGCATCTTAGAGGATTTCAGTGTTTAACACCGAGCTGTGAAACTACATGGCCTGTCACAGTTGCGAGAGCAAGTGGCGCATGATGAAGATACCTGAATGGTAGCATTCTTCTGATATGACATGAGTGGATAAGAAGATGTCTGGCCATTATACAGGAATCACATAACAAATAAGTGTAGTGACGACTTGCTGTGTAATACAGGATTGAGTAGGGAAGGAGAGCGGGGAAGGTGCGTCGATTCCTGATTTGTGAAGTGAAAATTCCACAGGGGATTAGTCATGGATGTTCTGTCTGTGCCCATGCAGGTGGCACATAATGTGAAATTGAAAAGCTTACCATCGTATTGGCATGCAATAGTTAAGACTGACAGAGACAGACAGAGGGGAGGGAGTGAGGTGGAATATAGGAGGATATTGGGTGAATACTGGCATCGTAAAATGATGTAGAAAGTGATAGTGCAGAGTATACGAAAGAGAGAGAATTAAGAGAGTGCAAAGAGTATACAAAAGAGAGGGAATGAAGTGGAAGTAGGGAAGGGGTGGTGGGTGGGGGGGGGGGGGGGGAGGAGAAAAACACAGAGAAAGACAGACAGAAAGAGAGGAGTGAGGGGATGGATGGATGGATGTCAAATCATCACATGGAGTTCAGTGGTGCCTGTTCTGATCCAGCATACATGAGACACCACCTACCAAGGCCCCTGCTGCTTTTTGACGCTGATCAATGAGGATGAGGATGATAAAGATAAAGCTTTATCTTTATAAAGCTACGGAGTCCCATTCTAGTCACAGTTTACATGGTAGTACTGTACTCTATATTTACTTAAATAACGTAGCCATGTTTTATCAGCATTCTCAGAACTGCATCCATTAAGTGGATAAAACTCAACTGTGGTTCCAGCCCTTCTATTTGAGCCTGCAGCAAACTCAGCTCAGGTCAGGAGCCAGCTGGGACAAAAATAGCCTACTAACAAATGTCTGAAAGGATTCGTACCGACCATCTCCCAACATGCAATCTGCAGTGCTAACCACTGCGCTACAATTGCTAGTGAAAAATGAACGACTTGAATATGAAGAATACTTATGTATCTAGACTGAAGGGAAAGGGATAAGGTTTGTCAAGGGAAGGAGGAATGGGAAGGATGGGGTGTTGGGAAAGGATGGAATGGAAGGGGGGTGGATGGGTGGGTTTGAAATGACCAAGCCAACTTATAAACTGCCGGAAAATTTGTGAAAGGAGGGGTTTAGTTCCATCCACAGTGTAGAAAGGAACCTGACATGAACACCTTGAATGCCCTAAAACAGACATTTCTGTCTTCTTCCAGTGCATCCATAAAGTGCCTGAATGACATAAATCCACAGTGGTCATTGTATTGTTAAGTGTTACACATGGTTGTGTAATAGTGTACATAGTTAGCAAAACTGTTAAATGTATGAGAGATCATCATAAATGGATAGAGTGCTGATTCTCCATTGAGAAAAGTATTGGTTGTTCATACTCTTTTGTAGTACTTCGCATGCTGTAAGTTTTGCTTTGGTTACTACCGTCCGGCACCAAAAATTGCGGGTCAAGTATTTGTCACTGAGCTGGAAATTGGTGTGGTACTGAAGGGGATTAAAAACAGAGTCTTTAAATGGGAAGGAACTGGCTCAAATGGACTAGCAAATAGCATTTAACAAAGGGCAAAAATATCTCAGAAAAAAAAGCATAGTCATAGGAGTCATCATTCACAGAGTCTTTAGTGGGAGGTCATACTGCAGTTGTGATTGTTTATTGCAGTTCTCTTGCACCAGCATGCTAGTCATTGTGACTTCCAGCGCACATGATAGTCATTGTGACTTCCAGCATGTATGCTAGTCATTGTGAATTCCAGCATGTATGCTAGTCATTGTGACTTCCAGCACACATGATAGTCATTGTGACTTCCAGCACGTATGATAGTCATTGTGACTTCCAGCACATATGATAGTCATTGTGACTTCCAGCATGTATGCTAGTCATTGTGACTTCAGCATGTATGCTAGTCATTGTGACTTCCAGCACATACGCTAAGCATCATGACTTCAAGCATGTATGCTAGTCATTGTGACTTCCAGCATGTATGATAGTCATTGTGACTTCCAGCATGTATGATAGTCATTGTGACTTCCAGCACATGTGATAGTCATTGTGACTTCCAGCACATATGCTAATCATCGTGACTTCCAGCATGTATGCTAGTCATTGTGACTTCCAGCATGTATGCTAGTCATTGTGACTTCCAGCCTGTTTGATAGTCATTGTGACTTCCAGCACATATGATAGTCATTGTGACTTCCAGCACATATGATAGTCATTGTGACTTCCAGCACATGTGATAGTCATTGTGACTTCCAGCACATATGATAGTCATTGTGACTTACAGCACATATGATAGTCATTGTGACTTCCAGCACATATGATAGTCATTGTGACTTCCAGCATATATGATAGTCATTGTGACTTCCAGCACATATGATAGTCATTGTGACTTCCAGCACATATGATAGTCATTGTGACTTCCAGCACATATGATAGTCATTGTGACTTCCAGCACATATGATAGTCATTGTGACTTCCAGCACATATGATAGTCATTGTGACTTCCAGCACATGTGATAGTCATTGTGACTTCCAGCACATATGATAGTCATTGTGACTTCCAGCACATATGATAGTCATTGTGACTTCCAGCACTTATGATAGACAGACAGCCGCTGCATTTGATGACGATTTGATGATGACAAAAAAAAGGAAAAAAAAGATAAGAGATGGTGGAGGAGAAGCAGGAGACTGGAATGGCGGGGGGATGGATGAGGGGAAGGGGAGAAAAAAAAGGGGAGGGAAGGGAGTGGAGGGCAACAAAGCAATTAGCCTGACTGAAATACAGTATCACATTAATTCTGTATAAAAGCAACGCCAAAATACAACTGAACAGACAAAACAAAGTGCAAAATAACACTGACAGGTATATGGGGAGCATTGTTTTATGCTTTTCCAAGAAAAAAAATCAGTTAGTTGAGATGTCTTAACCTGTAGAGCGCCTTTAGTCAGTCAGCTGAAGCGGAAATAAGTTACTATTTCTATCAACGGACTCAAATAGAGTTTGCGTAGAAAGCCTCATATGTCTGTAGTCTTAAAATAATATGTAAATGACCACACGTGAGGGGAAAGCCCATTTATTCTCATCACTGACTGGATGACCAGCCAGCACTTCGTCTCGCTTGCAAAGATGGCGGCGCAACCTTCGACAAGCCCAGCGACCAAATCAACGTATTTACACAGCTGAGCAGGCTCTGCTGATGATTTTTGACAAACACAATAATCTTTTATTCAACGACTCACTCGAGCATGAAGGTGAGATGATGATAGTGGTGGAATTGCCGACCATATTCGTCAGTTATTGAGTAGGGCTCTGTGACCTCAGTGTGTGTTCAGCTGACAGCGTCGAACGAGCTAGCCTAGTGTGTACTCTGCACCGTGTGCTGGTGTCCAGTGATGTGAAAGTCAGCGCGAGAGGGGAGTGTGGCCTGCTCGTGGCGTGACACGGTGCAGACGGAAAGGTAGGGGAAGATGAGGGGTGAAAGAGAGGGTTGCAGTCCAGCAAGGGGCGTGGTGGGGAGAGGGGGGGCGTGGTCGTGGACTGGTCAGTCTGCATCGAGTGTGAGCGTCTTGATAGACTTCCAAACTGTTTTACTTTCATTTACAGGTGTAGTGTGACAATACAAACTTTATTTTCAACTTTTTTGCTGTGTGTTCTTGTTTGGATGTGAAGATGTCGTGGTAAATACATATTTTTTTGATCGTGCAAAAACATCTATCCAAATCTAAAAGCCTAAATACTTTTTTATTATCAAAATTAAAACAAAAGAAGCCCAGATTCAAAATCTTCATTCAATTTCCTTCAAAAATTATACAGATTTCATTTTTCTATCTTTTGTAGTTTCTGAGCTAGAATTTTTTGTTAATTATGACCCCCAAATCATGAGATTTCCCTGGCACCTGAGGAACACCTTTGTTTGTACTATTTTTTAGGCACTGAACGGGTTAAATATTTGTTGAAAACTCACTTCTGTGATTTGTATTGTGCATTAATAGATTAGGATAACTGTGCACCCTGTTTGTACGCTTGTTTGTAGCTTAACCTGTTAACGGTAATGCTGCAGTGTGTGTCTGCCTTACGAAAACCCTGTTTAATCGCTTTCCATGTATGGTGTTTCATGTGCAGTATTCTGGCACCAGTCTGCAGACATCGTGTCTGTGAACATGGAGGATTCAAAGAGGACCACTGCGGATGGCGATGAGTTGGATGATGAAGGTGGTGACAGAGGTAGTGCTGGTGCGTGCAATGTTACCCTGTCTGCTATCAATGATGGCGTGGCTCTACCTGCAGAAGTGGTTGATGACGATAGAATGTCTAACAATGAGGCCACAGAAGACGGTTTTAGAGGTACAGTATGGGTTGCTTGAATTCCTCCCCCCCCCCACCCCCCCCAAATTCCTCTGAAATTTGTGTCATGTGTCAAAGGGTACTTTTCGGAATTTAACTGTAATATTGACTGCCATTTAGAAAGGAAATCTTTGATGGGGCAGGAAACAGTAAACCGTAAATATCAAACAAAGATGGGTTAACTCTTGCTCCCATGATGAAATAATTACAGGCCCATAACTCGAATAAATGCTAATTATGACACCATATTGAAAACAGCATTTGGTTGGAGTTATGGGCTTGTGATTATTATATCATGGGAGCAAGAGTTACCCTACTTGTTTGCTGTTTACTGTTGGCATTTAGAAAAAGAAGAAACTTGAAGGCCGCTTGGGAGAGCCCAGATCTCTGCCAAGGTGGAAGAGATCCTGGATCAGCCATTTGATGAAGATCTCCTGGATCAGCCATTTGATGAAGATCTCCTGGATCAGCTGTTTGATGAAGATCTCCTGGATCAGCCATTTGATGAAGATCTCCTGGATCAGTCATTTGATGAAGATCTCCTGGATCAGCCATTTGATGAAGATCACCAAAATATAATGGTTCATCCTAGGGCCCCATTCCATGTTTCCACTAAGTTTTGATAAGATTAGGTCTGGAACTATTGTGAACAGATAAACAACAAACAGACTCAGGCGAAAACTCGGGAAATATAGTGTATTTGGTGTATAGAAAAATGATTGTCATCTTCTAGAAATGGACTGTAGAATTTGGATTATTGAGTGTTGCATTTGACATACTGAAACAAACATACAAAACAAAACAAAACAAACAAACAAACTAAACAAACAAACAAACAAATAAAATCTGAAACAGATATTGCATGCACTGCATCATCCGTATCTTTGCTTTGACTTTTTAAGGTTTTATTAAAAAAAGAACAAAAAGAACAAAAAAAACAACTGCAGTCACATTCAACGCACCAGTGTGCTCTATGAAAATTAAATGTGCTGGATAGTTGTCTCGTTCGTCAAGGTGCTGGATAGTGAAACTCTGCAATAAACGTGCTCTGAATTTTGAAAAGTCACCTTTTTCAGGAAAAAAAATTAGTATATTCAACATCCAGTTTCCAATAACCCCAAGATGGATTTCTAGGGGCTGTTACTAAGGTGTTTCTCTTTAGAAAAACTCCTACCATGTGTATTTTCTTCTTCATCTGAGGAGAAAACAGATGAAACACTGCACTGCTGTCGCCTTGGCTTAAGGCTGTGTCAGACCAATTGACATAGGCTAGAACACCAAGGCTACATCAAAATGTTGTTATGCTCTGCATAGTTATGCGGGGATTGTCTTCAGTTGTGACAAGCTCCCAGCATAACATTATCAGTCTCCAGAATCCCTTGAAGTTGGAGTGTGGCTGCCCATGTGGCAGGGTAATCAAAAATGGTCACACACATAATGTTCTCATCCCAAGCTGATGCACTTGTACCATAGTGTTCAAGTGCTTTGGCTGTTCGGATGATCTCTGGAATCTTTTAGCCAGGGTACAACAGCAGCAACAACAGCTGCACTTCTGCAGGTCACTTTTGTGACACTGAAAATGTTTTTCTGTTCTTTTCATTTTTATTTTTAAAAAATTAGAAAAAAGTAAATCTAGAAGTGTAAAACTAAGAAGTATGCTTGGAGGATTCAGTTTAGCCTAATAGATAAATCTTAAGATGTCAATAGTCCAGCTACCATGCCTGTAACCACATAGTCTTATTTGTTTCTTTTTCAGGAAAATGTTTTTTCTGTTGTTGGTCTGATTTGTTTTGTGCTGGGTTTTTTTTTCTTGTGTGAGTTTGACAGCCCTTAAAAGGCTCTGTGGTTGGCACGGCTATAATGATGAAAACTTAAAAACGTGAATGTTGGTTGAGTTCAGTAGAGCCTGTTGAGATCCTTCTTACACAGGACACTGCATACTAAGCCTCCTACCAACAGCAATAGTTGCTGAGTCACAGAGCCAGCAGGAGTGAGCGTCCCTCACCAGAGGGCACCTCCAAGCCTGCCCTGCAACACTCCCCATGAACTTTCCAACACTGGAGACTTTGACAAGAACTCGCCGAGGGCACAGATGTGGAGAGGATTAATTGAAACTGAAGTCAGAAGGACAGCAAAGGCATGAAGGGCCGCAGAATTCAACACCTTTTTCATACACTGTTCAAAGAGGGTGACGCTGTGGAGTTCTGGTGCAAGGTTGCATGACAGGGTTGTACTCAGTGCTTACTTCACTTCATCATCCCAGCATCAACCAGGCTTGGAAGATACAGACACCTGCAGTGTTGGTCCAGAAATGTTAGCAGCACTCTCAGAGATGCATCCATTAAGTGGATGAAACCTGACAGTGTTGTTTCAGTCTTCCTCGTTGAGCCCATAACAAACTGACCTCCAGGTAGAAGTAGGTTATGGACAGAAAAACCCCTCAGATAGGAATCAAACCCATGATCTCGCAGCAGGGAACCCACAGCACTTATCATAAGATCATTGTAGCTGGTTAAAGTGACGTTTTTAGAGAGTCAATCAGGCGCAGCTTTGGGGAGCCCGTTCTGACCTGGAGAAGACCGCGGGCTTCATCATGGCGGCCAGGTTACAAGTCAGACGCATCCAGCTTCAATCGAACGCAGAAGAAGAAGAAGAAGAAGAAGAAGAGAGTCAATCACAAAGATTGATCACTATGAATGTGTTACCCCTGCGCAAAACTGTATCTCTCTCATGAAATCTTTGTATTATGTCTTATTTGATCTTATTTTGTATTAGTTTGGGGTTATGGCCTACCTGGCCAACATACCCCATAGTAAATAGCATCATATCAAAACTTTTATTTTGCTGGAATCATGTATGACAACATTAACAATGACAAAACATTTAGACTGTGGTAAGGCTGTGTCTGTAGTGGTTCAGAATTTTTTTTTTTGTGCCTTAACAAAGAATAAATCCTCTCCGGGGTTTGGTTATATGCAAAAATGTGACTGATACATCTTCAGTATTTTTTATCTTTTGAAATACTCATTTTATCTTGACATGTCACATTAGAAAAAAAGAAAATCTGTATTCATTTTGTTAATTCATTTCTTAACAGAAAGGCTTTAGAAGAGACTTAAGCCAGGAGTGATAGACAAGCGTAGAACTAGATTTGCTCCCATACAGAAACAGTTCAACTGGAAGCCACGCAATTGACTCCGAGTTATGCACTCTTCTCAGATTGGGAGCAAGTGTTTGTTTATGGGTTGTTTTTTTTCCATTCAGCATTTCTCTGGTTTACTTGGAGGACTGTATCAGCATTATTCCAATAATTAGGAGTAGGCACTTACACTGACAGGGTTTTATACGGAACATGGAGGAATTTCACACTGGTTTCTGCCATGTTTTCTTCTTTAAACCTTCAACATTGCATTGTGCTAGAAATCGGAACATTGTTTTTTTGTGTGGTGTCATTCTGAATAAAGTGAGAGATGCTGTCAGCTGAATCATCAGAATAACAACAGCAATAATTTTGATAACAATGTCATACCTTTTGATAATGTGATCAACAGAGGCACAAGAGCCACGCCACAAAACCATCCTGGTGGCGATGCAACCTTGCCAGCATCTGTGTCTCTGTGCCGCTGCGCCCTCCAGGACTGTTGCGACAACAAAGTGCACTGTCCTTTCTGTGACGTGTGTCAGTACAAGCCTACGCAGCCCTCCCGTGTCCGTGATCATCTTCACTTGACGCATTTTCAACATGCTGTGTACTATGATGGTGAGTTCTCTTTTTTGGATTGATGTTGAATTTGAAAAAAATTGCACACTTTAAAGACAAATTTATGTTTTTTGTTTTGTGTTTTTTTGTGTGTGAAATGATTATTATTATCATTTACGGGAAGGGGTGGTTTAATTTAGTTTTAACATCTATTATCATTTGTTTGGAAGGCCATTTAGTTTTCTTTTGTCTTTAATAGGACCTGCCACAACCTCATCTCCCTCTTCCCCTGTTTGTCGCTGTTTCTATCGATGGAAAGCAGCTCAACCAATAGTTAAAAAGTTGCTGTCTGTCAGCTGATTATCTTCTCTTGTTGGGGTGAATGTAGATATAGCCATAACCACGATGAAACTCCACAGGTATGATGATCGTCAAATGCTTTCACGCCTGTCGGGAAAGCGGCACCAAGGGAGGTCACTACCATTGCCCAGTTTGCGGCACCACGCTGCTGAAGAGAAACGCTTTCACCACCCACCTCTTGTCTCATGCATCGAAGCAGGTGAGGCTTCCTGGCTGCCGCATAGGTTTTAACATGAGTTTCGTCAGTGTTTGTTAAGTTTTATGTCCTGTTAGCCCCAGAATCTTACAGGCAAGTTGTTTACAAATCACGGTCTAAAGGAGTCTGAGAGGCTGTGATATTTTTCTTGTCATTGTCACTGTTGCATCATTCAGATCATTGTCATACCATTATCAAAATTACTGTCATCATTGGCTACTATCCATGATCTTCCTTGTCATCATCTTTATCTGTATCATCATCATCATAGTCAGATATTGCTACTAGTGGAATATACACATATATGTAGAAGCATGTTTTCGAACAGTACTACAAGTTGGTGTCTAAGACCCTCCTGTAAGGTGCAGCAGTGGATGAACACCCTGACTTCACCAGCCACCATGGTACAGTAGTTAACCTTATGGATTGTGGGACTGATTTTCAGTAGAGCTTTTTATTTGTGGGATTTTTTTTTTTGTCCCGGGTCAGCTCTTTTCCAGAGTTCAGTTTGCTGTGGGCACAAATGGAAGACTAAAACCACACAGTCAGTTTTTATCGATGTTATGGGTATGCCTCTGTGAGAGTGTTGCTCAAATTTCCTGACCAACACTTGAAAGCCTGTATTATTCGGGCCTGGCTGATGCCAGGATATAATTTGAAAGGAAGTGCAGAGTACAGACCTGTCATATTGTCCTCTGACCAGAATGGCGCTCGGTAGCATCATTTTCATCCCTATCCATGTTGATCAGTGACAACAACTAAAAACTTGGTAGCATCGTTTTCATCCATATCCATGTTGATCAGTGACAACAACTAAAAAAGCTTCAAATGCTGTCAGTCTCCTCTTCACATGTATGGCCTTTGTGAAATGTTGTTAGGTTGTTGGTAAGGGCAAGTTCAAGGGGACTGTTGTTGGATGGATTTGATAGAGTGCTCTGGGGGGGGGACTCTTACTCATACTGGCTCGACAAATTAACTTGTGACTTGTTTTTTTTCTAGCCGAGTAAACTCTTTCAGCCAAGATGTTTTGAAGGAATCCTGTTTATGTACTTTTTTCTTCCCCCCTCCCCCCCCCCCCCCCCCCCCCACTTTTCCATTTAAAGGCATGCAATCAATTGGTATCTAAAATATTCATGCAAAGTTTTGCACTGCATGATATAGTTTCATAAAAAGTGGCATATTTTTGCATGGTTTCAGGGTCTGAATAATGGTGCAGTACAAGCCCCTGATGCAAAGAAACCTTCTGTCGTTTACTATGATGGTAATGGAACAGTGTACACGTGTGTGTCAGAATTAGTTGTGGTATGTGCTGTCACTGTCATTGTGGTATTATTGATTGTTATACTCTTCTTGAATATGTGAACTGACTTGTACTTGAATATGAGAAAAGGATGGATGTATGATTGAGTTAAAACACTTTTTCATATTTTCAGCTTATGTTTACAAGTATTGTTATATTTCACATTAAAATTTTTTTTTTTCCTGATTGAAAGTTGAAAGTGCTCTGGACGTTGTGAGTGTATATACTTTGGTACGTGCAATTCTTAATGTGTGGTATGTGCAATTCTTGATTGTGTGTGTGTGTGTGTGTGTGTGTGTGTGTGTGTGTGTGTGTGTGTGTGTGTGTGTGTGTGTGTGTGTGGTTATGGTTCTGGTAGTGGTTGTGGTGGTGGTGTGTGTATTTTTTTTGTGTGTGTGTGTGTGTGATTACAACTGACATACACACTGTGATGTTGTGCTGGTCGCACTGATCTAATGCAGAGAATTTTTGAGCCCCTGTGCATTACAGTGTACACCATCTGATCACAAGAGTGATTTAACCTGCAGACATTTTTTTTCTTTTACCTGTTTTCTCCGCGTCCACCTGGACTATACATAGACCACAAGATCAGCCTATGCCATGCTTGGTGCGTCAACACCACAGAGCCTCACTTCCATTGCCCGCTGTGCCAGCAGAGCTGCCCACAGTTGTCCTCCCTGACAGCCCACCTGTGGCGCTGTGAGAAGCGTTCTACCTCCATAGCAGCAAAGGTGGACATGACGGGCTACAGTCTCAACGTGCCGAAGCTGTTTTCTGCGGAGATGGCGCAGTGCATGCCTCACCTGAAGGACCTCAGAGAGTACAAGGTGAGTCTGGAGAACTGGACAGTTTCAGGGATGGTAACTGCTGAACTCTTGCGGTGACTTCAGTTTCCATTTCCTCATTCTAAGTCTCTGCCTGTGGTTTGAACCTGTCAAAGTTAACAGTATTGACAAGTCCCTGAGGACCGTCAGTGTGAATGATCTTGATGCTCTCCTTCCTCTAGGAGGACAAACATACACATAATGCACTGCAGTTGTTGTCGTCAGTAGGAAGAGAGAAGGCGGTGTCCTGCATAAGTGGGATCAGATCAGGCCACTCTGAACATAATCAGAGTGAGTCGGCAGATGGGCAGTGTCTCCTTTCATTATTTGTCCAATGGCAAGCATATATTGATGTTTCCTCCTGTCTGCTGGTTTTGGGGCTGTGAAGGGATGTACCTGGGTGCAGCTGTGCATGAAGGAGCTGGAATGAGCGGAGTGGGAGCATTGCCAGTGAGAAGGCATGGAAAATGAGGCAGGAAAAAATCAACAACCCTGATGCTGACTGTTTGGTAGAAACTTAGACATGCACAGTTGTTTGTTGTTGTTTTTTTTGCCTGAAAAATCTTTGTGTTTTGACATACCAGCAAAAAAATCAAGTTCTGTCACACACACACACACACACACACACACACACACACACACACACACACACACACACACACACACACGCTCAGTTCCTTTTTCAATTTTTAACTGTCTTACAGATTTTTAACTAAGACACTCATTCACGCACAGATATACACACCTGGACACAAAAACACCAACATGTTTTGCACATGAATGTGTATGTTCATGTCTGTGAGTTTGTGTGTGTGCTTGTGTGTGTGTGTGTGTGTGTGTGTGTGTGTGTGTGTGTGTGTGTGTGTGTGTGTGTGTGGAGAGAATGGGTGAGTGTGGAGCACAGTGCAGGGGAGAAATGGGAGGAAAGGTGGGCATTAGTGTGGTGGGGTGAAGGGTGGGGGAGGAGGGAAGCTAAAGAGGAATCTGGATAATGTCTTGGTGTATGTGTTCATGTGCATGTGATGGAAATGAAAGTTGTCTGGTGTTTCTTTCTTTCTTTCTTTCTGCGTACGCAGGCTGATACTCCTGCGGACACTCCCTGTATAGCCAGGCAGTGGAGTTTTGTATGTATGACCCTTTTTTATCCCGCCATTAAGGCAGCCATACTCCATCTTCGGGGAAGGTGCATGCTATGTGTCACGTGTCATCCATACCAACGGCCAAACTGACCTTCTCTTCCGAAAGTTGGCGATGGGATTTTACGTGTGTGCAAGATGTTATGCGTGCGTTCACACACGGAACCTCGGTTTATAGTCTCATTCGAAGGACTGTATGGGAAATGGAGTCAGAACCAATGTTAACTCCGAGGGAAAAATCCCCCTATACCGAAATTCGAACCCGCAACCCCAGGATCACGAGTCCGGTGCTCTACCAACTGAGCTATTCCGGCCCCCATCTGGTGTTGATATTTTCCATTTCTTTGTCTGCATGTGTAACTGCCTCTTGAGCAATGAAAACATTATCGTATCACTCCACAGTTCACTGTGTCTGTTCTTTGCCTGCATCTGACAGTGGCACCTGTCCATCGTGCGCAATCTGTCAGACCTGCCGCTGGCCCGCTGCACCCTGCCCGACTGCTGCAAAGGACGCTACCACTGCCCGCTGTGCACGACGGCCAAGCTGAAGCCCAACCACCTGAGTCACATGAGGCAGCACTTCGTGTCGCACTGGAGGAGTGGGGTTCCCTTCAAATGTGAGAGTTTATGTGTGTATTGTGGGGTCAGTGTGATATGCGTTCTTTAAGCAAATGTTGTCTGTGTGAAATGAACATTCTGGAATCCGATTTATTGCCACCATTAACTTTTTCTACTGTTGATCCTTGATTGCTTTCGACTTTGGTTGTGCTGTAATGTTTTGAGCTGAAATACACTCTTTAAAAAAATTACGCAAAAGTCAGAGCAAAGGGTATTTCAATGGTGTTTTGTTTTGAGGCTCATCACACAAAGCGCCGATGGCAAAAGGCCAGGTTCAAAGTGTTGCACCGCACCGCTGACGAAACACATGAGTATGACAACGCAGTTTGGATCAGAAATGACAATCTGTCAGATCCTGGCAGTTTTCAGCCTCTAATGTGATGTGCTAAACAATGTCATCACCACTTGTGTCACACCTGCAGACAGACTGTGCAGTGAAACATCCGACTAATTTGTGGGATTCATGTAGTAAGCTGATAATATTGGGAAGAGAGCATCGCGGCAATTCTATCCACAATGATAGACTGCGCAGGAAAGAGGAGAAGAATGGAGTTGGCTTCTTTTGTAATGGTGTGCGCAGTAAAGGAAATACGTGGGCCAAACACAAACATTTTGTCCCCATCAGCATGATGTTGGCATGGAACAAAGTCAGACAGACAGACGTAGAGAATGGAGTGGGAGGAAATTGGGAGGGGTGGGGGTGATGAAGTTAGGCATTGGAAGATAACATAAACAGGTAAGGCTAAGGAATGTGTGTATATGGAAAGAGAGGGAGAGAGATTGAGGGATAGATGGCGGTGGCTGACAATGTCATATCAGTGATCACATTTTCGTGTAAGAAAAGAACAATAGGGGACGGGTGGATTTGGATTTACATTTTTGCTGAAGCGGCGAGACCATCATTATCACCACACATATCTTAAAAAATCTAAAACCCATTTGAGAACATAGGCCACTTTTGTTGTTTTTCTTTATGCTTTGTAAATTTAAGGAAGAGGTAGAGAGAAGTTAGGGGCAGGGGTGTGTGGAAAGACTTGCCTGACTCCCCTCTTCAAAATCAGGGATGGCTGGGGGCAGGTGCCCCACTCTGCCCTGTCCTGTTCTTACATCTCTCTGCTCCTAGTCCAGAGCACCTTGTAGCCTTTAAAAAATATTGTTAATCTTATGATGATCAAGGCAAATAACATGCCCTGTGGCTGGTCCTCCTAAATCGGATGATTGAATTGACCTTCATGTTGAGTTGAGAGCCAGTGAGAATCATTTGCACCTGCTGAAGGAGAAGGTTGCCTTCCTTTTAAGACCATTCATTGCTGGCTCTGTTCTCCAGCCTACACCGTCCTGGTCTGCTACCTGCCCTGCGAACTGAAAGACGGTGTGGACAAGATACGCTTCCACTACCACTGTCCCCTCTGTGGTGCCACTCGGCGGCGCCGTCACGGGTTTGCACGCCACCTGCAGATCTGTGATCCACCAGACCTGCGGACTTAACTGTGGAAGAAGAGGAGGAGGAGGAGGAGGGAGAGCTTTGGTGACGATGCTGTGGAGGCGTTTGGAAAGTTCACCATGGATGGTGAGGCTGAGTGAGATTGTGGGAACGACACCCCTGCCATAGCGTAAAGCAAAACTAAAAGTAAATCACAACATCTTTTTTTTTCCAGTTAAAACAGAAAGAACTCAAATTAAGTGTTCCTTCACTTTTTATTAGGCTGGTCATGTATTTGGATGGAAGGAGTAAAATTTTCCTTGTTTATTATAGTTACTAACCTGTAGAGTTGCAGTGAGTTGTTGCCCTTGGGTATTTCTATATGCCAGAGCAAAAGCTGAATTTCTATTTGATTTCCCTGCTGTGAGAATGGCTAGGAGTAATCAGACTGACCAGTGAGTTGCCTCAACATGCTTGACACAAAAACATGTTATTCTTACTGTGTTATGCCCAGTGACTTACCTGAAATGTTATTCTAATTTACGCCCAGTGACTTCCCTGATTGAAGGAAAAGGTAGTGCCGCACTTCTCACATGGAGTGTTCCCCTCTCATTCCAGTTGAACATAACTGTTCACTAACGTCATCCAGCAACTGTCAATTGGAATGGCTCAGCAACAAAAAATCCTTTGAACTGCTCACCCTTGCCAATGTGAGATGTAATACAGCTGTGATCAGACAACTGTTGGCTACCAAGGCCAACCTTAGGGGTGGAATGCTCCATGGCCAAGGGGATCCAATCATGTTGTAGCAGGGTCTCACTGGTCCCGCGTAACTGAAGCAGTTACATTCAGTTATCTGACTGGAGTGTATTGGAACACCTCACCTTTAACTGGTTTAGCAGTTTTGTGCTGAGGTACATGCTGAGGCATATGGTGCTGAAACAGCAAGGTATGAAACCTGAGACAGGCATCCAACAGGTTAATTGGTTTGTAATTTAATTCGATTCATGAATTGATTTTTTATCTACTCGTTCATTTTGCTGTGATGCAGGTGACACCTTGGTGCCTTTGTCAGACACTGATGCTGCGTCATCTCAACCTGCTGCTGTGAACCTGCTTCACCTGACCACCTCTACCTCCAGACGAGCCAGCGCCGACCAAGCTGAGCTGCAGGCTGCTGAGTCACTTGTGGATATGGATCTCCGCATTCAGATGGAGACGCTGAACAAATCCTCCAGCTCTGTGAATGAAAATGGAGGTAGTGCCAAGCAGTTAGTCAGCAAAAATGTGGAGCGTGTAGAGGATGCGGTGACGTCAGACACAAACACCAAGTCTACAGACCAGACCATTCAGGGGAGTGCTGTGACGGGAAAGATGACTCTCTGGACAAACGAATGGAGTTCCTGGAGAAAGGAAGTGACTGTGTGAATGCCACTGACGGGGTGTCTATCAGCAAAGAGATGCATTCACAGAATGTTGTGGAGTGGACGGAAGGGGAATCCCCTGACAAAGAGACACACCAATCAAAACACAGGAAGCTGCAAAGTAAGATGACTGATCCTCCAAAACACGTAGTGACCACGGAGTCAAGTCACAACAGTTCGGGTTCTGTGGTTGAAAAGATGGAGACGGAATCTCATGGCAGTGACATCTGCCTTGTGGAGCTTGATTTACGCGCGGAGGTGGGCAGCCGTGACACTGATGCCTTGGACCATGGTATGCCGATGGATGTTTTGGGCACCTTCACCAGTTCTCCACATCATGTTGCTCAGGAGCCAAACAAGACAGGTTTGGATTCTTTGAAAGATAAAATGTTGACAGAATCTGGAAAGGAGAATACAGATTGTTTGGATCATGACACAGACGCTGATTCTCTGGTTGGAACTTGGACCGCTTCGGATCCCATTTCCCAGAAAAAGTCTGTTGGTGACAGCATGAGGTCTTCCCTTGTGCAAGCAAGAGAAGGGGTTTCCTGTGGCCATGTGGAGAGCACTTGTGGACAGACTTCACTTGACACAGACAGACCTCCTACGGCAGTTCTCAAGACAAGTGTTGCACATGTTTTGAATCTCCCCAATCAAGATTGTTCTCCTGAGACTGACTCCAGTCATGGTGACCATCTTTGTCTCAAGGAAGATCAGGTGTCTGTGAACTTGGAAGGCAGTCAACCCAGCCCTTCCCATGACGGAGCAACAGGTGTAGACCTTACACTGAACAGCGCTGATGACAGGAGTTGTTTCCCTCAAAAGGGAAGTGAAGAGGAAACGACCATTGAAGGAAGAGTCCTCCACGGTGACAGTTCTGCCGCTGAAGAGGGACACAACTCTGGAAGCAACACCACAGCTAACATGCAGGTGAAGATTAAGAATCTTGATTTATACCTTTGTGGTGTTTGTTTTTACAAGGCTCAGCCACTGATGTAATTTTGTCTAAAATGGGAGTGTATCACTTCACTTTGAAATTGTGCACGTTAACAGAGGAATACTTGAGTTTTATTTTGATTTGTATTTTATGTATCTTCTTACCTCAAATATCATTTGTCAAACATATGGGAATGAAATAGTGATGGGCCTGCTTAATGCTTTTGTGTGGCACATGCCTGAAATAATTCTACTGTTTATGATAAATATTGTGGAATCATTATTATCCTTCTTTTTTTTTTGTATCTTCTTTTCAGATCTTCCAGCAAGTCAGCACGCAAATCTCAAACAACATAGTCCAGGAACTTCAGAACCGAGGGATCTTAGAACAGAGCTTACAGATGATTGGTCAGCTGTGCAAAATTGGCTGGCAACAGAATGGTGATATGGTGATGATGACCTGTGACCTCGAGGAGTTGTGCCGTGCTCAGAGTTATTTCAAGCAGGTGGGATGGTGTGTGTGTGTGTGTGTATGTGTGTGTGTGTGTGTGTGCGTGTGTGTGTGTGTGTGTGTGTGTGTGTGTGTGTGTGTGTGTGTGTGTGCGTGTATACACATGTTTGACCAACTGTGTGTGTATGTGTGTGCTTGTGTATGTACTTGTGCTCATGTGCGTAAATATATTCTATGTGTGTGTGTGTGTGTGTGTGTGTGTGTGTGTTCGTTTGTGTGTGTGTGTGTGTGTGTGAGAGAGAGAGAGAGAGTGTGCGCATGCGCGCACATGTGTACATGCATGGACATGTATTTCATAAGTATGTTTGCATATCAATGCATATGAATGTCTCTATGTATGCATGTAAAGCTGTATCATATATTTCTATGCAATGATTGACTTAGAGTGCAAGAAAAAGACAAGAAGCAAATTATTCACTACCAGATTAATTAAAAGCCCACCCAGTCCACTGGTCAGGACCCTTCCAGATCTTTCATCATACAGAATGACCTGTTCTAAAAGAAGCGACAAACACAAACATAGCTATCTACAAATAATCATGTACAGCGAATTATATCAGGGTAGCCAAATTAATGACGTTCTTGGGGCTTGGGGCAGACGAAACTAGTCTGTGTGCCAAGGGTTGGTGGTGGTGCTTGATTTTTTACCTGCAAGTTAAAAAAAAAGAAAAGTAATTGATTATTCATAAACAAGTAAATGTAACAACGAAAGCCAGGCAGCACATCATAACTCCTAAATCTGCCAAAATACCCCGTTTGGGAACAAAAGGCAGGGTCGCCTATTACGAGTGAACTATAGTTCACTGGTTGGACTGGAGGTATCGGTTGGAAAGATAGTTAAAAGGTTGATCAACAGCAACAGTTAAAATTTTTTTTTTTTTTTCCAGATTCTGAAGGAAGGCTTGCAGAACTTTCCAGACACTTTACTAGCACAAGGAAGGTCAAAGTTGAACAACGACCAGACACCGCAGCCAGACCCCAAGCCAGCACGCAAGAGGGGTCGGCCAAAAGGAAGCAAAAATAAAGCAACGCTCTTGAAGGAGGAAGAAGAAGGCTTTGATCGGTCTGGCAAATTCGCGAAGCAAAGCAGAGAAGCAGCCAATTTCACAGTTTCGGCACCTATGCACAGACAAAATGTGTGTCGAAGTCAGCTTCATAACAAAGGCACAAAGAAAGCTGTGGATCCACACAAAGCTGCCAAAGATCAGCCTGTCTTGAGTCAGTATTCTGGGCGTACTCGAGGAAAGAGAATCAATTTTGCACAGCTGAATGCTGGAAACATGAGCCCAAGCCATGATAATAGTGTGGGAAAAACAAAAATGCCACCAGAAATCGCTGTCGAGACACCACATGCAGAGAGCAGAGGTCGTGGCAGACCCAGAAGAATCCACTCGGTGGTTGAAGGGGTGCCTTCAAACAATCAGGGAACAGATCCACAACCCATGAATGGAAGAACGCAAGGGATGCAGACACACTGTCATGACGAAAACAGGCAGGGATCATTAGCTGCCAGTGAAAAAGCAGTCAGATCGTCAGCTAAGTCATACAGTGGAAAGACACAAAGGTCGTCTGCAGGGGAAAGTGTTGAAAATGTGCTTGACAGCTGCTTGCAGCCATTGGATGAAAAGCTACAGGAGATGTCATCGCAAAATATTGTGGGAGAAGCAGCAGCTGCAGTCCCAGACTCTGTGAAGAATGGTGAAAATATTGTCATAGTCCAAGGGGAAAAGGTGCAGGATGTTTCAGGTGTCATAACTGACCCAAAAGAACCACAAACAGCGGTGTCTGACTGTCAGAGAGAGGTAGTGTGGGTACCCTGCGTGTCTGCCATCAGAAGAAAAACGTCACAAGGGGGATGTAATACTCGCAGCATGCCTGTTGTGATCACCACCCCAAAAGCCCCACCCACACCTGTCCTCGCCCGTCCCAACTTAAAGCTACCTGCAAATGTATCCCTAGTAGATGGCAAAAAATCAAAACAGTCCCAGTCTGAAGATGAAAGGGGAGAGGCAGAAACAGAGAAAACAGGGAGAGCCAAGAGTCCGGCGATCACTCGAAGGACTGCTGATCTGCATCAGCTCAGACATGGAACAGACAGCTTCGCCATCATCCCCACCGTCATTTTTGACTTTACTGAAGATGCTGAAGAAAATCGAAACCCAAAGCCTCGTGAACAGAACGACAGCTCAGACAGCTCTGCAGACCTGAGAACCCTTGATGGTGATGCTGCTTTAGAGGAAGAAGCAGTGAGTGAGGAGCAGGAAAGAAATGAGGAGATGGAGACCAAGACTGATGATGCAGCAACGCAAACCCGCCAAAGGTCAGAGACGCTTTAACCGATGTCCAGTGTGCACGGCGACTCATGAGAGCTACGCGTCGCTCACCACCCACCTCTCTGCCCGGCATCCCAACAAGAGGGCTCTTGGCTGTGACGTGTGCCAGATCGTGTGTCCCACACCTGGGGCACTGACACTGCACCTGCAGCGACGGCACGGTCCCAGGCTTCAGGTGACGGTGCCATCTGTGGCGGCTTTCAGGTGTTCCAGCTGCGGCAAAGAGTGTGTTTCCTCCGCCTCCCTGCGCTGGCATCGGACCCTGGTGCATAAGGTGAGTTCTGGTCACAGAGGCAGTGTAGAGGACAGAGTGGTGTATTGTATTGCAGAATCTGGCCGTCAGAACATTTCTTCATGTGGAATTGGGCCTGCTCCCCAGTGTATGTAATGTATGGCAATGGTGCACCACTGCGCAGTTTGTGACTGTTGGTGCATTTCTCTCTTTCTCTCATGATGACATGACTCCACTGCCGCTTGTTCTGGCCAGCCCCCTCCCCCCCCCCCCTACACAGCGACTCCTGGATTGCCCAGTCCCACTCCAGAACCGCAGTCCATAGGAAGAAGTCAGTATCAGGGTGTCATGAGGCAACCCACCTGTGGAGACACTGGTCTATGGCAGTCACTTAAATAGAGTTCAGTGGTGCATGTTCTGATTCAACATATGCAGGACATCACCTACTCAGTCTCCTACTAATGATATAATGCTCAGATGCAGAGCCAGAATGAATGAACATCCCTGCAGGAGGGTGCAGCTCTGTCCATAATAATAATAATAATAATGAATACTTATATAGCGCCTATTCTCGGCTAGAGGCCAAGCTCTAAGCGCTTTACAATCAACACTCGTTTACACAACGGGCTGCCTACCTGGGTAGTGCCGACTGAAGAGCTGCCAGCTGGCGCTTCATTCAGTCGTTTCCCGTGTCATCCAGTCAGTATCGTTCAATATCGAACACTCATTTTCCTTACTTCCCTTTCATTCTTTCCATTTCTCACGCAGGGTGCATGCTGTGTGTAACGTGTCATCCATACCAACGGCCAAACTGGCCTACTCTTCCGAAAGTTTGGTGATGGATTTTACGTGTGTGCAAGATGTTATGCATGCGTTCACACACGAACCTCGGTTTTATAGTCTCATTCAAAGGACTGTATGGGAAATTCAACAACAGTTCCCGTGAACTTCCAGATACCAATGATTCTGACGTTAAGTTTACCAGGGCATGGAGAAGGAATCAAAACTAACCTTTTAAAAGAATTTACATGATAAATTGCATATGAGGATGTACGTGATGAAAGTAATGGTTTGAGCTTGCGTAGCAAGGTTATCTCTGTCCTTTTCATAATATATCCTGGTGCCACTAGGCTCACTTCATTGTGTGAAAATTTTACATAATGAACAACAGGAATAAAACTACTTGGATCATGTTGCAGAATTGTAGCAAGATAAACTGTTGTATTCTGTTTCATATATATCTGTGGTTTTGCTAGTATTCATAAATGCAGCTGTCTTTTTGGGTCACCTGTCTTTGAATTGATTTAAAAAAAAAAAAAAAAAAAGCTCCGCAGTGCCATATTTCATTGTAAACAGATCTGCTCTGTGTTGCATCTTGGTCAGGAGGAGAGCAAGGCGCGGTCTGTTCAGGCACGGCTGAAGTGTGGCTGTGTAACTACGTGGCCGTCGACAGGTGGGACAGGCGACACCATCGGGGGCAGCACCGTGACCTGCCTGCCACCTGCGTCATCTGTGCTAAGACCTTCGCACTGAGGCTTCGCTGAAGGTATGCAGGGGGAAGGAAGGTGAGCTGGCAGAGGCTTGGAGATGGGTTGGATAAAAGACAACAGTGGGGAGGGCATTTGGATTAAATGGCCATTGCTTGCTTTGGTGCAGCCACACACTGAATTTGTGTTGGGGACAATGTAGATTGAACAAAGTGCCTTTAGTTCAGTTTCAGTTTCATCAAGGGGGTGTCACTGCATGCGGACAAAGTCCATAAACGCTGCACCACATCTGATAAGTTTTGAGACTACACTGTGCATGATTTCAAGCTGATGGATAAATGAATTAACAACTAAGATAGAGAATTGAAGAAGAGGGTCTCCTGGCTACGACTTTACACTTAGCAGATGTCTGACCTATGCATTAGCCCAGTGCGCTGGTCAGACCTTGAGTGCCTTTTAGAGTTTTCATAACTTAAAAGATGAAAATAAATGTTGAAATACTGATTGTCAGATGAAGACAACACACAAGTAAGAAACAAGCCTTGACATACTGTCTTTCAGGCAGGATAAAGTTCTAACAAATCATGAAGATAAAAATATAACGGAGAAAAACAAATGCAGGTGAATACGTCATCAGTCAGTCAGTATGAAAATGATTGAACAAGGGTAGCAAAAGGAGGAGGTTGGGAGGAGTGGAGGTGGGTGAGGGATCATTGGAAGAGGAATAGAGAAAAAGAGAACATTTTAAGTGTAAGTGTTGAGCCCTTTCACTGTCAGTGTGGAAACGACTGGTTTTTGTAATTGTTTCTTATTTATATCACATTTCTTTTCTTTTGTTAAGAGTCCAAGAGTTACTTTTTATTTTGTCTTTCACTCAGTAACTTGAGCTGGCTGCTAATGCTCAGAGATGAAAGTTGATTGGTGATGAGAATTAAATTCCTGTATGAAGGTTCTACTTTGACCTGCATCTGCTTGTTAGTTTGCTGTGTACAGCATCAATTTGTCTAGCATTACTTTCAGACCTGCATCTGCTTGTTAGTTTGCTGTGTACAGCATCAATTTGTCTAGCATTATTGCAGACACAAAGCATGGGAAATGGGGAAACATCCTCTAAAGAGAATGCTCCAATCTTGCATGTATATCCTGTTCCTAACGTATGCACGCAAAAAAAAAAAGAAGAGAATAAACAACTGAAGAAATGAACAAACACACTTTTACATGTATTCAAGACTGGCATAGCATTTTGATCTCGATCATTGTGAAACAGAACACACAGCAGAATACATGGGCAGGCTTGGAGGTTCCGTTTTAGAAGATGTTTCATGTTTGTGTGCTTTGTGTCCGCATTTGTGCCGAGTGAATTGGTGTAATAAGTAGCATTTGTTTGAAGGTGTGGGTTTGGAATGGTGTCACCATAGGTGCAAGGGGTACCTTTCGTATTTGTGATTTACTGCTTACTGATCCCTGCCTCATGGAAGTTTTTCTTCCAGCTCCACATGTCAGCTAAGCACACAGGTGACTCCTACGCCTGTCCCCTGTGCCACAAGACTTTCGCCCACCCGCGTTACCTGCGCACCCACCTCCAGCGACATGGGGGTGAGAAGCGTCACGTGTGTCCCGTCTGCGGCTGGCGCTTCTTCCAGACCAACACCCTGCGTGCCCACATGGACACCCACAAGCCCAAAATGCAGAGGAGGTGAGTGGACTTGGAAATTTTTGGTGAACATTTGTTTTTCTTTTTTTTTTTGCAGATGGAAGTATGGCACGAACTGAAGCATGAAAGTTGTGTGTTGTAAAATGCTGACATTCAAAGACAGAAGGTTATTTTTTCCCCTTCATGGGCATGCTGGGAGGATCTTTCATTACGTATTGTAGACCCTTCTTCTGGAAGGTCTATGCTTGTGATGTTCCTCTTTCCTGTTGCTTTCATTCACTCCATCTTAATTTTTTTTTTCTTCTCTCTCTCTGTTGTCGACTGTTCTTCAGTCTTTGTTGCCCATTCTCCTTTCATGTTCTGGAAAGTTTTCTTACCCTGTCTTTTCTGGTCGCAATTTATAGCATGCTCGCATTTTCATTGTTTTTTGGACACAAGGTTGTCAGACTGTACACACCGTCAAGAATGGACACCTGCTTTCATGCTGCAGTGTCTGTTAGTCCATATGAGTTTTTGTGTATTTTTGTTGCATTTAAAGGCTTCTCATCAATATTTTTTCCCCTTTTTCTTTTTCTAAAATGCAGCAAAGTGTGGAATGGCTAGTGCTGTCAACACAGCCTGGTCTTATGTGCTCTAGGGAATCAGTAGTTTGGATACCATGCTATTAAAGTTGATGCTAATAAGTAGACTGTCTTTGTCCTTTGTTTTCTTTTTCAGAATGAGACTTTTTTTTTCCGTCAGTGTAGTGAGAGCACAGAAAAGGCCTTGTATGGCCCACTGGGCTTTGATAATACAGGTGAAATAACCTCCTTGTTTTATCTGAAAATTCAAAAGCAAGGGACACATGTACTAGCTCAAGGAAAGTCAACAGGACATTTTTATCTTTGGGGCAAAGTTTCAGGCTGCTTAGGAAAGGAAATTTTGCTACATGGGGTATTTTCACTTAGAAAAAAGAAAGCATTGTTATTGGCATGCTGCACAGAACTGAAATCGGTTATGATACATTTCTTTCTTGTGGTACTCCAAGGTAAAGCAATGGGACATTTGTAGATCTGCAGGATAAAGTATAAGGATGCATAAGAAATGAATTGTTCTTTTCATTTTTTTAATTTTTTCAACTATTCAGGTATGTAGCAAAGTATAGTTCATCTGATGCTTGCTTGTTTGCTTTTAACACTGATCAACAATTATGTAGGAAGTTTCCCATTCATAATCTGACTGAAAAGAAGTAACGAATCAGGAATTTTGTTGATTGGCCAGCATAATGTATTTGTGTTATTTGACTGTGTCAAAGGGGAAAGGGTGCTGGTTAGACCACTCACTCCCAAAAGATCAGATTAAGTACAATCATTTGAAGTTCCCATATTAGTGGCCTCAGTCGAACACACCACACCAGTCTGCCCAGCTGTGAATGGGGACCAGACTAAATCTGACTACTCCTCTTTACGAACATGGAAAGTGTAACAGCAAGAGGGAGGAGGTGGGCGCCACTCTTATAATGCTGGCCAGAGAAACTGAGGTCTCTCTCTGGTAAACACCTTTTCTAGTCTGCTGCTGAGTTTAAAACGTGACTTGAAAGACTAGAGGAAAATGTTTGGCATCGCATACTCAGCCAGGTCAAGCTATTGCAAGCTATGGCTAGTGTGTCAGCACTGTGTGGTTAAATGTTTGTGGCCCATGCAGTGTGAAGATGTCCTGTGCAGGATGTTGTCTAATGCTAGAGGCCCAAGCACAGAGCCATTTCAACTTCCATCATTCTGTGGTTTGAAGCAAAATGCAGAACAATGTCTGGCTTTTGCTCTATCTCATCTTGTCTTTTTCAGCTTGCAATGCTTTGTTCTTTCTCATATTTTGTGGCTGATCCCTCGGTTACTGTTACTATTGATTTGGGAAAAAACCCCACAACTTTACTTGATAGAAATTCGTTTCATATATCTAGTGGATGACTTGTTAAGACAACAACAACAACGACAACAAAGTAATGAGTTCAAAGACTGATTTAAACCTATGCGATTATGCAAATCTGTGATTTCACAGGTACGCCTTCCGATGTCCGCACTGTCCGGCGGCCTACAACAGCCAAGCCAACTACCGCGACCACCTGAACAAGCATACGGGAGAGCGACCCCATGTCTGCAGTCAGTGTGGACGTGGATTTGCCTTCCGCTCCATGCTGACCACCCACATGGCTTTTGTCCATAGCTCTCTGCGCCCTCACAGCTGTACAGACTGCGACAAGAAATACAAGGTTAGTGAATTGCTGGGGGGGGGGGGGGGGGGGGGGGGGGGGAAGTTGTAGGATGTGTACCTGCACATCTTCTGGAGTCCAAATTTAGGAACCAGTGGTTGTTGCAGAGAAAAAAAATGGCTTTGAATTAAGAGCAGAGCCTGGTTGGTCTAAGAGATCTTTCTTTTTAAAAATTTGCTTTCACATATAAGTATAAGGAGTATAGAAACAAAAACAATAATGAAAGAAGGCAAATGAGCATGCACATAAATAAATAAATCAATAAATAGATAGATAAACAAATAAGCAAATAAATCAATCAATAAATAAATCATCCCAAACAATCTGAATTCTCATATTCATACATACATTTGAAAACCAAAAAGAAAAAAGAGAAGAAAGAAAGAAACAAAAAACCATTGAGAGAGAGAGAGAGAGAGAGAGAGAGAGAGAGAGAGAGAGAGAGAGAGAGAGAGAGAGAGAGACGAGAGAGAGAGAGAGAGAGAGAGAGGGTGGCAAAAAAAAAAAAGAATCATTACAATTTGCTTTCTTCTCTTTAGCCTTTCCATCACATTTAAATAATCTTCACTGTGAGGCATTATTAACCAGTCAATGGAATTCAACAGAAGCGCATTTGGAAGAAAAAAATGATTTACATCACACAGCCATGATCTGGTCTAAGAGATCTTGTTCTCCTGATCCAGGAGTCCTGGGTTCAATTCCTGCTTTGAGAGAGCCGAGTCCGAGGAGGTTTACTCATGGTCTCCATTCCCCCAAGTCCTTCAGATAAGACTTTAAGCTGAGGGCTGCATGTAAACACATCCATGGCACAGTGGTTACGTTGCAGCTTTCTGGCTGGGAGGTTGTGTTCAGTTCCCATTACGGGCCTTTCATATTTGCGGGACTACTGTCCTTGACATCCTGCCCAGAGCTGAGTTTGCCGTTGGCTCAGTTGGGTAGACTTGAACCACAGTCGGGCTTCATCCACATATTGGATGCATCTCTGAGAGTGTTGCTCAATTTCCTGATGCAGCAACACTGCAGGTGTCTGTGTCTTTCAGGCCCGGTTGATGCTGGGATACATTATGAAAGTAAGCAAAGAGTACAACCCTGCCATGCTATCTCAGACTGGACTGGAACTTTACAGCATCCTCATCCACGTCCTCATCCTGATCAGTCAGTATTTTTTTTAGTCTTAAATTCTGTGGCCCTTAATGTCTTGATTTCATGGTGATCTTAGTTCATGTCAAGATCGCCAGTATCAGCTATTGTGTCTGACTTGTCAGACATTAATAACGCCATAGGAACAGTTCCGATGGAAGAGTCAGAAAAAAAGGGGAAAAAAAAGAAAAAAAAAAACCTTCCACACCACAGCTTTGCTAATACCACATACAAATACTATGATTACATTTGGAATGCTACACTTAAATGTCAAAATACTACATCTCATGCTTTTGAGGCCTTGGTTGAACTCTGTGTAGCGATATTGCAGCATTTTCTGTAGTTTGATGCTGGCATGTGGCATGAGTTATCATTTGAGTATATATGTGAATGTGGGAGTTTGGAGAGAGAGAGAGAGAGAGAGAGAGAGAGAGAGAGAGAGAGAGAGAGAGAGAGAGAGAGAGAGAGAGAGAGTGTGTGTGTGTGTGTGTGTGTGTGTGTGTGTGTGTGAAAATTGACTGGCATAGTTGAAAGCTTTGTGAACACTGAATAATATCGTTTCCCTCATCTATAATTGGAATTATTTTGAAGCCATTTCTGTGCATAAAGGGTGCATACACAGAGACCTGTAAGATGATCATAGTTATCACTCTCTACATAAATCTTAACATTACCATTTCGAAGTAATCTCATCAACCCAATATGTGTTACCTTGCAGACAAAAACACAGCTCCGACAACATCAGATGACCCACACAATGGCCAGGACTGGCAAAAGTCCTTTCATGTGCGCCAAATGCGGTCGACCCATGGCATCAAAGTCCCGTCTGCAAGCCCATGGCAGACGTTGCAAGGGAGGCAACTTGATGTGGCACCAGAAACTGGCCGCTGTTGGACAGCAAGCAAAAGTGCAGGTGAGGAGATGGGAACCACAGGGATGACCTCTTCCTCGTCTGAATGGACCGATGGCCTATTAATGGACAAAACACTCTTCTTGAAGGGATGATATCCTATTAGTGGACTGACGACCTAGCCAACAATTTTTTCTTCTGGGGAGATGATCTTGTTATTGTCTCGATGAACTGAGGACTTCACAGACAGCACACTCTTGCAGTAGGGATGATATCCTCCACATTTCTCTATGGACTGAGGGCTTTGCACACAACACACTCTTCTGAAAGGGATGATCTCCTCATTTGCCTCAGTGAAATGTCAATGTTACCCACAATGCACTCTTCTAGGAGAGATGATCATCTCTTTGTCTAGATGTACTGATTACCTTGCAAATGATGAGACTTCTAGGAGGGATGATCTACTCCTTGTCTCAATGGACTGTTGATTAGCAGACAATGCACTCTTCTAGGAAAGATGATCTTCTGATTGTCTTAATGGATTGATGACGTAGCAGACAATAGAAAGATGATCTTCTGATTGTCTTAATGGATTGATGACGTAGCAGACAATGCACTCTTCTAGGAAGGATGATCTTCTGATTGTCTTAATGGATTGATGACGTAGCAGACAATGCACTCTTCTAGGAGGAGCGACCTCCTCATGGTTTCAGTTGACTGATGACCTTTCATGTGATGCACTTTTCTAGGAGGGATGATTTCCTCATCGTCATAAGGAACGTACAGTCTTTCTGACAATGCTTTCTTCTCGGAGGGATGCTCTCATTGTCTGAATAGGTGGATGACCTAGCAGATAACACACTTCCAGGAGTGGACTGACAACCTTGCACACAACACACTCGGCTGAGACGGATGATCTCATCGTCCTAAGGGACACATGGCCGTGCAGACAACACTCCTTTGTAGGAGGGATGATCTCATCGTCCTAAGGGACACATGGCCGTGCAGACAACACTCCTTTGTAGGAGGGATGATCTCATGCTTACAGTCTTAATGTCATGGACTGATGATCTTTTAGATTACGCTTTCTTCTAGAAGGAATGATCTTCTCATTGTCCCATGAACTGATGATCTTGCAGACTATGCACATCTTTAGAAGGGATTATCTCACTATGCCATGGACTGAATATTATCATTTTTTTAAAAGAAAATTTATATGTCTAATCGGTTGAATGCCATGGGTGTTTGCAATAAACAAGAACATGATATAAGATTACAAGCCAGATCAGTTTCATCAAGGATGTGTCACTGCTTTCGGACTAGTCCATACACGCTACACCCCATCCACTACGTTTTGAGACCACACTGCACGTGATTTAAAGCTGATGGATAAATGAATTAATAACTAAGATGAGACAATTTAAGAAGAGGGTCTCATGGCTACGACTTAGCAGATATCTGACCTACGCATTAGCCCAACGCGCTGGTCAGACCTTGAGTACCTACCTAACATTGACCAGTGTTAAGCAAAAGTGCAGGAGAGTAGATTGCTAACAAGCCAGATAAATCAACAAAATAAAATGCAATACAGAAAAAGCATCCTGCAGTCGCAAACTCAATTCACATCCACAAGAACCACTATCCAGCTTCGCCTTCTCACACTTTCTCTACACCCGTTACCCACCTCTCAAACAAAAACAATTACTATTGGGTGAATAAACACAGGCATCCAAACACAAACAATGCTCCTGAAAATAGTTCCAGCATATATTTGTATATATCAATCAGATGGGAAAAGAAAAGTTTTCAAGTTTGATTGATAGGGGGCAGAGAAACAGAGTATCAGAGTTGATTTGGGAGATTGTTCTCAACAGATAGGCTTGACAGGCAGAGAATGTTCGTCCCAAAGATTTTGTTCAAACGAAGGGAATATAGGAGAGATGAGTAATAGAAGAACAATGTTCACATGATGTCTTATACAAGGGCAACAGATCAGTCAGATATTCAGGACAGGAGGATTCAAAAGATTTACAGCAGAGAGGTGCAACTTTGTAGGAGATCCTTTGCTGAAAAGGAAGCCAGTGAAGAGGATGCAATAATGAGGAAATATGGTCAAGTGTAGATGAGAGTGCAAGTTGAGGCAGGCAGCATGATTTTTGAGCTGGAGAAATTTCTTGATGAGACAACATGGGGACCAGACAAAAGAGCATTACAAACTTCCAGACGAGAGAGTACAATGTGCAGGCAAGGTTTTAAGCAGCATCCTTGAAAAGGAAGTGACAGATGGAGGCAATACTGATGACTCAGCAACTTGAGCACTCTTCTAGAAGAAATGATCTGCTCATTGTCCCCTGGGCTGATGGCCCGACACACTATTCACTCTTCTTAAAAGGATGATCTCATTACCCCATAGACTGATTGCGTAGCAGACTTCTTGCTGTTCTGATCCACATTTGACTGGGGACGCAGCTTATGTTACATTTGTGAGCCTCGGACAAGATAAGATAAGATAAGATAATGTTGCTTATAGCCCAGCCGACCGCAAAGGGCCACATCAGGGCTGTCACCTCGTTAAAAGCCTCGGACAAACAGCACAGTCTTTTTTCCCATTTGTCAGAACAACACAAATTTCCAGAATGACAAAAATATTCAGTCTCATGCTCAAAAGTATAGAAATATGTTTCCAAAGTGGCAAGAATGCTATTGTCCTAATATTTTGTCTTGAGATCACCATGAATCTGATGGCATTGAGAGGCTGATGGTCTATACTTAGAGAAGCATAGTGTAATATTTGATTCCTACAAACATCTAATTCCAGATTGGCAAGTATGTCCTCCACTCCCCCCCCCCCCCCCCCAAGATTTTGTATTAATTGAAATTGCTGTATATCTGATAGCTTTGACTCGCCAATAGCCTATATTTAACCCTCTAGTTTTCGTAACGGGAGCAGACGGGAGTGCTCAGACTGCGCGCTAGATTTCATAACGGGAGCAAACGGGAGTAGCGGGGCCGCATGTGTACGGTACTTTTCCATCACGTGCTGACGCCGTGAAAATGTTCGGAGAGCCAATAAAAGTTGTTGGGGATTTCCCACTAGAGCCCAGCAATCTGGCACCACTATTTTTGGATGCTGGTACCACTTCCATTCACAAAAAGAGGGGAGAAACCGCGAGCGAAGAGTCGTGCGTGAGACTGACCGATTTTCACAATGGCGTCGTCTGCTAACAACAGCGAGTTTGATGATATTCCTGATTATTCTGCGGAGGAGTGGGATCAAATTTTGCAAGAAGTAGAGAAGTTTGAAAATGGAGAGTTAGGAGAAGAGAGTGATGTTGAAATTGGCACCGATGAAGGAGAGGAAAATGTTGAAAGTGACCCCGAAGACAACGTGCCGCTCGCTGCTCTGCAAACCACATGGCGACCGGCTACACATCCTGCCAACGTGGCCGCATTCCAACAGCCGACAGGCCCTGCGCATTCACTGCCGAACACTGCCACCCCTCTCGATTATTTCTTTTTGTTTATACCCCTCACATTTTTCAGTTAGCAGCAGTAGAAACCAACAGGTACGCTCAACAACGACAAGCAGCTAAGGGCACACCTGACTCCCTATGGTTTGACACAACACCTGACGAAATGCGGGCCTATGTCTCTATACTCATTATGATGGGGATTAGGCGTCTGCCACGTCTATGGTGCTACTGGTCACGCGATCGCCGCTTCAACGATCCCTGGGTCAGCGAAGTTATGCCCAAAACACGCTTCTTCAACAGTAGGGCAGTTCACTAGTCTCTGTGTTTGTGTGTACGTGTATATGTGCTTACCTGTAGTTTGTAATGACAGTGCTTCGATGACACTGGCAGTGACACTGTACTCAATATCCTCGCTGTACAGCTATACATTGTGTAAATACATATGGACATGTATAAAGTGCTTAGAACAGTTACAGAAAAACAATGATGAACCGTGCTTGAGTTTACTTACAGTAACTGTTCAGTAGTGACAATTCACTAGTTGTGTGCGACATTCTGTGGATTACCTGTGGGGACTGAACGGGTGGACAGAAGACAGATCATCTCAGGTAGGCCCCAACTTTCATTTTACAACACTAACATGCATGTGCATGGGATAACTGCATGTTGGTGTGCTGTATTAGAATTGTCACCATCGCATGTGACACATTGGGTGACATTTTGGTGACAGTGACACGACCTTTCACCTCGAGACACACAAAATCTTGCTCACAGTATAGAACAAAGCCTTGTGACCATACATGCAGAATTTCATAGCTCTAGAGGTTTATTCTTGGGTGTGGTGAAGCCTGAACTGCACATACCCATTTTATGGCTAAATGCACCAAAAGAATCTGAAAACTAGGGGGAATTTGGCCTCAGAGAATCTGAATACAAGAGGGTTAAAGGAACCATTGAGTACAGTCTGGTTGCCTTCTCTTGGAGAAACAATGAGAACAGTCATGACAGCCACCTGTTAGTCACAGAATGCAATATAAAAGCTATTTGGGGGGAAAAGAAATTCCACCATGATGGCAGATGATTGAGATTCTCAAAAAATACGCTGAATTTCTTGCAAAAATAAAAGAAAACATGCACTACAATGCATCTTTTGTTAAACAAGTTGATGACATGATATTCTGTATGTTTGAAGCTAAAAAAGAAAACAACTCCTTCTTTGGAAAAGTTTGTTGTAACACTTACGTTAACCAGGGAAAGCTAATATGAAAAAGAGATTTCATTGGTTGGAAATGGAAAATCTGCCTGTATAAACCAGGTTATCAAGTGGACTTCTCTGTACAGCTGACAAGATTTCTTGCATGTTACTGGACTGTTGTGCCATGTGTCTTGCAGGCTGTGAACATTGTGGCAGGCCAGCCAGTCAACCTGGTGGATCTGCTGCCAGGGCAACACATTAACGTCGTCCACCATGGCTTCGGCAAAGAGGCCACCCTCACCCTCATACCTGTCCAAAATGAGGCTGTGCAGAATCTCACGGTCATCGGGCCAGAAGACCAAACATCTTTGCAAGATGAGCAGATGAAGGTGAACGAGTTGAGCAGGATGGAGATTAGTTCAGAAGCTGTGAATGTGTCTGCCAGTGGTTCTGAGGTGGAGGAGCCTCAGCAGGCTGTTCTTGTGACAGGTAGAGTGTCAAGTGAGAACTGTTTGGGAGACGTGAGGGATGGAGCTCACCCTGGTATCACTGTGATTTCTACCAGTGGTAGTTGTTCAACCCATGTGGTGCAAAACAACCAGGCAGTCAGCTTACTATCCAACACAGCCATTGCTTCTGTGAAGGAGTTGTCATCAGGCAACAATGACCCAGCCTATGATACATCCACAAACATGACCCAGTCTCTGACCATGTCCAATACCCAGACTTTCATTTCAGGAGAAACCTTCCCAGCAGAAACGTTGTTACAAAACGCAGCGCCATCACACCAGCTCGTGCTCAGTGATGGCTTCGGCCAAACACAGACAGTACTGCTCCCTTCTGATCTGGTCAAACAGGAGGAGGTGGTAGTCATTGAAACCGAGGGGGGCCACCAGAACATCTTGAACTTCTCCAATGTTCAGTTCATACAGGCAGATTCGATTCAGCACCAGCCCGACACGCTGCTTGAAGAAAACAGAAACGATGATGACAGAAAGCAGGAGATGGCGGTTCTGCAGCCAAGCAGGGCTGAAGGGACGCTGGTTTTCCAGACCTCCACAGAACCCCAGCACGTTGATGGGAACCTGTCCACGGAGCAGAGCAGGGAGGGACCAGAAGAAGCCTCGCTGTACATCTGCAGCCTCTGTGACCAGCAGTTCTCCAGCATGGACCTGGCTCAGCAGCATGTCTTCCTCTGCCACACTTTGGAGGAAACGACATCTGAACCCATGGAGACGCAGGCTGTCATGAATTTGACAGATGAACAGCAAGTCACCTAGAGGAGATTGATAAGGAGTTTTTTTCTCAACGGATATTGTGCAGACCTCTGCTGTAGACAGGCTCTGTCACAGGCTCCAGGCAATGGTCGTCATGTGTCTGGTACCAGGCAATGATTGTCATGTCTCTGGCACCAGGCAACAATTGTCATGTCTCTGGCACCAGGCAACAATTGTCATGTTTCTGGCACCAGGCAACAATTGTCATGTTTCTGGCACAGGCTATGATTGTCATGTCTCTGCTACCAGGCACTCACTGTCATGTTTCTGACACTAGGCAGTAATTGTCATGTCCCATGCACCAGGCACTCAGTGTCATGTCTTTGGCACCAGGCAACAATGTCTCTGGCACCAGGCAACTCTTGTCATGTCTCAGTACCAGGCAACACTTGTCAGGTCTCTGGCACCAGGCAACACTTGTCATGTCCCTGGCCCAGTGGCACCAGGCAACAATGTCTCTGGCACCAGGCAACACTTGTCATATTTCTGGCACCAGGCAACAATGTCTCTGGCACCAGGCAACACTTGTCGTGTTTCTGGCACCAGGCAACAATGTCTGTGACACCAGGCAACACTTGCCATGTCTCTGGCACCAGGCAACAATGTCTCTGGCACCAGGCAACACTTGTCATGTCTCTGGCACCAGGCAACACTTGTCATGTCTCTGGCACCAGGCAACAATGTCTCTGGCACCAGGCAACACTTGTCAGTGTTCTGGCACCAGGCAACACTTGTCATGTTTCTGGCACCAGGCAACACTTGTCATGTCTCTGGCACCAGGCAACACTTGTCATGTCCCTGTCACCAGGCAACACTTGTCATGTTTCTGGCACCAGGCAACACTTGTCATGTCCCTGGAACCAGGCAACACTTGTCATGTTTCTGCACCAGGCAACACTTGTCATGTCTCTGGCACCAAGCAACACTTGTCATGTCCCTGGCACCAGGCAACACTTGTCATGTTTCTGGCACCAGGCAACACTTGTCATGTCTCTGGCACCAGGCAACACTTGTCATGTCTCTGGCACCAGGCAACACTTGTCATGTCTCTGGTACCAGGCAACACTTGTCATGTCTCTGGCACCAGGCAACACTTGTCATGTCTCTGGTACCAGGCAACACTTGTCATTTCTCTGGCACCAGGCAACACTTGTCATGTTTCTGGCACCAGGCAACACTTGTCATGTCTCTGGCACCAGGCAACACTTGTCATGTCTCTGGTACCAGGCAACACTTGTCATGTCTCTGGTACCAGGCAACACTTGTCATGTCTCTGGCACCAGGCAACACTTGTCATGTCTCTGGCACCAGGCAACAATGTCTCTGGCACCAGGCAACAATGTCTCTGGCACCAGGCAACACTTGTCATGTTTCTGGCACCAGGCAATGCTTGTCATGTCTCTGGCACCAGGCAACACTTGTCATGTTTCTGGCACCAGGCAATGCTTGTCATGTTTCTGGCATCAGGCAACACTTGTCATGTCTCTGGCACCAGGCAACAATGTCTCTGGCACCAGGCAACACTTGTCATGTCTCTGGCACCAGGCAACACTTGTCATGTCTCTGGCACCAGGCAAACACTTGTCATGTCTCTGGCACCAGGCAACACTTGTCATGTCTCTGGCACCAGGCAACACTTGTCATGTCCCTGGCACCAGGCAAACACTTGTCATGTCTCTGGCACCAGGCAACACATGTCATGTCTCTGGCACCAGGCAACAATGTCTCTGGCACCAGGCAACAATGTCTCTGGCTCCAGGCAACACTTGTCATGTCTCTGGCACCAGGCAACACTTGTCATGTCTCTGGCACCAGGCAACAATGTCTCTGGCACAGGCAACAATGTCTTTGGCACCAGGCAATGATTGTCATGTCTCTGGCACCAGGCAACAGTTGTCATTAGTAGAAGTGTCCTATGGTCATTCTGTCAGAAGATACTGGTAGACATCCAAGTGTCCTTGCAGCAGTATTCTCTGCTGCGCAGCCTTATGAAGGCCTGATGTGAGTAGCTCTGCCTAAACTACTGGCTTTGAGTCTATGACAGTGTGAGCTTTGGGATGGTTATATAAAGGGAAGATGGAACTAGCCATGTACGGGTATTGCCACTACAGCACATGGAGGGCCAGGCAGCAAAAAAGAAGGGGAAAAAAATTTGCGCTGAAATGAATGATTTTATGTGTATCTGAAAATTGTCGTATTTAATGTGCCTGTAATTTAAGACCAAGTTAGGTGTGTGTGTGTGTATGTGTGTGTGTGTGTGTGTGTGTGTGCAGTCATTACATGCACTTAACATCACTATCTGAATTTGATCAGTTTCTGTCATTCCATGAAGTTGTAAATCATTTCAGTTCAAGCGATTAACATCCTATGGACCATACTGTGTCAAACCTGTGCTTTAGTCTTTCATTATTGCCAGCCAGTTGAGAGCTAATAGAAGGCTTTTTGCTGTGAGCATTTTTCTCTCCGTTCATGAACATCCAGGGAAAATGAACATGTCAAAAAGATGCTTCTATTCTTCTTCTTGCTTATTACAAGGCAGAATAGCATTTATAAAGTGTGATATACCTGTGTGTGTGCAGAATTGATGTCCATATAATATTCTGCTTCAACGGATCCATTGATAGGGCTTTGCACAATGAGTTGTGACAGGTGACAGATAAGATATTGCATCACAAAACAGAAAAGGAAAAACAAAATGCTTGTTATCAGTATCTTTACTGTCACCGTTTGTTAACAACCTCAAAGCAAAAGTGGGTTGAAGTGTTGATATCTGTCTGCTTCTGTGTAGTTCACTACTACTTTTTGTTGCAACATTCACAAAGCAGGAGGTGGAACTGAAACAAATTTTTGTTCCAACAGGTACATATCTTTAGCTGCATCATTGTAACATACTTGTCCTACCTGTTCAATCAAAGGTTGGACACCTGTGGTGAAACAGTGGCAAAATTTCGTCATCTAAATCATCTCCACTATCACATTCACTGTCTTGAGAAATACCTGATTTAAAATTAGCCCTCTCTTAGTCAGTGAGCATTTCTGATAAATCTAACTCGTCTCCAATTTTCATATACAAAACTTAATCTCCATCTTCTTCACATCCATTTCAACATGTATAAGTGAAAGAGAAAATGCCTCATAAGTCATACTCTGTGTCTAGGAAACACAAAATCCAGCATAGGAAAAAGCCTTGCCATTATCCTATGGAAAGGGGAAGACATGTTCATTCCACACTAACATGCCTAGATGTCTTACCATACTATACTGGGCAGGATAACAATGATGCCAAAAGCTGCTAGTGGCGCTAAATATAAACACTGAGGGCATGTACCACATGTATAAAGTGGCAGACAGGGCTAAAGAATAAATCAAAGAGGTATAAGAGACAGGATAGGTATCTTGTCTCACTTTCCCACTATCTGTTTTAGTTGGGAGTCCCATTTGCTTGCTCAAGTCACCAACCACTTTCGGGCGTCACAGGCAGTGTGCTTTTCTAGACAATTATTCAACTGGTTGGGGTGCCCCCACAGGCCACCATGTATTCCATCTTGTCCAATGCTTGGTGAGATCAGCCCGCTGCCTGCTTGTAAACTTTACTTTGCATGAACCACCAAGTGTGTGTTTCAAACGGGATGGTTCGACTCTAACAGGGGGAAGTGTGGTTGACCGTCGGCCAGCCTGTGAACATGAGGTAGAGAGCCAGTCAGATCAACAGGAAGTGGTAATGCTTTCAATTCATGCAGTCTTTGGCAAAAAGACTCATGTCCTGTCTTCTCTATCTCTGGTTGGTTGTAAAAGTCACTGGCAGTAACCGTGAACATTTACACATGATCAGTTATCAGGGGGTTCACTTGCATGAGAATGTTTTCCACAATGCAAACTCTTTATGAACACTTTCCTAACTATTACTGATGTGTGTATCACTTGTCTAAAGTAAGGCATATTGCCATTCCGTGGAGCATTTCTGAAAAAAAAAGGAAAACTAGTGAAGGTTATTCATGCGATCCTGCGCCTTTGATGTTCATTCCTTGACTTTTGTGGGGACAAAATATAGCGATTAGTTACTACTGACAGTATAAATTATAAACAGAAACTAAATAGCTCAAACCTTGGGTGTCCAGCATTAAAGTCTGCTGTTTACCAGTCGCCATGGTGTGGTAGTTAACATTGCAGGCTAGGAGGTTGTTGGGTCAAGCTGTATCGGAGGTATTTTTTAGTAGGAATTTTTTTTTAACCCCATTTGGCTCATACCAAGTGTTGAGTGTTCTGTGCAGAAACGTTAACACAGCAGTCAAACTTCTTTCACTTAATAGGAGTATGCCCAGTGTTGCTCACATGCTTATATGGGTCCTGGAAATTTTCAAAAGTCATGGTAACGTGTTGGGTGGATGTGGTAGTACCCTCTGGAGGGGAACCAGAGGGTAATGTTCTCTGCTGGTTCTGCGCTTAAGCATTTCTTTGTCATCAGTTGGAGGCTGTGGATGGCGATGGAGTTTGGTGGGGGCATAGTAGGTGGTGTCCTTAAAATATTCAAACAGGACAGAATCTGAATGCCACCAAATTGACTCGCAGCAGCTTTTACTCGGGTAAGATGCCTCACTGATCGTTAATAGGGACACTGCCAGTGCCTGGTTGTGGCCCTGTATATGGAGTTGGCCGAAATTATCATAGGGGGAGTGATGCCTCTGAGAGAGAATGGAAAACAAGACAGATGATGGAAGATGAGATGGGGGGAAAATAGTTCAGATAGCAGCGGTATAATACTAGGTACATCCTCGTTCATTGTTTGTTCTGTGATAATTACCCTCTTCTGCCATATCATCTGTTGCAGGTGTTAAAAAATAACCCGAATATAACACTCAACAGACCACAATGAAAAGGAGATTTCTGTCAAAGAGAAGAGATCAACTAAGCACATTTCAACTTGCACAGTATGAGGACATAACAACAGAAAGAGCACAAGAAAGTTAAAAAGAGGCGACACAAGAAAGTTAAAAAGACAGTGACATGGCAAAAAACACACACTGTCACAATAAGAAATACAGATATACACACCATGAGAAGAAAACAAAGAATTTGCAGGCAACGCACACACACAAAAAAAGTCACATGGCAAAAAACACACACTGTCACAATAAGAAATACATATACACACCATGAGAAGAAAACAAAGAATTTGCAGGCGAACCACACACAAAAAAAAGTCACATGGCAAAAAACACACACTGTCACAATAAGAAATAGAGATATATACACCATGAGAAGAAAGCAAAGAATTTGCAGATTTGTTTCCATGTTTATTTCCCAGTAATCACAGTTTGCAAGTTTCAAGACTGAAACATCCAAAGCATTGAAACACCCAAAGCATTGATTCAAGTCCCTTCAAACGAACTGTTGTACAAGACCTGAGCATGGAAGAAAAAATAATAGTATGGTGCAAAAGTTACAATGGGAACAATAGGTTGAGATTTGGAGAATTACAAGATAGTATGCTGGGCCACAAACATTTTGTTATTTACTACCCCCAGAAAAGTCTCATGTCCCCATTTGGCCATTTAAATTTTTTTAAAGACTTTTTCTCCAAAAGTTTTGTTTATCCTCTTTCAATAAAATAAACTCCTTCCAAATCTGACGAACCATACATGAGATGTCCTTTCCACAAACTACTTTTGAAAAAAATCCCCGTTTTATAATGAAAGATTCGCTTTGGAAAAATGATCACTGTTGATGATGTGTCATTCGATGAATCAGAGAATGGCTGTAGGACCGAAATTTGGCAAAGTCTCAAATCTAGTAAATTTTCATCATCCGGTCCAGTTCAAAATTACTTAAGGTGACTTCTGATCAAGGTGACTTCTGATCCTTTAACAGCCTTGGTTTTTCACACTTTAATTGGTGTGTGTGCGTGTGTAAACAAAGCAGGTTACGGGCAGAGAGATAGGGAAATATAAGTGCTTGAGACTAGTGAGAGAGAAACCGCCACATGGCAAGGACTCCCATGCACGCAAATAAAGACAAAAATCACCAAAAATTGTAGTCACTTTGAATTTTATGTACAGAATTTGGCTTTGCAAATCTTGACAAGGAGGCATGTTGTTTATAGCCCAGCTGATCATGGAGGCCACATCAGGTCTCGATGATAAGGGAATGAACATGGAATAGACAGACAGTTACCTTGTTTGTCAAGGGCTGGACAATAAAAAGGAAAAAAGTGACAAAGTATTGGGGAAAAAAATCAATGGTTTCCATGCTTTCTTCCACTGTTTTTGTTTTCTCATGTAATTCAAACTGCACACTGAATACAGTTCTCCATATTATTTTGACAGTTTCTTCACTGTGAAGCCAAAACTAAAGCATTGGAATTTACAACTGAAAAAAAAAAAGAAGATAATCCTGATCTCCATGGTTTAGTGATGTCCATACACTGGGACACCCTCAATTTGAAAGAAGAAAAAAATGAAATAAAATGAACGAGTCAGACTCATAATAAACACAGATACAATACACAGCCAAACAAACTACAGGCGGTTGTTTAATAATAAGCTGGAGTAGCCTATAAGAAAAGACCGATAAATTAAAAACCTTTCCATACATCACAACCGCATAAAACGGAAAAGCTGTCATAAAATTAGAAAATATCTACCACAAAATTGGCCTAAAGAAGAATTGGTAAAAAGGAAAAACAGTGACACTAACAGACACAGAAGTGGGAATTTACATAATATAAGATGCACAAGTTGGACCTGCATGGTATGGTGTAGCAGTTACACTCATCTGTAACATACCCATGCATGTGTGTATATTGTCAACTGAGCCTGACACATGTTACAGCATGTTCCGAATAAATCGAGCAGGACCGCAGCCAGAAGAAAAAGGTTGGTTTACATTTGATAGAAGTTAATTTTGCCAATTTTCAAATACTTTCAGATCTCATCTGGTGATTTTGTACTATCATCAATATTCACACAGCACTAATTTGCATGAGTCAGTCAACTGCATCAAATGGTGAAGCTACTTCTGTAACCATTGAAGTACTGATGGCATTAAACCAGATTGAGGTGCTGATGGCATTCACATCCACAACTCAGAGATGACAAGGTGAATACAGGAACACTGTGGAAAAGTGTTCAGCAGGTTGGCAAAAAGCACACTGTCTGGATTTGAAGTGCAATTGAAACCAGTCATATGTCTGTGACACATTCTCAGGATCTTGGTTAGAATGGCTTTGCTTTAAGTTCACACTCAGACATTTGTCTTATACAGTACCACCTGGGCTTTAGGAACAAGAGATAATAAAAACAGAAAAGATGCCCAAAAAACTGTTCAGCTGATCCAAACTCAAATTTTAGTTCAGAGAGATCTACCTCTACCGAAGCAAGAATACCATCACCAATGCTGACAACAGGAACAAATCGTTAACCCAGGACAATAAGTAAACATTATTTTTGTTCATTCAAGACAAAAATAAAATATACATGGACACACACGCACACACATACAGTACTGGAGAGCTACAGCAAATTCAAATGCTGCAACAGTTGATGAAATCTTATGTACACAATGAAGTTGCAGCACATATGAGTGACTGACAGATGATTTGGGATCCATCGTTCATTCACAAATGAGTTGAAAGTCTGTTAACCCCAACAGGCAGAGCCTTGGTAATGGCCTTGACAAGCAGGACCTAGGCTCCATAGACACTCTCGTCACTGTAGGCAATGTACAAGAAAAAGTCCTCCTCATGGTGCTCCTGGGAAGACACAAATATACAGCCCAGTTTCAGTATGCACAACTGGTTGGCATAATTAGAAAGCTACCTGCTTCCTCTCCTTCATTTTCCTAGTGAAATTTACACCAGCCAACATATGTCTTTTGATAACGAATAAACAAATTTCACTTTCTTCACTTTCTTCCTCACTTTCATCAGACCCACCCATTTTCCCCTTGCCTTTACTACCATTTCACCCAATAATGAAAAAGACAAAAACTGAATTTTTGACAGCTAGATACAAGTACAAATAGGAGTGCTTTTTAATTTTTTTTTTTTTTATCACATCAAACTTCTACTGTATTCTGCTTAAAGATTAACATGGCATGTATTTAGAATGGCTTCTGCAACTACTGTAAAACTAATGAACATCATCTAATTAAACAAAAAATATGGAATAACGATAGTTCTACTTGCTTATTCACAGAGAAACAAAGTATGAAATATTTCAATAAAGGAATCTGATTTTATCCCTGAGAAACTGTGAACACGTTATCTAATCTCATAAAACTGAGTACAGGTTGAAGAGACACTTTATAATAGAGGAAAGGAGCCCTGTAAACAATTCATAATCGCAACTAACCCTTGCAATATTCCACTGACCTGGGAATCCTAAATTTTTGGCTAAGCTATCATTTCCCAGTATCTGTTGCATTTAGAAAAAAAACTGGTGCACTATAATTATGGACAATTCTTGTGTATCCTACATCTAGATTTATTTCAAAGTTTGGTGATTCTGATCAATCACAGTGTCACACAGAACTCGAGGTGTCAAATATCTGAGAATTTCAGGCCAGCCCAAGTGACCATATGAAATCATGCAAACATATAGTGTGTTTAACATCCAGATAGGTGACTGCACTAAAGGTAGACACTTCTCCTTGCGTTTGATCATTTGTCTTTTGTTTTTTTTTTCATTTTTGGGGGGTGGGAGGTGGGCAATGGGGGGGTGGGGTGGGAGGTGGGCAACGGGGGTGGTGGTGGGTGGGGGGCTCCACTTCAGCAGGGCTTCTGAAAACGCAAAAAATTGCGTACAGTACGCATTAAAACTCTACGGGACACACTGGGTGTCCGTGTAAGGGGTCCCCAGGGACCCCTTCAAATTTTGGTGAAGTCAGACATAAAGTGAGAAAAGACTGCCTTCAACATCGTAAGTTGGGTGCCGTAACATCGTAGGTCTGCTACACTTCGGACCGAACCCATACCTTTTCAAGATAAAACAGTAACAAAGCGAGTAGGGCAGCCTCCTAACAACATACGTCGGTCACTTTTGTCGTCTGCTGAGGCTGACTGACTAAGCTTAACGCTAGGCCACAGCCTCGTTTTCAGTTGACCGAATTTTCCTACTTTGAGCCATGTGATGTCACGATGACGCTTTTAATTTTCCCGGCAGGAGAGAGGTATTTCCGCAAAGCCTTTGTTTCCAACATCGTCGCAAAAACGAAAAAGCATAGCAGAGGAGCAAGATCGAGAACGCATATAATTTTTTATGTTTATTTTGTTGTTTTTATTGTGACGATGTGTCTGTGACAATTGCAGTGCGCGTGCAGGGATGCAATTTTTTAACATATATTTTGTTGTTTTTATTGTGGTGTAGGGACCCCTTAATGTTAGCCTGGGACCCCTTAAAAATCTGATGAAGGGGTCCCTGGGACCGGAAAGATTTTCACCCCAGCAGAAGCCCTACTTCAGTTTCAAGGAACACAACCGTTCTCATTTTGACCTTGCCATTATGGGAGCTGCATCTGAAGCAAACAGAAATTTATTCCATTTCTAATTGGCCGTTAATCATCCGCTATACATGTGGCAGCATTCGCAGCCCTGGTTTGACTGAACACCATGCTTTTTTCCAATCTTATTTTCCATTCATCCAACAATTAGTTGTATTACCGGTTATTAGCATAAAGAACACATCAATGCTCAATAATTTCCAAGTCTTACCTCACCTTGTCCTTCCCTGCCAAACTTCTCTCTTGCATATTTTTCTTCATATCTTTCTTCTCATCCTTCCTTTATCACTCTGAATCTCTCTCTCTCTTCCTTTTTTTGTTACTTTCCTTTCCACCGATTTCCAATCTCACCATCCCTCCCCCAACCTCTAAAGCTTTCACCATCCCTCTCCTCCATTCCCATCACTAACATTTTTTCTTGTTGTTTTTAAATGAACCTTTTGATGTAAACACTTTCTGATTTACTGCCTTCAGCTTTTCTTTTTTGGCTGGTCAGATGTGGCGTTGATACTTGAAAAAGACTGAACAAAACTGAATATTTTACCACTCGTGGGTGTCATGCGGATTCATCTTCCCAAATAACTTAACCTGCTCATTTTTTTTACACAATTCTGACCCACTCGTGAGCATCTAAAATTAACTTACCTGATAAAGAGCCCCCATTGTGGCCGATGTTGGAGGGATGACATTGTTGACAAAGAAGAAGAGGGCATCTTCTGGGCGTAGATGGATGCGTTTTCTGATAAGGAAGTAGAACTGGCCAACAGTGAGGTCCGAGGGCACCAGGTACTTCTTCTTGTCCAGGTCTCCTACCCGGGCTTTAGGTGCCTTCTCCACAATCACCTGCAGCATACAAAATATAACATTTACTGAACTGATCAATGAGAACAATGAGGGTGAAGCGAATCCTGGCATTACAAAGGACATATTCTAGAGATCTCTACCACCTTGCCTCCACTGAAATTCTGATCAGATCTGAACTAGAAGTCGCACATCATCTCTCTGATCGCTTCGAAATATATATTCCTACACATCCCCTCCATTCTTCCTCTGATGACCAAATTTTTTCCAATTCCCACATCCGAAAGCAGCACTGTTCTAGAGCATTCTCATTTTCTGCGGCAATACTCTGGAATTCACTACCTTTCCATCTACGTCATGTCCCTTCCTTCCTGACTTTCAAGTCTGCACTTAAAACGTATCTGTTCAAACGCCAATTGTAGGATACCACCTGAAGTTTTACTAAATTACTATATGTCTCTTGCACACTTTGCTCGTGTACAAATGAACTGTTCACCATGTCATATAGTATGTTAAATGTATGCAACATTATGTTCTAGTGTGTGTGTGTGCGCGCAAGTGTGCTGTGTACGTGCGTGTGTGTGTGTGTGTGTATGTTTATGACTCGTGCAGAAGTGTGTGTGTGTGTGTGTGTGTGTGTGTGTGTGTGTGTGTGTGTGTGTTCTGCTTATATATTTTAGATGTTGAATTATTAAAACTTGTAAAGCGCCCTGTAGCCTACGTTGTTAGGATGGGCCCTATAGAAATTGTCCTCATTATTATTATCATGCGAAACTAATAATTCAGTTGAAGTTAGTAATTAAGTATAGATACTACAACATTTGCTTCACTATGTATCATGCCAGCTAACTGGCCGAGTCTGAAGACACTAGCTATTTCAATGGAACACACCTAGGTTGTCAAGTTTTGACCACTTGCTGACGACAGTTGATGAGCATGCAAATGAGTAGACTGTGAGTACTATGCTGTGTGCATTGTATTTTCCTAATTTCTTTGTCACTGAACACCTTATCTTCAATTTCACTGCTGACTGACTGGCAGATAGTTTTTCTCAGAGAGTGAAAGTGGAAGGAGGAGAGCAGACCTGTAAAAACTGTCAGTTTGTCTACCTGCCCACTGTGCAGTTGTGGGGAAAAACAATGTCCTACCCTACACATAGACTGATAGAGAAAATAATGAAGCCGACAAACATTAAACAAAATAGACCATTAGAGAAAATAATGAAGAAAGCTAACACTAAAACAAACCTTCCTTTGGAAGAACCTAAATACTTCAATCTGAAGGCAAGAAGACAGTGTATACCAACAACCCAGACCTTATCTTGAATAATGTAACTGTAATTTAGTCTAGAAAGCCCAACACTGCTGATAAAACTGAACAAATATAAGAAAAGTTGTACATTATGTTGAAGTCACCAAAACCTACAGGTTGCGAGGATGAAACAGCCATGGGTGCATTTCATCCATGGTATGTAGAACGAACAGTTTGAAAACAGACAGGCTAAAGCTGAATCATATTACAAGATCCTGACCAGATCTGACATCCAGTGTGTCCTGTATATCACCCTCATCATCAGTAAAAACTAGTTCAAACAATTGTTTTAAAATAGAGTAATTGCAAACAGAATTGAAACAAGAAGAAAGACAGAACCACTGCATCATCAATCTAAAGAACGAACAGATCACAAAACTGTTTAGGAAGTATTTTTGTGTAAACTTATAAAATTTGCAGTCTGCTTGAAGCTGCTCTAGCCTGCGACATGAGAAGAGGAGACGGTCCATGTCTGTTGACCATCAAATGTGGTAGTTGCACTGACCTAAACAAATAGACTGTGCCCTTGGCAACTCAGATCTGGACAGTTTAAAAACACGTAAAAAAGCATACTGAAATGTTTTCAAACCCTGCAGTGTTTTGGTTTTGCGTGTCTTTAAACTTCTGTCTATGAAGTCTTCAAAAAATACTTTCTTTCACATGCACTTTGGGTTCTGTGTGTGTGTGTGTGTGTGTGCGTGTGTGTGTGTGTGTGTGTACGTGCACGCACATATTGCATAACTACATTAGCTTTGTGACGATCTGTGGTTTGGAATGATGCATGACCTAGACTTTACACTATATGTCAAGTGATTAAATCATCATCATCATCATCATCCAGTTGACGTCCTCGGTCATCATGTTGACTATTCTGACATTTTTTAATGTGGGTTGACGCAGCATTTAAAAAAAAAAAAAGCAGCAGCAGAGGTTTAATGTAGTTTTCTTACTCTTGACACAAACATGTCAAGAGTCTTTGCCTCAACTACTGTATCGGGCAGGGCGTTCCACTCCTTTATAGTGCGTGGGTAAAAGGACCCCTGTCGATACAAGGTTCGGCACTGTAGTTGCTTGAATTGCTGTTCATGTCCTATACATTGATGGGTTGGAGCAGGAATCATCTGGGATCTGTCCATGCAGACCAAACCATGTTTGATCTTAAACAGCATAGTCTGTCTGGTGGTCTTTCTTCGCTGCCTTAGGGGGTGCCAGTCCAGCTGCTTGATGAGGCTGCTGATGCTGGAGGAGTTGCGATAGCGTCCTGTGACAAAGCGTGCAGCCCTCCTTTGATCAGATTCCAGCTTGTTCTCGTTTGTCGTCATGTAGGGGTCCCACACACTACAGGCATATTCCAGCGTGGGTCGTACCATGGCTTTGTAGGCTGTGGCCTTTAGCTGGGGGCCGCTGATCTTGAGGTTACGCCTGAGGAATCCAAGGGTCTTGTTGGTCTTTGCACAGATACTATTTATATGTTTGTCCCAGCTAAGGTCGTCCGTGATGGTGACTCTACTTTGCAGAAGTAACCACATCAAGAGTATGTCCATGAACCGGAAGCGCATGTCCAGCGAGGAGGCTGCCTGGTTTTTGGAGCTCCCGTTTTAAATTCATTGTTACATCTTTTACGCCTTGCATCTTTTACTCATACGAGTATCCGTGAATTTTAATAATCAGCACTGTTAGCTGTTGGTAATTTAACGCTTATTTCTTTTTTTTCTTAACGAAATTGTGTTTTAAACCCTTTCAGGTAAGGTGAGTCTTATTTGGCTTTTCAAGATGGCTACCGGCGTGTTGTTCCTCGGCTTCGTTAAAAGTTTTCTATTTTTCCTTGCTGTTTCCACATGTGACAGGAACAACAATATTCCTAGCACTCAGTTTAATTTTGAAATTTTAGATGTTGATGTAGACGCCTTTAGTTCCATTTTTGCAGGTTTTAAAACTTTGTGCAACCTGAACCATGTTAGTCTCCTGTGTGCACCTGTGCCGAGTACTGTTCTTACGTCTATTACTAGGCCCAGATTTGAACCCCTGATTTCAATTAACATTAGAAATAGTACAGTGATAAGGAATTGTTTGATTAAAAGAGTTAGACATAGAGGAGTTAAATTATGGTTTTTAAGCCTTATTCTATCAGGAGACATTGAACTCAATCCTGGTCCGTCCACCAAAGTAAAAGTAAAATATCCATGCGGAGTTTGCAATTTGAGAGTCACATGGAAACATAAAGCAGTTGCCTGTGACGTCTGCAATTCATGGTATCACACTAATGTATGTTAATGAATTCAGCAGTTTATGAAGCATTATGCAATAGTGATATATCATGGACTTGTTTTACCTGCGGGCTTCCAAACTTTAGTTCAAGACTTTTTGAGGATTCTATTGAAAATTGCAGCTCAGAAAGCAACCGTTTTGACCCTATCTCACCAGACCGATCCCCAAAAGAAAACTTGAAATTTTGTCCTAAGTTTGCATCCACCCCTGATTCTAAAACTGATAAAATCCCAAATCATAAAGTGCAACTGAACCCTAAATCATTAAGAGAAAAAGATAAACTTAAATGCATAGTCGTAAATTTTCAATCTCTTATTAAGAAAAAGGAAGAACTCAGTAATTTAGTCACTGAAAAAAACATTGATGTTGTAATTGGAACAGAAACTTGGCTAGAAACTGGAACACCCAGTAGTGAACTTTTAATGGAGGATTTTGATATTTATAGAAAGGACAGACTTGGAAAAAGAGGTGGGGAGTCTTGATTGCCATTAGGAAGAATTTAGCCAGTGAGTTTTTATATCAAGGCAAAAATAGTGAAAGTTTATTTTGTAGGATTAATTTTAAGAATAAGAGACCTGTCATTGTTGGATCAGTTTACAGACCTCCAGACTCAGATGAAAATGTATGTTTGTCTATTTGCAGAGACATTTCTAACATTGTTTTGGCCAATAGGAAGGCAATATTATGGATTGGTGGAGACTTTAATTTACCAGATATTGATTGGGGTGAAGATGCCATACTTGGTAATCAATACAGTAAAAATATCAATACTCAGTTTTTTGATGCCACCAAAGACCTTGGATTAGTACAGTCAGTTGAATCACCAACTCGTGGTAAGGCATTCCTGGATTTATTTTTTACCAATTGTCCAGGCGCTTTAGGCAATCAGGAATTAATTGCAGGCCTGGGTGATCATGACATAGTTCTTTTAGAGAGTAATTTTCAACCCTTTCGAAGAAAACCCCCTAAACGTACCATCAGACTCTGGAACCAAGCAGATTTACCAAAATTGCGCAGGGATACTCATAATTTCAGTCGTCTTTTTTTGAGGTCCCATAGTGTTAAAGATAATGTCAGTGATATTTGGAAGTGTATAAAAACTAATTTGGAATTTATTATGGATGACAACATACCTACTAAAATAACTTCAAGCAAGAACCACCAGCCATGGATTACTACTAAAACTAAACGTTTGTTGAGAAGGAAACATCGTTTCTTTAAGAAATTGAAACTACATCCTAATTCAGAAAGATTACTGGTTAGGTATAAACATATTAAGAGAAGGTGTCAGAGAGAATGTAGACTTGCTCACTCCAATTATGTTAATTCGATGATTTCGGAAGGTGATCATCAAAACAAGAAATTATGGTCTTACATAAGGAGTAAGAGACAGGACAACATTGGGATTCCAGACCTGAGAAATAACCAGAATAACCTAATACAGGACCCTGAAGGGAAAGCAAACTTACTAAACAAGCAGTTTTGTTCAGTTTTCTCAAATCCCAAACCTTTAATTAATGTTAGACTAAAGGATGATGATAAACTCCCTGAAATGCAAAATATCAAAGTAAACAAAGCAGGAGTATTTAAGTTACTGACCAATATCAATGAAAACAAAGCTACTGGTCCCGATGGCGTTCCTGGCAAGCTCTTAAAATTATGTGCCAGTGAATTGAGTGAGGTATACCAATTACTTTACCAAGCTTCACTGGACCAGGGAGTAATACCTGATGAGTGGCGAGATGCGAGCATTGTTCCCTTATTTAAAAAGGGTGACAAAACAAAAGCAGAGAATTATAGACCTGTATCTCTTACATCCATATCAGCTAAATTACTTGAACACATAATATATAGTAGCATAATGGACCATTTTGACAAATATGATTTCTTAAATAACGCCCAGCATGGTTTTAGACAGCGAAGGAGTTGTGAGACTCAACTTATAACAACTCTCAATGATTTTAGTAACTGTCTTAACAACAGACAGCAAATAGATGCAATTTTATTAGATTTTTCTAAAGCCTTTGATAAGGTTGACCATGAGGGCCTGCTGCTTAAATTAGAACACATTGGCATTGGCGGTTCTTTGCTAAAATGGGCTAGATCATTCCTCGTTGGGAGAACGCAGAAAGTTGTTGTGGAAGGGTCGTCATCCCATTGTAAACCAGTCTTGTCAGGTGTACCACAGGGAACTGTTCTGGGGCCCTTGTTTTTCTTAATTTATATAAATGACATAAGTAGAAATCTCTCTCCTGGAACTACTATAAGGCTTTTTGCAGATGACAGTTTAGTATATAGAACAATTAGAAGCAAGAATGATACACGCATTCTACAAGAAGATCTAAACGCTTTACAAGAGTGGGAAAGAACTTGGAAAATGGAATTTCATCCTCAAAAGTGCCAAGTGTTGCGTATATGTAACAAACGCTCACTAATTAGATCAGATTATTCTATCCATAATACTATTCTTAAAGAAACTAATGCTGCAAAATATTTAGGCGTGATTATAGATAGTCGTCTCAAATGGAAAGAACATTACAATTTAGTATGTAAGAAAGCAAATAACATCTTAGCTTTCTTACACAGGAATATCAATGACTGCCCCCAAAAGGTTAAAGACGACTGCTACAAAACACTGGTTAGACCAGTACTGGAATATGGTTGCTCAGTTTGGGATCCTTACCATCTAAAGGACATTGATAACCTTGAAAAGATTCAGAAGAGAGCAGCACGGTTCGTAACAGGGAACCACATCAGAGAAAAGGGGAATACTAGGAAGAACATGAGGAAATTAGAATGGAAACCCTTAGAAGAGAGAAGAGCTTTTATTAAACTTAACACCTTTTTCAAAGGCAGAGCTAAAGTAATTGATATTCCAATGGAACAACTAGTATTGAATAAAAGTAGCACCAGGAGTGGCGGTCAGTGTTATACCATACCTGCATCAAATATTGACAGCCACTTACATTCTTTTTATCCTAGTTCTGTACGGCTGTGGAACTCACTGCGGGTGCCATCAAGATTGCCACAAATGCAATCTCTTTTAAAAAACAAATTGATACAACAGTTTTGAGATCTGCATATTGATGTTTTTCTATTTTTTTACTTCCCCAGATATTTTACTGTTAACTGGGCCTGAATTTGGCCATTGCTTTTAACTTCTTGAATATCGAGTGCGACCCCTTGTTGCCAAATTTGCTCCAGGGGCCAACAGTCTGAGTCGCACTATTTTATGTTATTTTTTTTACTTTTTAACATGCGCGCTGGTGACCTACTCGTTTTTGAGTGAACCAGTATTTTAGGAAGAAAAGAAGAGATCTACTAGATGGTATTCACTGGACAGTGGTCGCCTCTTTCTTGTCACCAGCAGAGTTGTACACTTCCCAGGATGGACCTCCATATACCAGCTCTTCTCCCACTGTTGAAGTGTCTGGAGGTCTTGTTGTACCTGGTCCTGGTTTGAAGTGACGAGTCTATAGACTGCAGTGTCGTCTGCAAACAGGCGAGTCTGTGAGGTGAGCATGCACATATACATAGACTATTGCGACTTAGTTATCTGCTTTTCAATTTCATGAGTAGTCCATTTCCCAGATTGTTCTGTTAATTTCTAGCAGTATCACTTTCATTTGTTTAAAACCAACGGTTTGAAACAGCGGAGTTTCAAATCACTAAAAATTCCCGTTAAATAGTTAACACTAACTTCTTCATTAAAATGATCAAAAATCCACTAAAGATTCTTAAATAATGTAAACAAAAGGCAATTCAAATCATGAGTCTGTTACTGCCTCCTTTGTTCATACGTCACAGTGACTAGACGTTTGGAAAGAATGGAAGACGATAACGGATAAGACATTTATCGAAATGTAATATTCTTACTGGAACACGATCGGGATACTTCTTGCGGATCTTCTCTCCCTCTGCACGTCTTTTCTCAAAAGGATGTTCTTCTTTGTACTGCCACTTCATGGTGCACACAGGTTTCGAACCAGACAAAGGACGAACAAATTACACTTGTCAGCTGTTAGTTGCTTTCAGGGAAAATATGGCGTCGGACACTTTGCTGATGTAAACAGCAAGATCATTACATCAACGTGAAATAGTTCACAGCACTTTGTTGTTGCTCCACTTTGCAAATTTCTCAATAATTCATGCAGTTATCCATACACATTCGTTTGAGAACAAAAAGCATGACATGTATAGATTAAAAGCGTTACAAGAATAATGCGCAATATACGATTGTGCTACAACGTGTGGCTGTTTTCCTGACGTCATTCTGTCACATGGATGGTATTACTACGTTCCTATTTTTGAACATTAGGTGTTGGTAACACGCCACAAAAGTAAAAGCTTGCACAAACGCCACCGAAATAGAGAGTCTCCTTTTCTGTCTCAGACACATACACTCACACACACACACTGGTCTAAAAGTGTAAACACTATGTTATTTAGTTGCAAAGCGGACGACTGCAGGCGGAAATCTAAACAAATCTTAAATAAATGTTAGCGAACCGCCCAGAGAACGTGGACAAACGAGTCACAAGACAAGTGTCTTGTGACTCGTTTGTCCACGTTCTCTGGGCGGTTCGCTAACATTTATTTAAGATTTGACTATGTTATTTAGACGTCTGCAATCACCTATATGTGTGACGAGACGTAAAACAGAATTCACACACACACTTACTGACTGGGACCAATTTATTGTCAGATTAACTCGAGGTTGTACTGACAACACACACACACACACACACACACACACACACACACACACACACACACACACACACACACACACACACACAGATGAATTGATACACCAATGTATGAAATAATCAGTTCAAAATGCAGCTAAAAAAGTAGACGATCTAAAGCCTTTTCTTTTCTTTGTAAGTGAAGATAGCATATGAATGTAAATGAGTGATTATCTAAGTGCATAATTTTTTTTTAAATGAATGTAGGGAAGAAGATCTAAACGGTTTACAAAAGTGGGAAAGAACTTGGAAAATGGAATTTCATACCCAGAAGTGCCAAGTGTTGCGTATATGTAATAAACGCTCACCAACTAGATCAGAATATTCTATTCATAATACTTTTCTTAAAGAAACCAATGCTGCAAAATATTTAGGCGTGATTATAGATAGTCGTCTCAAATGGAAAGAACATTACAATTTAGTATGTAAGAAAGCAAATAACATCTTAGCTTTCTTATACAGGAATATTAACGACTGCCCCAAAAAGGTCAAAGACGACTGCTACAAAACACTGGTTAGACCAGTACTGGAATATGGTTGCTCAGTCTGGGATCCTTACCATCTAACGGACATTGATAACCTCGAAAAGATTCAGAAGAGAGCAGCACGGTTTGTAACAGGGAATCATATCAGAGAGAAGGGGAATACTAGGAAGAACATGAGGAAATTAGAATGGAAACCCTTAGAAGAGAGAAGAGCTTTTATCAAACTTAATATCTTATTCAAAGGCAGAGTTAAACTAATTGATATCCCAATGGAACAACTAGTATTGAATAAAAGTAGCGCCAGGAGTGGCGGTCAATGTTATACCATACCTGCATCAAATATTGACAGCCACTTACATTCATTTTATCCTAGTTCTGTACGGCTGTGGAACTCACTGCCGGGTGCCATCAAGATTACCACAAATGCACTTCCATTTAAAAATCAAATTGATACGACAGTCTTGAGATCTGCATATTGACGACTTTTCTGTTTAACTTCCCCAGATATATTATGGTTACTTGAGCCTGAATCTGGCCATTGCTTTTAACTTTTTGAATATCGTGTGCGACCCCTTGTTGCCAAATTTTGCCCCAGGGCCATCAGGCTGAGTCGCACTTTATTTTATTTTATTTTATTTTATTTTACTTTTTAACATGCGCGCTGGTGACCTACTCGTTTTCGAGTGAACCAGTTTTTAAGGAAGAAGAAGAAGGAAAGAAACGAGCTGGTGTGGCTTATTCTTGTTGTACTGAAACAGGTATGTGTCTAATGCTTTCCTTTCAGTGGAGCTTTTGATATGATGTGTCGAACAGGTTTTGGAAGTGAGTTCCAGTGTCTGGGATGTGTGAATAAAAAAGCACGTTCTATAAATGTCTTCATCTGAGCCGGTCTTTTGAATGCATAAAGTGAGGTGAACTGTGGATGAATGGAGCATTTCAGATGGTGAGTAGGCAGACAGCAAATCCGAAATGTAAGTTGGTTCTAATGCAGAACCTTTAACAATCGGTATACCCCAGGGCTCAGAACTGGATCCAGTCCTTTTCGTTAGGTACGCGAAGCTTCTGCATGCTCTCATTAACACTATTCCATCTTCCACTAGTCATCTGCAAACAATACTTAACTTCACTGCTGTCCAACCAGTGGAAACAGATCAAATCATACGAAATATGTATGATACTGCATTGGTCAGGTAAAAGCTAGTCTGACTGAGCATAGATTTAAACTAAACGATGACAAAATTGAGGCCTTTCTCTCATTCACTGAAACAGACCCTTTTCCAACGGTCCCATGTTATCCACAATTCGTGTTAGAAACTTTGACATTGCATCCCTCTGCACTCAAACTAGGATTTATTATCTTCTGTTTACGTTTCACTCAACAAGCACACAAATAAATCACATATGCAAATCTGCTTATGCGGTTCTCCACCAGATACATTTATTTCTTCACTACGACTCACAACTGTAGCAATACAAAAAGTCTTGTCCGTAATTTTGCCTTATCTGGATTAGTCTGTGGCAAAGCTGTTCTTGCTGAATAACTCAGAAGGTGTATAATAAGCTACAAAAAAGCAAAATTCAGCTGTAAGGCTCGTAATCAAGGGGAAAAAACTTGAAGCGTGGTTACTGTTTACCTATTAAAGTACACATTTAATATGAGCTATCCCTTCTTTGGCATCTTTCTCTCTCTCTGAGTGTGTGTGCGTGTGTGTGTGTGTGTGTGTGTGTGTGTGTGTGTGTGTGTGTGTGTGTGTGTGTGTGTGTGTGTAAAAGAAGAGAGAGAGAGAGAGAGAGAGAGAGAGAGAGAGAGAGAGAGAGAGAGAGAGAGGCGCGCGTGTGTGTATGTGTGGGAGCATACGTGCGTGTTTGCTTGTTCTTCTCCTCTCATGGTATGCATTGATGTGGACCATGAACATGGAGCAGGGGAATGTGTGAGTGGATGAAATGCACTCAGGGTATGCCTGTATGGCGCAGGTACCTCGAGTCTTTTCGACGCGAACGGTACTCCATATCGATACTTGCTACGCTGCCTATCCCAAGTGCTATGACGCAAGAGCTTCCACCCCTCCACAGTTTGATTGCCAACAAACTGGGTCAAAGTTCAACTTGAGCGGTGAACGAAATTTCTTTGTTTTGTTGTCTTGTTCATGGGTTAAGCTTATAGTCGGTAACGCTTCTCAAAGTTCCTGCTCCCCCCCCCCCCCCCGCCCCCCCTCTCTTAGAGCTTGTAAACTGCCAGATGTTTCGCTCATACGACATGCAGAATGCTGGGCGATTTGATTCTGAAATATTATAGGCCTAATTGTTAGCATTATATATTGTTACATGGAAACCATTTTATTTGTTTGTTTCCTCATGGTTTCATTACAATCACAACAACAACAACAACAACAACAACAACTAATACTACTACTACCACCACCACCACCACCACAACCACTTCGACTACTTCTCTACTGCTATCATCATGATCACTGCTATGCTTATTATTATCATCATAATTATGCTGACGACGACGACGACGATGATGATCATTTTAAGAATAAAATCAATAGCTCCTCTCTATCAAAGGTCATGGGAACCTTACACAATGAACTATTAAAAGGTAGAATTAACTTATTGAATCGTATTTTTAGTTGTTGGTGGCCACGTGTTAGCTCATTTATTGACTTTCCATGCCATTGCTTCCGTCATGCTTTCCGTCTACTTTCATCCTCTTTCGTCGTCATCGTCTCTCCTCGTTCCCTCCTTTTTCGTTCCTCTTTGCAAAAGGAATGTCAGCGAAGATTCGTTATTCACTTAAAATGATTATGTACATATACTATTTAGAGTATATGCCACAGATGAATCATTTTGGCGATGATGAAAATGTAAATATTCTGAATTTGTTGCAGAAATATAATCAAAAACCATTTTAGGAAAGAAAGACGGAAGGATTGAAGAGAACAAAGAATGGTATGTACAATTTATTAAGCGCTTGAAACATACGCAGATTGCACCGTCACAATAAAAGCATAGAACCTCACCATAAGTTGTGACGGCAATTTAGCTTTTGATTAGTTTCAAAACGAGGTGACTGAAGGAGGAGATTGAAGCAAATTTCAAGAAGAAAAGCTATTAGTTCCGCAAAACTTTTGATGGTCAGATGTCTTTCTTTCAGAATTTTGGATATAATATGTGTTCTCTGATTAACAGCTGAGTGGTGGAGAGAGAGAGAGAGAGAGAGAGAGAGAGAGAGAGAGAGAGAGAGAGAGAGAGAGAGAGAGAGAGAGAGTGTGTGTGTGCGTGTGTGTGTGTGGTGTGTGTGTGTGTGTGTGTTTAAAGGGAAATAACGACGCAACATTCAGTTTATGTGAGGGTTTTTTTTGTTTTGTTTGTTTAAATAGAAAGTTACTTCCTGGAAGCAGACTTTTCAATTGTCGCCAGACTAATCGCCAGACATTTGCATTGATCTTGAGCTTGCCCTTGACTGATATATCGCAGACACCAGTAACTGACTTGACTGATATATCGCAGACACCAGTAACTGACTTGACTGATTATAACGCAGACACCAGTAACTGACTTGACTGATATATCGCAGACACCAGTAACTGACTTGACTGATATATCGCAGACACCAGTAACTGACTTGACTGATATAACGCAGACACCAGTAACTGACTTGACTGATATATCGCAGACACCAGTAACTGACTTGACTGATATATCGCAGACACCAGTAACTGACTTGACTGATATATCGCAGACACCAGTAACTGACTTGACTGATATATCGCAGACACCAGTAACTGACTTGACTGATATATCGCAGACACCAGTAACTGACTTGACTGATATATCGCAGACACCAGTAACTGACTTGACTGCGCTGGGAGCGGAGTGCATGGAGTCTCAATGGACTGGGATAATCTTTTTCTTTAACAATACATCAGCCGAAGGTGCTGACCGAGCGGGCCTTTCGTCTCAATGGTAGGCCTATATCGTATGCACGAGCATATCATTTGTGTGAAGTAAGAAATGTTGAAGTACTGAGAGTATTATTTATTATTATTATTTATGCCCGTCGCTCCCGGTGGAGCATAGGCCATCAACGACTCTTCGCCATCGCACTCTGTTCTGGGCTGTTCTGGTCATTCCAGTCCAGTTGGTCCCTTGTTGTTTCAACTCCGCCTCAGTGTCTCGTCTCCAGCTGTTGCGAGGCCGGCCTCTCTTTCTCTTTCCCTGCGGGTTCCAGGTCAGGGCTTGGCGTGTGGTGCTGGATGCTGGCTTCCTGAGGGTGTGTCCGATCCAGCCCCACTTCCTTCGCAGTTACTACTGAGAGTATAAATGGACAATTGTAACAGACGGTGTTCGGAAATCTGCAGGCGAGGTAATCTGTGTGTGTGTGTGTGTGTGTGTGTGTGTGTGTGTGTGTGTGTGTGTGTGTGTGTGTGTGTTGTGTTGTGTTGTGTTGTGTTGTGTTGTGTTGTGTTGTGGGTGTTTGTGTGTGTGTGTGTGTGTGTGTGTGTGTGTGTTGTGTGTGTGTGTGTGTGTGTGTGTGAGCTCGTGTTCAGCGAGAGTGACCTACCCTTTTCATGAGCACTGTCCCAGTTTTCAATGTGATAGATGCCACAAATGGTGGACTCCCACAGCAATTTTCCGGCCCCGATAAGGAAGCTCAACAGCTAAATCAGAGAACAGAAGAAGAAAAAACAACAACAACCAGCAAACAGAAAAGAAAACAACAAGCCAAAACATGGGTGTGAAATGGCATTCTTGGAACGCGCACAGTCTATACCCCGAGCGTTTTTTCTTGTGTGCGCTTCAAATAAAATATTTTGACTCTCGAGGTCTGGTTTGCTGGACACATACATAGAGAAATACTGTAACGGACAAACAGGCGTTGCCTTGCCATGTGGGTTTTTTTCTTCCAGAACAGGTCTACTAGACAACGTGTCCTCAAGGGCCTCTGGCCGATAGGATGCCGAACTCGCTCCACCAGCGAATGTAAGTCGAGATCGAGCCCCCCCCCCCCCCCCCTTACCCCGTCCACACACACATACATAAGCGAGGGAGAAAACCCACCTCCATACGTTTAATCTCGATGTCTGAATTTCAAAATCGATAATTCATTTTTGTTTAAAGCTGACGTGCATCTATCTGTCTATTTATGTA
>CM031599.1:33202955-33207955 GCA_018398815.1 Conus ventricosus | reverse complement strand
TTCATCCTTATTTATTTTCCATGCGTAGGCCAACGTTCTGAGTCTGGATGGTTTGTCGAAAAAGGCCAGTGCTAACCATACTATTGACCAACTCAAGGGGAATACACTTCACAATCAATATGAACACACACACACACACACACACACACACACACACACACACACACACACACACACACCATTTTTTTGTAACCTTTCCTCCTCTTTTTCCAGAAATTTCACAACCCTCCCGCTTTTCCTTTCTGGAATAGCCAAAACCAGCTACGCTGAGAAGGGAAACTGCAAGGCAAACACTACACATTAATGCCTTCCACTCACATTGGGCACTAGCCATGCCCCTGCCCTACGGCCTAGGCGGTAATAGCCAGTCCCAGCCCATCGCCAGTTTGTGGCAGGAGGAGAGGCGAATCACAACAATAACAATGGCAAAAACAACAACGACAACACCTACTAGCCCTAACATACCCCCCCCCCCCCCCCACTCCCCCAATGCTCCATCCCCGACCTGGTTCTTTTCTATTCTACAGCAGTGAGGAGCCTGGGTTGTACTAATTCAGCTAATACTCTGTTCTGATTGAGGCCACTCCACTCTGTTCTTACTGTTCCAGGGAAGAAACTGCGTGTGCGTTATGTATATTGTTTACTGTTACCGAAGAGGTTCTCAGAACTGAAACAAAAAGGGAAAAGAATAAGTCTGAATCTGAATCTGAAACACAGTACGCTCAAACACAGGAACAAAGAGACACATGGATGTCTTGTGATAAGGCATAAGAGAGAGAGAGAGAGAGAGAGAGAGAGAGAGAGAGAGAGAGAGAGAGAGTCAAGTCAAAAGTCAAAAAAAAAAAAAAAAATTTAATTGTTAGGCCTCTGGCCCATAACAATGAGAGTGAGCGAGCCATATACACATCAGATTAATTACAAAATATTAAGACATTGTTTTCTCAAACTCAGCGCCTTATAGACAAACAGAGAAATATTCATAATCACATTTTCATTTTCATTGGCAAGAATCAAAGAAAGTTTGAATAATGATGGGTATCTGCAGTACTTATCAGGTATTAATTCATCCCTCAAATCGTTATATTTCGGGCATATGAAAAGGAAATGAACTTCAGTTTCGAGAGCATTTAAACAAAATGGACAATTGTTATTACGGTTGTTTAGAGATGATTTATATTGCAAGTAGCTGTGTTTTAAGGGAGACATACCAATTCGAAATCTTGCAAGACATTTTCGCAAATACACATTTTTAAGCTTAAACAGATATACTTTTGGAGAAAATGTTGAACCAAAAGTTGAGTATACATCAAAAAAATTATGAGTCTCCAGTGCAGCATGCCAGTCTTGTTTAAATGAGTCAATGAGTCTAAGTTTAAATTCTGAGAGAAATAATTTTACGCTTCCCACACCTTGTGCTTCCCAAACTATTCCATAGCCAAATTTATACAAAACATCTCTAACACGACAAGCCCATGTGACATAATTCTGGTTTTGCAATGATAATAACATATTGTAAGCTTTTTTTGGATATCTAGACTCTTCCATAGCAACAAGGCGTAGCCAATAACGTATGCATCGTAAATAAGTGTTTACATAAAGAGGATGTCTACCAGTTTCTCCATATATCAGTTGCCTTGGTGACTTTGGGCTAACCCCCATAAACCGTTTTAGGGCACAAAGATGAATTCTTTCGATGGGCTCTTGGTCAATTGATAGTCCCCAGATTTCTGATCCATATGTCAATATTGGCTGTATTTGGCAATCGAACATCTTGAAAAAAAACCTGTGGTGAATGTTCACCTACAGTCCAGAGAACTTTGATTATAGCTAAGATGCCTTTTCTAGCGCGATTTGCAAGGTCATTAAGTGTGTGAGAAAAGGTAAGCCTTGTTGAAAGATATATACCCAGGTATTTATACATATTGACAATAACTAGTTCTTCTCCATCAAAAGACCATTTCTCAAATAAAGACAAGTATCCACCATTTCGGAAAACAACCACATTAGATTTTTCTAAATTAACAGATAAATCGAGTCTTTTTGCTGTCGTACTAAGATGTTCAGCTGTTTTGGAGACCAATAACACTATCAGAAAATAATACAACATCATCTGCAAAAAGTAATATGAGCAATTCAACAAAATCAGGTGACAATTGGATTCCATGTTTTCCATTATTGATAATATCTTTTGTTAGTTCATTTATAAACAGTGAAAACAAAACTGGTGAACACACCTCCCCTTGTTTCAAACCCCGTGGACACGAAAAGGCCTCAGTCAGGTCACCTCCAGTACGCACTTTTGCCCTCACAGTATTATACATACTTTTTAATGCTTTTAACAATTTACCATTTAAACCATTCGTATACAGTATCTTCCATAGCTTATCCCTACACACAGAGTCAAAGGCCTTGCGAAAATCAATGAAGGCTACATATAGTTTCCTATGTCGTAATAATTGCTTCTGAATCATGGCTGAAAGTGTAAATATATGGTCAAATGTACTATGATCTTTTCTGAAACCAGCTTGTTCTTCCCCAATTATATTATTGTCATCTATCCACTTCGTGATACGTTTATTTAGAATAAAACTGTACAACTTGCTAGAGATATTTAATAATGATATTCCTCTGTAATTGTCAGTGTTATTTAAATCTACCTTTTTATGCAAAGGCTGTATAATTGAAAAACACCACTCATCTGGAAACAAACCATGATCAAAAATAAAGTTAAAGAAGGTTGTAAGAAAAGGTAACGTTTGCTCCATACTATTCTTAAAGAATTCTCCAATTAACCCATCAGGCCCGAGGCCTTATTGATTTTCAATGCTTTAACTGCATCCCTCACCTCTTCTGTTGAAATTGGCACGTTTAAAGCTTCGGAATCTCTCTCAATGACAGGATCTGAACTATGAAATTCACCATTCTGAATATCCGGTGCATCATTGGGGAGAGAATTAAACACATCTTTGAAATGGTTATACCATTCTTCTAGACTAATTGTAGTTTGTATTCCACATCTTGGACGTACTGAACGGATTGTATTCCAAAATTTCTTTGGGTTGTTCAGGTTATTTTGCAAATCATCGACTATTTTCTCTCTATGCGATTTTTTCTTTAGTCTAAGAAGTTCTTTATATTCTCTTCTTTTCTGTGCATATAATTCCCTGTCTCTGTCAAGATCTGCTTTCTTCTGAGTATACGTAAGATCGTCTTTATAAATATGTACATTGCATATTTTTCTCAAATTTTGTCGAACAATTTTCCTTTCATGTCTACATTCCTGATCAAACCAAACGTGGTGTTTTTTGTCTCGAACAACAGATGTTTTCTTCATACATTCGCTAGCAAAATACAAGCATTCATTAAACTTACTAAGCGCTTCATTTATATTTCTTTGAATCAAAGATATGGCTTGGTGTAGTAAGTTCTTAGCATAGTCACATTGTATTTTATTTGTAAACTCTATTTTCTTTAGTTCGTCCCATTTATATCTTGTGAGTGTATAAGGTTTGGGTGCTTCTTTTTCTGAGATAGCATCAGACTTGGATTCAATATACAAATCAACAGCTAAATGTTTTGATTCAATCATAGGTAAAATGTTCATGACCTTGCATTTGTGTGACAGATTTTTAGAAACAATAAAATAGTCTACAACACTGCATCCCATTTGTGAAATATATGTAAAACCGCATGGGAAATTTGCTGATTGCAGACCATTCAATATCAACAGATTGAACTCCTGACAAATGTTAATAAGCAACTTTCCAAAAGCATTAACAGCAGAGTCATTAGAACATCTTTTGTTATCGTCATCTTTCTCATGTCCTTCATCTTCACTTCTCATTTCATATATCACTTCAACATGATCATTATTTTGAGCATTTGAACAGCCTGTTCTAGAATTTAGGTCACCACAAATAATTAAAGGAATGTCTCCATAATCTCTGACCAAGTCAAGCAACAAATCTTCAAGTAACGTAACACCATTATAAATTTCGGTTTCCTCATAGTAAGGTGAATTCTCTGGAGGAATATACATTCCAACCAACAAGCAGTCTGTAGGCGTACTAAACAGCTTATGTGAAAGTTTTAATACAATTACATTATCAGATTCTACTTCAACACGCTGTACATATTCAGCGAGTTCTTTACGAACAAAACATATGACCCACCTGACAGACGACCATGAACATTATCAGACACCTTCACACCCGGTGACACAAATGACAAATGAGATTTTACACATGAACTAGAAAATGATTGAAGAAAAGTTTCAACAAGAAAAACAAAATCATACTGACATACAAATGAAGATAAATCAAGTTCATTCATGATAGAATATAAACCCTCAACATTGTAAATAACAAATGACAAAAACGATTTTGTACATTTTTCATCGACTCTATTAGAGTTAAGAACGTATTCATGACTGTTTTCTGCATGTAATGTAATATCCACTTGATCTGGGCCATGGCCTAACCGCTATTTATTCTGAGTGGTTTTCTCCCTATTGATTCGCTCAGAATTCTTGTTCTGAGCAGATCTGGCTTGACCCAAGTTCCAGTCATAGGGCAGAGTACTCTGCTGTGAAGCAGAGCGATTGCGGGTTAGTATTGGCGAATTTTGTGGCCAAGTGTTACCAGTTCTGTTTGCCCTCCCCCTTCCCCTCCCTCCATTTCCGTCCCTACCCCCACCACAAGGTACGGAGTGCTGTTGACCAGAAAGTGGAGATCCTCTTCCAAAACCTCTCGTTCCCGAGGAGAGTGCTTGCTGACTAAGTGGTGTGCCATGGTCACCTGGTGTGTCGGGAAAGGACTGCTCAGTATGACGGTCTTCTTGAGGGCTGGTAGACATTTCAACTGGACCCTCATCCACAGTCTGGTCACATGCAGTCATGAGAGCACTGTCCTGGGCTTCTGGTACTCTTGCTGCCATCTGTGCATAGGAAGTGGCAGAGGGGGATGCAGAGGGGGGTGCGTGGGATTCTTGATGTCTTCCAT
>CM031599.1:33189888-33199888 GCA_018398815.1 Conus ventricosus | reverse complement strand
TTTATAATGATCATCAATAAGCACAGCCTAAGGGACACGGTGTTCGGTAACCTGCTCGATCAGGTTTACTTCATTTTTAGGACTCAACATAAGATGCTGTCGTGATGTTTCTGTCTCGATGTAGGGACCATACATTTTGTTTTTGTGCGGATTAAGGACCATTCGGTTTCGGTTGCACCATTTCTAAGACATTCATTTTATACTTTTGTTGTAACAATATGTGTCAGACATGTTGTTTGTTACTCCACTACAGTGAGAGAACTGTCGTCAGCGAACAGATCACAGATGCCATCATTGTGAGATATGTGGATCGGTAGGTCATTTATAAAAATACAGAGAGAAGAGCGTCCACGGGCCAGAGCCTGTGGAACGGGCACAGCTCACTTATTCCTTCAGAGGAATAAAGTACCGTTTAAGTAAACACGTCCTGGGTCCTGTTTCAAGATATGACGGAAAGATGGTGACTACTGCGGATTATTTTGAAACATATGAGTCATTGTGCTTTAATAATATGTGGTGGTCTACAAGATCAATAGGCTTTTTAAAATCGAGCGGAAACAACAGTTCCAGTGAGTTTTAGTTCGTTGATGGTGAAGCCATGTATCACAGAGGCGTGGGTTAAGGCGTGTGGCCGGAGTGATTTACGAGAAAGCCTGACTGAAATGGATGGAACAGTTTGTGATGTTTCCTTATGTTTAGTTAGGTGTTTGTGAAATGCATCTCAAGAGGTTTCGATACAACGGAATAATAAAAGAGATATTGGTCCTAAATTTGTTTTATATCAGTGAGGATCTCTTGATTTTGGGTATGGGAAGTGATTTTGCTGCCTTTTAGACCACATGGAAGCCATTCTGATTCAATACACCAAATTATAAACCATACGTAAGGGTAATCAACAATGAAGGTAGTGCACGCTTGAGTATAGAAGCTTTAAGTTACTATGGCACCATTGCTTTTTTTATTTTTAAGTTTTGAAAATTAAGAAACCAACTTCATAATAGCAAGCAAGGGGATGCTAAATGAATCTCTAGTGATTCAATCGTTCTTGTCAAAACGATATGGAGAACAGCTGGGTCTCATATCGATTAAAGCAGTGGACACTGGCCAGCCGTTTGTACTGATTCAGTTACTGAAGGAAATGATTGTTGAAAGTGTTAGCAGACCACTAGTCGCGCTGTATTATCTGTTTCTTTCTCGGAATTGTCAGTTATTTTCTTTAACTAACGCTTAGTGATGCTGTATCCTGCTTTGCGATTATCACAGTTTCCTAAAAATGCTCAGATCTTTGTATTTTCTAACTAGATCTGATACTCTGTTTCTCTGCTTTTTATTTCATCTACTTTTTTGCGGTTTTAAGTGTCATCCTTAGTGCATTCTATAATAATGTCTTTTGTCAGCAGTGGGAAGAAGTACTCTGTGTTTTACCCTTGTTCTTTCTAAGGGGGGCATGTTTATCAAACGATTGAGTGAAAGATATTATGCCAGGTATTATACGCTTTCATTGGATCTGTAGTAATTGAGTACACTGTATAGAACGGGCTAAGCTTAAGTCGAGGAAAAATTCATCTTACTGGAAATTTTTGATGCAGCAATTATGGAATGGTTGTGTGGCCCTTATTCTGTTGCTTTGGAAGTTGACAAGACAAGTAACAAATGAGACAGTGGTCGCTGTTGATGCTTTTGTTGCCCCCTGTATATTGGATACCATGGCTTTGTTGTTCGTGCTAGATATGATCCAGCAATGTAGGATGATGTCTTTGCGTTCTAGTTTGGATTTATGGATAAGCTATGCAAGCCCAAAGAGTTGTGGTGGTGATCCCTGGCAGGCTGCCGTTTTAACAGTTCAATGTTATAATCACAAGAAGAATGACATTTAGATAGCTCTTATCTACATTCATCCATCATGTAATACATAGTTGTCCATACCATAGAAAGTGGCAGCGGGATTCCTGTACACATATCTCAACTGAGAGGGGCTGAGTTGGAGGGTCTTGCTCTGCTGCACATACATTTCAACAATTATCAGGCTCAAAGGTCAACGCCCGCCTTTTTGTTACAGGAGCGATGGCTTTGATGAATATATATTCCAAGTCCTGTTTCACCAGAGTGATTGTGCATCTCGTCGGACAAAGTTATAGTTAGTTATGGATAAAAGTGTATCAGTGAAAACGGGGAGTCAAGGCGAGTTCATAAGACCAGCAGTGAATAGGAGGGGATTCGGTTTAGACGAAAACAGACATCATGAATCTTATTTGGCAATGATAACATTTAGTGGACCAATTGCGTTAATTCCAGTATCATTATTAATTATCATTACAATGTCCATTGAATTAATTCTAGAGCAAAGTCCTGAGCAATAAAACAAAATAGATATATGTTACAAACAACAAGTAAAAATATAAGCTCAGGAAAATTTATAAAATATCAAGAACACACAAAATCAGGAAGCAGGGCAATGAAGTTCAGTCCAAAGGACATTCAAGTATGTGTACTGATGTGCTGATTATAGGAGACGACGCGATTTTTGCACGTTAACTAGTCGTTAAGATTTGTAAGTCAAGGAACACCGATAAAAGCACATAAGAAAAGAGGGATATGGGGCTGGTTTACACACCGTAACAACTTTAGGAAACTAGAAGCGAATGAGGAAGACAATAAATCGTCAGAATATGCCCGTAAGCTCTCGGTCAGATAGTATACTTATAGAAACACTTTTCTGAAATGAAAAGATACACACAAAGAAAATACTTTCTAAAGCAAAATTTACGATGAAGGGTACTGAAGAGAGTTAAAGAACAAAAAAAAGTAAAATGAAACTTAAGACAAAGCCAAGAACAACAAACCCAAAATGAAAACAAGTAGGGAAGAAAAAAAAAAACCACTTGCATACAATTAACAGTCACGTACAGTCGCACTTGTAACTGCGAGTTGGCAATGAACAATTTGACTCGCTCGCCTGTAAACTAGAGAGTTATTGCAGAAGGTCTCCTGCTGGCAGTGGCTTTGTTTCAGTCTCTTTTCTATTAAGGATTTTTTTCTCTTTCTTATACTTAAAATACAACACAAATGTCGTCCGTATAGTACACACACCACAGAACAATCTTCAATGCAAAATTGATAAATGAATGAGAAACATAAAAAAGTTAAATCCCCCTACCCCAAACAATTGTGCAAACAAACTATACCAAAAAAGGTAAACAATGTTCTAAGGAAAAAAAAAAAGGGTATTGGTTTTGATGATGACTCGTATAGTCTCTCAATACGAGCCCAGCGTCACATCCCAGTGGGTCAGCACCATTTTGTTTTGTTTTTTAACCACTGAGTAGGTAGCACTTCGATGACGACGACACAGCTTTTGTTTGTTCCAAGCAATCCCAACGTCAGCACATTTTGCTCTGTCTTTTTTTAAACCACTGAAGTGGCAGCCACTTCGTATGTCGACACGCACCAGTTTTTTGTTTGTCAACAACACATTAGACGCACTTCTTGAGATAAAAAGTAAACAGTCGTGCAATTACATCTGACAGGCAACCGACAGACTGCAGCAATACATTGACAGGCACCCGACAGACTGCAGCAATACGATGACAGGCACCCGGACAGACAGCAGCAATCCATTGACAGGCACCGACAGTACTGCAGCCAATCCATTCTGACGGCACCGGACAGGGACTGCCAGCAATCCATCTGACAGGCACCCGACAGACTGCAGCACTACATCTGACAGACACCCGACAGACTGCAGCAATCCATCTGACAGGCACCCGACAGACTGCAGCAATCCATCTGACAGGCACCCGACAGACTGCAGCAATACATCTGACAGGCACCCGACAGACTGCAGCAATACATCTGACAGGCACCCGACAGACTGCAGCAATCCATCTGACAGGCACCCGACAGACTGCAGCAATACATCTGACAGGCACCCGACAGACTGCAGCAATACATCTGACAGGCACCCGACAGACTGCAGCAATCCATCTGACAGGCACCCGACAGACTGCAGCAATACATCTGACAGGCACCCGACAGACTGCAGCAATCCATCTGACAGGCACCCGACAGACTGCAGCAGGCCAGACAAGGAAACGAACAAACAAATACACATAGATTCACACATACACACGCACGCGCGCGTGCGCGCGCGCACACATACACAGACTCACACACACACACACATACGCACGTACGCACACTCACATACACACACGCGTGTGTGCGCCCACACACACGCATGTAGAAAACTATTAGATATGCGCTCAAAACAATTAGATATGCGCATGCATACATAGCACATGGATGATGAAAATTAATAGCATATCGCACTACATACCTGTGTGAGATGAAGTGGATATAAACATTATGCACGCTCACAACCATTAGATATGCGCACACATACATAGCACATGGATGATGAAACAGCATATCGCACTACGTACCTATGTGATATGAAGTGGATAAAACATATGCAGAGACGGTGATGAAGCAATAATATACGAATACAGGGATGCATACAGAGAGAGAGAGAGAGAGAGAGAGAGAGAGAGAGAGAGAGAGAGAGAGAGAGAGAGAGAGAGAGAGAGAGAGAGAGATTGTTTGTTCAGTTATGAGTGTAAGCCAATGCTATGTGAAACATTTTCTCTCTGATCATGCTTTTATTGATTTTGTATGTACAAAGCTATCTGTGCATGTCAAGTTCTTCATATATGTATTATTAATCAGTCCTCCCTCCCACCTCCACTCTCCTCTCTCTCTCTCTGCATGCTTTTATTGATTTTGTGTGTACAAAGTTATCCGTGCATGTCTGTTTCTTTATGTATGTATTCTCAATCAGTCATCCTCCCACCCCCAGTCTCTCCCTCCCTCTCTCTCTCTCTATGTCAGACTCTCTCTCTCTCTCTCTCTCTCTCTCTCTCTCTCTCTCTCTCTCTCTCTCTCTCCTCTCTCTCTCAGTTTTTGCATGCCCGCCGGTGTACACTGTGCATGTTTCTTTTCTTCCCTATTGATTTTTATGCGTGCAGTGTCTTGTGTAGTCATGTTTACTCAATCATTCCTCTCTCTCACTCACTCTCTCTCTCTCTCTCTCTCTCTCTCTCTCTCTCTCTCTCTCTCTCACACACACACACACACACACACACACACACACACACACACACACACACACACACAAACACACACTCGACTTTGGGTTGCAGCAGTTTTTCGTCAAGCGCTGGTCTTTTTTGTTTGTTTGTTTTTTTCCATTAGTCAGGCTGTTAAAAGTTGATACCTAAACCCACATCTGTAATGTTAATAATCATAATGAGGGTATTGACGGTAAGTTTCTGCTTTTATGTACATATTGTGAGTGCGCGCGCGCAGGCGTGCATGCGTGTGCGCATGTGTGTGTGTGTGTGTGTGTGTGTGTGTGTGTGTGTGTGTGTGGTGTGTGTGTGTGTGTGTGTGTGTGTGTATGTGCGCGCGCGCGCGCATGCACGCGTACGTGCGTGCGTTCGTGTATGTGTGAGAATTCAAGCGCTTCTGAACAGACACTTGTTCCGGCAAGAGAAGGATGGTGAATCTGTCTGGCACTTGACGATATTCCCACACTTATAATCTTCGCAGAAAATAGCTCACAGGGTGTTGTGGACAGAGACGATTCCGCTTTTCTCGGTTAAGCTCTCCAAGTCAAGGAAACTCCTGTGTGCAGTCGTTGTGTAAACATTGGTCAGCTATAGGCGCAATACAGACAGCAAAGCAATGTGTGGTTCGCTATTCTCCACGCTTACAAATACAAGACCGCTCACAGACCCGGGCTTGTTGGCTGCGCACAACTTGTTTCTTCTGCTTTTCCGTCTCACGCTTTTGAAGACTTTGACTCAAGCGACTCAATGCAGCAGTAAGAACTGCCGTGCTGTCGTTATCATCACTGTCCCCTTCTTGTTGTCATCATCACTGTCCCCTTCTGTCGTCATCATCACTGTCCCCTTCTGTCGTTATCATCACTGTCCCTTCTGTCGTTATCATCACTGTCCCCTTCTGTCGTCATCACTGTCCCCTTCTGTCGTTATCATCACTGTCCCCTTCTGTCGTTATCACTGTCCCCTTTTGTCGTTATCATCACTGTCCCCTTCTGTCGTCATCACTGTCCCCTTCTGTCGTTATCATCACTGTCCCCTTCTGTCGTCATCACTGTCCCCTTCTGTCGTTATCACTGTCCCCTTCTTTCATTATCATCACTGTCCCCTTCTGTCGTCATCACTGTCCCCTTCTGTCGTCATCACTGTCCTCTTCTGTCGTTATCATCACTGTCCCTTCTGTCGTCATCACTGTCCCCTTCTGTCGTTATCATCACTGTCCCCTTCTGTCGTTATCATCACTGTCCCCTTCTGTCGTCATCACTGTCCCTTCTGTCGTTATCATCACTGTCCCCTTCTGTCGTCATCACTGTCCCCTTCTGTCGTTATCATCACTGTCCCCTTCTGTCGTTATCACTGTCCCCTTTTGTCGTTATCATCACTGTCCCCTTCTGTCGTCATCACTGTCCCCTTCTGTCGTTATCATCACTGTCCCCTTCTGTCGTCATCACTGTCCCCTTCTGTCGTTATCACTGTCCCCTTCTTTCATTATCATCACTGTCCCCTTCTGTCGTCATCACTGTCCCCTTCTGTCGTCATCACTGTCCTCTTCTGTCGTTATCATCACTGTCCCCTTCTGTCGTCATCACTGTCCCCTTCTGTCGTTATCATCACTGTCCCCTTCTGTCGTTATCATCACTGTCCCCTTCTGTCGTCATCACTGTCCCCTTCTGTCGTCATCACTGTCCCCTTCTGTCGTCATCACTGTCCCCTTCTGTCATTATCACTGTCCCCTTCTGTCGTCATCACTGTCCCTTCTGTCGTTATCATCACTGTCCCTTCTGTCGTCATCACTGTCCCTTCTGTCGTCATCACTGTCCCTTCTGTCATTACGTGCCATGTTTCTGGAATTTTCATTGTTGATGATTTATAGATAGACGGGTCTAAGGTGATTTAAATTTGATATGAAGAGACTAAAAATGAATATTACACTAGGTTCGGTTGTGAAAGCGTTTGAGAAAAACACTTCTTTGTTTTAAGACTGTTCCGATGATATATGAGCGTTGATTTGCGAATGTTCTGCTGGACTTGAAGACTATGAGCTTGATACCAGATACGTACTTTTCTCTGTCTGAATCGATTCAAAAAGAGAGTTGAACCAACTCTTGGCAGCTCACCTCAATCAGCGTTTCATACTCTCTGAAGTGTCAAAGAAAGGGAAGTAATTTTTTCTTCGTCGTAACGATGGTCATGTATACTCAGAGGCATAAAAAACGCGAAAAAAATAGAGACAGTGCACGATTGTTCACATTGTGAACAGGACGTAAGCAATGTCGTTGGCACGTGCAACATTAGCAGTACGTGGTGTCTTGGCCGGTTATAACCTCGTAACAGTGGGTGAATGTTGCCGGGTCAGCGTTTTTGGCACGAGGAGTGCATTTGCCATGTGGACTACCTACGCCACGTGCATCAATGTGAATTGCAACTCAATGTGGCCCCCATTGTGGGGCTATAAATTTCCAAACCCCAAAAAGTTCAAATCATCCCTTCCAGAGGCGCCAACATAATGCCGAGACTTTCTCGTCAAGATCGTTGCATAGCAATGGGGCAACTGCAGGCCAGGGTTCCAATGAGGCAGGTCGCTATCGCATTCGGAGTCCACATTTCCACCGTCTATCGCCTTCTGGACCGCTTTCAAGCAAGAAACACCACTGATGACAGACCGAGGAGCGGCAGACCGAGGGTCACCACAGCAGCCCAAGACCGCCATCTTCTTCGTCAGCATCGACGGGAGCCTTACCAAACCGCTGCCAACACAGCCAGGAACACCGTCGGCAACCATGGCAGGCCAATCAGCAACAGGACCGTGCGTCACCGACTGAACACAGTTGGTCTCCAATGCAGGCGTCCAGCCCGGCGACCTATCCTGACACTCCAGCATCGCCAGAACCGTCTGCAGTGGGCACAGATCCACGTGCATTGGCGCCATCGGGACTGGGGCCGAGTCCTCTTCAGTGATGAAAGCCGGTTCTGCGTCGACCCAGGCGATGGCCGCATCCGGATCTGGAGAAGAGCGGGGGAACGCTTCACGGATGCCAACATCACCGAAAGGGACCCATGGGGTGGTGAAAGCATCATGATCTGGGGGGCTATCGGCATAAATCGCCGTTATTGGGCCAGTCATCTTCCAGAATGTGGGTCCAGGACGTGGTAACGGGGTCACTGCTGTTCATTACATCGACCAAGTTCTGAGGCCCCACATCCTGCCGCATTTCCGCGGCATCCACAGAACCTGTTTCAGCAGGACAACGCAAGGCCGCACACTGCCCGTGCTACGCAGAACTTCCTGAGGCAGAACAACATCAATCTGCTGCTCACCCAGCCCGTTCTCCCGACCTTAACCCAATAGAGCATTTCTGGGATGCCCTTCAGAGGCAGTTGAACCAGCTCAACCCCAGACCCCAGACAGCAGCTCAGCTTGCTGTTGCTGTGGGCCAGGTGTGGTGGCAAGTCCCCCAGAGGCAGACCAACACTCTGGTGCGCTCGATGTACCGCAGGTGCACAGCTGTGATCAATGCTCGAGGTGGTCACAACCAGATACTGACATTCTGCTGTTAACACAGGGTCAAGGTCAAGTTCATGTGACCTTATTTTCTACCAGAATGAACTTTGAAAGGACACTTTTGCGGTGTTCGATTGCCTTTTCTCACTTTCTATTACCAGTTCAAAGGAATCGGTAGCCAAATACATCAAAATTTCTATACAGTTTGTTTTCGCGTTTTTTATGCCTCTGAGTATATTATCAGTGTACGTTAACTTGTCACGGTGTCTGTCCTTGCCTTGGTGTCTCTTCACAAATTAGGAGTTTCCCTCCTTACTTCAGGAAGGTCCCTTCGTGTATAATCACTGTCTTTTCATGTGTCACCAGTATCTCCCTTGACTCCTCAGTGTGTTTTTGCATACCGTCAGTGAGCCTCCTTGACACATCAAAGTCTGCTCTTCTATCATCAACTGCTGTCCTCTCCTCTGTCATCAGTTGCTATCTTGCCTCATCAGTGTTGTTCATGTACAGCCCATGTCTGTTCTTGAGAAATAAGTGTCCCTCATTTGTCAGCATTGTCGCTATTATTTACATCATCAGTCTCCCTGTGCGTATGGCTAGTATCCCATCTTAAACATCATTGTTCCTTCATCTATCAGCAGTGTCCCTCCTTGAGTCGTCAGTGTCCCTTTATGTGTGACCAGTGTCCCTCATTGAGTATCAGCGTCCCTTCATCTATCGGCAGTGTCCCTTCATGTCTCATCAGTGGCCCTTTATGTGTGACCAGTGTCCCTCATTGAGTACCAGTGTCCCTTCATCTATCAGCAGTGTCCCTTCATGTCTGATCAGTGTCCCTTTATGTGTGACCAGTGTCCCTCATTGAGTACCAGTGTCCCTTCATCTATCAGCAGTGTCCCTTCTTGTCTGATCAGTCTCCCTTTATGTGTGACCAGTGTCCCTCATTGAGTACCAGTGTCCCTTCATCTATCAGCAGTGTCCCTTCTTGTCTGATCAGTGTCCCTTTATGTGTGACCAGTGTCCCTTCATGTCTCATCAATGTCCCTTTATGTGTGACCAGTGTCCCTCCTTCAGTCATCAGTGTCCCTTCATCTATCAGCAGTGTCCCTTCATGTCTCATCAGTGGCCCTTTATGTGTGACCAGTGTCCCTCATTGAGTACCAGTGTCCCTTCATCTATCAGCAGTGTCCCTTCTTGTCTGATCAGTGTCCCTTTATGTGTGACCAGTGTCCCTCATTGAGTACCAGTGTCCCTTCATCTATCAGCAGTGTCCCTTCTTGTCTGATCAGTGTCCCTTTATGTGTGACCAGTGTCCCTTCCTGTCTCATCAATGTCCCTTTATGTGTGACCAGTGTCCCTCCTTCAGTCATCAGTGTCCCTT
>CM031599.1:33161957-33176957 GCA_018398815.1 Conus ventricosus | reverse complement strand
GTGTGTGTGTGCCTCTATGTGTGTGTGTGCCTCTATGCGTGTGTGCTTGCGTTTGTACGTGTGTGTTCTTCAATTTAACGTCTATCCACGTTAAGTGATATTAGACAATGTTAGAGGGAAAGGGGGAGAGGTAGAGGTATTAAGTAATATATTCAAAGGCTTTGAAGAAAAACAGCAACAGCAACAATAAAATAGACAACTATGAGCTAACAAAGAACTACTGATCAAAACACTCAACATCGGCTCCAGTTTACAGAACAGAATAAATAGGACTTTGATGTAATGAAACTGCAATTTTACACATCACTGATAAATCTGATACAACTTGATCCAGAGAACATTTAGGTAGGGATGGTAGGTAAGGTTTTAAGTGCTCACATTGAAAAAGGATGTGATTATTTGTAATTTTTCCGCCACAAAGGCATGTTATGTTCTTACAAAACTTTGTCTTAAAAGCATTCAATTTGATCTTATAAATCAAAGAAATTATAATCCGTGAATAAGGTAAGCTACATTGATGAGATGAATTAAGTGTGTCAGTGTTTATTAGCTGGCGTGAGTCAGTATCTAGAAAACATCCAGAACTTTTTAGTTTTTTTCTAAAATGTTTCCAGCACGCATTTTCTAATAGACTGTATCCCTCATGGACAGACAATGGAATACTGACATATTCTGACTCGCTTGTATTTCTTGCTCCCCGCTTTGCTGCTCTGTCGACCCTCTCATTAAACTGAATACCACAGTGAGAAGGAACCCAACAGAAAGAGATACTCGTACCCCTTATAACCAAAAAATGTATTAATTCATGAATGTCTGAAATTAAATCTTTTCTTATTGTTGTTGATTTGCTGAGGGCAAATAAAACCGATTTTGAATCGACACAAAAGAGGGCCTGAAGTGTTGGGTAAGAAAGATCAAGAAGATAATACAGGGCCATTAAAATGGCAGTTAGCTCGGCTGTAAAAATGGATCTGTTTTTTCCAAGGTAGAAAGATTTTTCCACCTTTATAGAAGGAATAGCAAATGCTGCACTGCTTCTTTGGTATCTAAAAGAGATCCGTCTGTATATATCTTAAGATGAAGTGGGTACGAGTTTTCTATATACTCTTTTACTGTTATGCCAATTAAGTTTTCATTGTCACCTTTTTTCAAAGACGAATGGTTGATATCAAATGATGCTCTTTGAAGTTCCCATGGTGGGATGGGAGATGAAGGAAGTTGAGATTTAATTATTTCGGTATGGTTAATTCCTGACTCTTCGAATAAATTGGAAGTGAAAGTCCTAATTGTCGTAAGCGAGGAGATTGATTTTGCTCTTTTAGGGAAGTTAATGTCAGATCTCAAACTAACTTCATTTTCAACATTGCTGTCACATGTTGAAGATCGTAAGACATACTTTGCGACAGCGAGCCGTCGATACTCATCTAATGGTAATACCCCAATTTCGCGATATGTTCCTAGGGACGATGCATGATATGGTACACCTATAGCTAGTTTGAAAGCTTTGCAATCCAAGCTCTGCATTTTCTTCAGCAAACTTGTCGGGGCACTGAAGAAAACTTCTTGTCCGTAAGTGAGTCTTGACCGTATCAGCGATAATGCCAGGTGTTTGAGTACATTAGCATCTTGGCCCCAGTTTTGTTTTTGTATAACTTTTAGAAAATTAAAACTTTTTCTGGCCTTTGTTAATAGATATTGAATATGATGGTTCCACGATAACTTTGAAGTAATATATACTCCAAGAAATTTTACCATCGGTCTGTACTCTAGGATTTCTTTATCTATTCGAAAAATGGGTAACTCTGGTCGATCGGGCCCACTATTGAAAAGTACAAGATTAGTTTTTTTCCGGTGATAACAAAAGTCCATTCTCCATCATGTAATTATTTAAGTTATCAAGTTCCCGTTGATACAATTTTCTAAAATAGTTCAGCTGTCTTTTGGGGTTTTTCCTTTTTATGGTAACTTTCATCCACATGCATATGTCATCTGCATATTGTACTATTACAATATTATTTGACACAGATTGTGGTAAATCATAGAGCAGAATATTGAATAAATGAGGGGCAATAACTGATCCCTGTGCGATTCCCATTTGGGGAAATCTTAAGGTGGAATAGGAGTTGCCTACTTTTGTTTGCATACTTCTGTCAGATAAGAAATTCTTAACATAGTCATAGATATGTCCAGATAGACCAATACTTTTTAATTTATACAGTAATCTACCATGCCAGACATGGTCATAAGCTTTCTTTATATCAAAGAATGTTGCCAGTACATTTTTTCTGTGAGCAAACTGATGTTTAATCTGCGTTGTTAGTTTCACTAAATGATCAATTGTACTTCTCTTCTTCCTGAAACCTGCTTGATTGGTAGGGATAACTTTTCTTTTATCACAATGGTAAATTAGTCTGTTTAAAGTGATCTTTTCTAGCAGCTTACCGGTGTGTGATGTTAGAGCAATGGGTCTGTAATTATTTTTATCTTTTTTTGACTTTCCTTGTTTTGGTATTGGAACTATGATTGAGTGTTTCCATACCTTTGGATATGACCTTCATCCCAGCATTTTTGAAACAATTCATGTAGTAATATAATCCAGTTTTCCGGCAAATGTTTTAACATTATGCTAGATATTGCGTCTGCTCCGACTGACGTTTTCTTATCACTTAAAGAAAACAGCGTGTCTTTCAGTTCTCTCAAAGTAATTGGGGCATTGACATAATTTGCATTATCTGGTACTGGATCTTTATACATATCTTTTTGGACCTCGTTTTCCCTCAAAGTTCTTATTTCTTTTGGAAGATTATTAGGAAGCATTGTATCAGAAAACATGTCGACGAACGACTCAGCCTTTTGTAAGTTAGAAGGAAATTCATTACCTTCAATCCTGACTGGACATAATGGTAAATGTACTCCATTTTTCATGTTATTGAATTTTGTCCATATCTTTTGTAGATCTTTATGGCTATAAACCTCATCTGTACAAAATGCAGCCCAATACTGCCGTTTCACTTGTGCTATTGTTTTGTTACTAAATGAATTCGCTTTCCTCAGGGGGATGTGATTTTCTGGTTTTTTATCCTGTAAGTATATTTTGAATAAACGTTTCTTTTCGTTCACAACTTTCTCACAAACTTCGTTCCACCAGATGTTTCCCGAATGTTTGTCAGATTTTAAATTAGAATATTTCGGTATGGAACGATCAGCTGCTTGTAACACAGTGTACGTGATTTTGTACGTGTGTGTGTGTGTGTGTGTGTGTGTGTGTGTGTGTGTGTGTGTGTGTGTGTGTGTGTGTGTGTGTCTGTGTCTGTGTCTGTGTCTGTGTGTGCCTCTGTGTGTGTGTGCCTCAATGTGTGTGTGCTTGCATTTGTACGTGTGTGTGTGTGTGTGTGTCTGTGTGTGTCTGTGTGTGTCTGTGTCTGTGTGTGTCTGTGTGTGTCTGTGTCTGTGTTTGTGTTCGTGTGTGTGTGTGTTCGCGCGCGCGTGTGTGTGTGTTGTATGTGTGTGTGTGTGTGTGTGTGTGTGTGTGTGTGTGTGTGTGTGTGTGTGTGTGTGTCTGTGTGTGTGTGTCTGTCTGTCTGTCTGTCTGTCTGTCTGTGTCTGTCTGTCTGTCTGTCTGTCTGTGTGTGTCTGTGTCTGTGTCTGTGTGTGTGTGTGTGTGTGTGTGTGTGTGTGTGTGTGTGTGTGTGTGTGTGTGCGTGCGTGTGTGTGTGCGCGCGTGTGTGTGTGTGTGCGTGTGTGTGCGTGTGTGTGTGTGTGTGTGTGTGTGTGTGTGTGTGTGTGTGTGTGTGTGTGTGTGTGTCTATGTCTGTGTGTCTGTGTCTCAGTGTGCGCGCACGCGCGCGTGCGTGTGTGTATGTGTGTGTGTGTGTGTGTGTGTGTGTGTGTGTGTGTGTGTGTGTGTGTGTCCATGGTGAACTCTAACATAAGCATTTTCTCACCAAGTACATGCATGAACATAATCAAACTAGGCAGAGTTATGAATATTGTTATGACCCTTTCAGGCATGCAATGCATGATGATGTCACCGAATCGTAGCAACTCATAAATCTGTGATTTCTATTACATTTTCAGCAATAAAATCAACATTGCAAATCCGTCATTTTGTTATTAAATATGAACAATTACATTTACTGCTGATAAAAGCTAAGCTAAGCTTTTTGTAAAAAAAAAAAATTGTAGCACATATCAAGCTTAATTGTGTTAACATTAGACCATTTCATGCCGCTTCTACCGAGCAGAGATAGAAATATAATTGAACATTTTAATAAACATAGAATGAAGACGGACCACATATACACAACGAAAAAAAAAAGTCATGCATGTTAATTAAGCGAAAATATACGTCACGCTGAAGATACATATTTTGAAAACGCCGCCAACCTGTTGGTTACAAGAGAGACAGACAGGCAGACAGGCAGATAAACAGACAGAGATAGATTAAGACTAAAGTGGCTGATAGATATAGATTTCTGGGATGAACTTTCACCTTGAAAGGCACACATGTGGTTTACTTCTTAACTGTCAAAGACAACGGTGGTGATGAAGGCCAGGACATTTCAAACTACTGCTGTTGCAACAATACAAGAGTGAGTCAAAGAAGGTGAGATTGGAGGAGGGAGGGGGTGGCTGGCAATGGTCAATGGAGTGAGGTAGAGTGTGGAGAGAGACGGGGGTGGTGAAACGTCGGAGCGATAGTCCTGCAGTGTGCCCGGAATGTAAAATGGTCATGACATACTCGCAGAATTGCGAACTTTCCCAGTCGTCTGCTGCTGCTGGTGCTGACTGCTACGTACACTTTCTGTGCATGTTGACATGTACTTTTGAACTGCATGTAGATAGGTAGAGAGAGAGAGAGGCAGACAGACAGACAGATAGATATATGGATATAGAGAAAGAGAGAGACGATAGATAGATAGATAGATAGATAGAGAGGAGAGAGAGAGAGAGAGAGAGAGAGAGAGAGAGAGAGAGGCAGGCAGACAGATAGATATATGGATATAGAGAAAGAGAGAGAGATAGATAGATAGATAGATAGATAGATAGATAGATAGATAGATAGATAGATAGATAGATAGATAGATAGATAGATGGATGGATGGATGGATGGATGGATGGATGGATGGATGGATGGATGGATACATGACATAAAGACACAGAAACAGATAGATAAATGGACGATATAAAGATACATAGATAGACAGACAGACAGAAACAGACAGACAGATGGATAGATACGCAGATAGATCGATAGATAGATAGATATTCTTCTCTTTCCCCCTTCATCCTGTGCCTTTCAATTCTGCTGTTGCAGGCATCTATACCATGTGAATCAAACAGGCGTTTGCCTCCCTTGTTTCTTGTTTCGCCTCCAATTCCTTCCAACCATCTGGGACACATTCAGTCTCCAGGGTTTCATCAATACCATCAACCAAAAGAAGAGCTCATTTATGCCTATTAAGCTTCCATTCGCTAATCTTAGTAATCTCTTGTTCATAGTTCGCGAACCACACCCTCTTTTAACTTTTCATTCATACACTTGCTTTCATATCCTGATTTTGTTTTAAGGAATTGTACAATTTACATTTTTCTTTAGCTTTCTCATAATTTCATCACCCTCAACGGCTATCCTGTTCTTTTTCTTGCCACACTGGGCATGTATTGATTCATTGCTCTGTAAGTAAAGCCTTCCATTTTGTCAAGCTCTGATTAATCTTTTTGCCCCTATATTCGACCAGTCAATACTGCTCAAAGACTTTCTTATGTCATCAAAATCACCATCATCACGAAAAAGGAAGGAAATGATTGCAGTGAAGACAGAAGAGAAACAGTACCGAAGACACACAGGATAAGAAGCAAAGACGTGGGTGGAAGAAACCAGTATTGATGGTGTTCTCCACCTAAGATCTTGATCTTGTTATTGTAACGTTGGAAGGGCTCAGCTTTGAGTATAGCTCCAGCAGAAAAACTGCAAAGAGCACTAACTACCTATACTTAGCGTACTCCGATGGCGTTTTCGCCTTTTCAGACACGCCACAGCAGTTGCAACAGCAGTCCACGGGAATACATCCCGACTGGCACAATCCTGGTCTTCAGCAACTCTTTCATACCAGTGGACATGTCTGCGCACTTTTATCACATGACACGCGGTCGCATCCCTTTCGCGTGCTGTGCTGTCATGGATACACACCAGCATCCAGAGCTGACAGACTCGTTGTCACCGTGACGGCAACACACCACCGGCCATAGGGCAGTGCTGTATAATCCCTCCTCCTCTACCACCACCCAGTTCCCAGCCAGGCGGCATAGCAGCGGGACACCAAGGGAGAGGTGACAGCTCTCCTTTGAGGACCACTGATGTGAGGGATCGATGTCAGGCGGCGCAGCGATCCTCCAAGCCGTATGGGTGACAGGGGGGGGGGGGGGGAGGGGGAGGGGAAGAGCCGCTCCTATAGATGTGGGGCGATCGGCGATGGAGCGCTGCCCGACCTCGATTACCGTGGCCTGGGACACCATGTTTTTGAGGGCAGAGCATGGGGGCACCCCTCTCGGAGTTAGGCTGAAAAGTTGTCCTGTTGGTCGTAGTCTGCGTAGACCGTAGACGGGACTCGTTCAGTTCTCCAGCGACTTTCGTCTTGCTTCTTCTTTGAGGCTGCCTCCTACGGCAAAGGACCATCGCCACCTGAGTCACGAAGAAGTTATGAAGAAGACCCCCTGGTGGCCCCGAAGACAAGCCTTTTGAGAGGTAAAGAGGCGAAGAAAACGGACGCCTATGCTCGGCCGATCAACAACCAGAGAGTGAACCGGAGTTCACACGGACCCAGATCTGAGAGAGCGATAGACGACAACCCCATCCGGAACCAGACACACTTCTGCCACAGACAACTACTGCCATGAAAAATGCAGACGTCGGTTTGCGTGTATATCTTGTCCTTGAGGTCCTCCGGCTAATACTAGGACGTAAATCTGAACGTTCGACTTCGATCCCATCCCAAGGGGGCCGGAATAGCTCGGTGGTAGAGCACCGGACTCGTGATCTTCGGGTTGCGGGTTCGAATCTCCGCCGGACCGTTTCGGTACAGGGGGATTTTTCCCTCGGAGATAACATTGGTTCTGGCTCCATTTCCCGTAAGTCCTTCGAATGAGACTATAAACCGAGGTTTCCTGTGTGAACGCACGCATAACATCTGGCACACACACACACATAAAATCCCATCACCAACTTTCGGAAGAGAAAGCCAGTTTGGCCGTTGGTATGGATGACACGTTACACATAGCATGCACCTTCCCCGAAGTTGGAGTATGGCTGCCTTAATGGCGGGATAAAAAAGGGTCATACACACAAAACTCCACTCCCTATACAGGGGTGTCCGCAGGAGTATCAGCCTGCGTACACAGAAGAAGAAGAAGAAGAAGAAGAAGAAGAAGAAGAAGAAGAAGAAGTCTTCAACTTTCCCTCAGTTCAGGAACTCGGAAGAGGGAGATTTAGGAAAAGCTGGAACCTGAACTTGGTTTGAAATCTATTGAGTTGAACACACACCACAGAAAAGAACCAGTTCTGGAAGCCAAAGTCGAACTGAATCGGGAGAATCCTTCCCTTTTTCTCCCCCATCACCATCACGCTGCTCTAGCCTGCAAATAACTGCAGAGGGACCCGTGGAGCTGCTGATCATGACCCCCCCCCCCCCCACTCCCCTCTGGCCAGCTGGACATAATACACTGGGAAAATAAAAAGTACAAATTTTAAAGAACTGAATTAAAGAATTAGCCTTTGTTCACAAAGTGAAACGACTCCAAGCTGACGCTGTTTGCAGAGCACATTCACTTAGCACACATTCAAACATGAGGTCAACAGAACAAACGAAGAATCTTTCCTTAAATCTCCCGTCTCACTGAAAATCTCCTTTCAGCAACAACAACAACAAGTCAGTGGAATGACTCTCCATCTCCATCCCTTCTTTTCCTCCAATCAGAATCAGCGATTAATTCATCCCACGTACAAACGTACCATGCATAGGATACAATACACTGGACTAAAAGCTTAACACAAATACAAAAACTTTATTTCCTATCCCACTCCATCCGGTTCCCAATGTATTCAAAATAATAATCATAATGAGAGAGAGAGAGAGGAGAGAGAGAGAGAGAGAGAGAGAGAGAGAGAGAGAGAGAGAGAGAGAGAGAGAGAGAGACAATGACAATGACAATGAATACCGTTTAATGTCATCAGCAAAACCTGCTATTTGACATGGGGAACACTGCTTGAACAAAATTAAGAAAAATCAAAATTAAAGAGAATCAGAAAGCAAATAGAAATTCGTAAACATCATAAATAGCAAGCGACCAGCAGGCCTAGTCAATAAGTTGAGAGGACAACAGGATTTAACAAGAAAGAACATTAATTCGACTTAAGTATTGAAAAGCTTCCTTTTTCGAAGAATATTTGCTTCTGCGATAAATTTAGCAATAGATTTTAAATTGTTTTCACTATTTCTCTGTAACAGAGTGACAAAGTCACGTTCTTCTGCTAATACTGATTTAAAGACATCGCATTTTCCCCGTACCTTTTCATACACCTCACACTGAAAGAAAAAGTGAAATTCATCTTCTATATTATTTTTTTTACAAATTGGACAGATACAGTTACGTTCATTATTAAATATACCATACCATCTTTCTTTAGCATATAGACCAAGGGTCCTTGTTCGAAAGCGTGCTAATGAATCCCTATGCCATTTTCGCGTTACAACCGATAAATACTTTTCTGGCTGTAAGTCACTATTAAAGCGCAAGAACCAAGAGTATCTCTCACTATTTTCTAATTCAGAGTGCCAGATCTGTTGATAGGAGGATATCAAACGCTCTTTAAATTCTAGAATAAAAAGTTTGTCGTTCTCAACACCCTGGTTATTCCACACAAAACCAAATCCAGTTTCGAAAAGGAGATTTTTTTTACTGCAGAAACCCAGTTTTGTCTTCCATTTTCATGTTGTCTTAATAACATGTAATATGCTTGTTTATTAATTCTGCTTTGTGGAAGTTTTACAAGACGTAGCCAATACTTGACACACTTAGTTTTGGAACGTATTTGCAAGGGTATCTACCCGTTTCTCTCATATGCCATTTTATTATAACTGTGTAAAGGGATGTTTAGAAAACGTTTAATCGCCAGTGTGTGCACCTTTTCCATAAGGTCATTTTCCAATAAACCCCATATTTCTCCTACATATGTTATCATAGATTCACAAGAGAGAGAGAGAGAGAGAGAGAGAGAGAGAGAGAGAGAGAGAGAGAGAGAGAGAGAGAGAGAGAGAGGTTCATAATGCCACCTTGTCCTGGCTGAATGTTCGCCGAGTGTCAATATAGAATGGAGATGGTAAAGAGGCAATCTATCCTCATTTTGAATGACAGAGGGACACATGGGGTTCAAGTCCCAGTGATGGATCGAATCCACATTTGACTGCTCTTGGCAAAATCCACATTTACTCCCCTACGAGAAGGTGATCTACTGACGGAAGAAAGCTTTCTGAATCAGTCATTGAGCTTCTTTACGTCAATAGATCATCTTCTCTGACATGGGTAAATATGGATACTGCCCTACCCTCTTCCTCGCCACTATTCTGGTCATGCAAAACCAATTATCAACACTTCTGAATACACACATATGTACACACCGGCACCTTTCACTTAGTAAGTTCAGAAACCGGCGTGCCGACCACAATAGGTGTGTTGACATGTTAAGCACTTTGGTCACGTTCAGTGGCCGGCTCTGCTCTTGTGGGCCAGCGGGCGACAATCCTCCATGTTGCTGTGACCGTCTACGGCTGTTCTGACACCAATGACACACTACTGATCCGCTCTGTCTCCTTTGAGGGATTAGAAGGCTATAGAGAGGGCTTGTTGCTAGCACAGAGAGTACGTTGTTCTTCACATAAATATACCCAGCCGGGAAGTCCGTCATTAACAAAGGATAGAGTTGTATTATCAGTTTGCTTCAAGTCATAAACTTCGTTGACTTGCGACTACGATTCAAAGGAGGCTCGCTTCCGGCTCTGATTAGGTGGTCACACGCCACAATTGAAAATAATCGGCAATTTACTATCAAATCAAGCTAAAGACACTGAGGCTCATCCAAATTCTTCAATAACGTCAGCTTTCATAGTATATCCCCCTACCAATCATTTCAGTTGTTTTAAAGTATCAATGCCGACGACTTAATTCATAATCTGTGAACACATAAACCGACCCCTACCTGACGTCAGAATTCAGGCCTTAGAGCTTATCTGTGATTCCAAGTTTGCGCCAGCTAGGTTTCACAAAATGGTCCGTTTCCATTCATTTTAAATTGTCTACTTACAACGACCTACCATGTGTCTTCATACACAAAATACGAAAAGAAGAAAAAATAAACCGGGAAAAACAAGTTTCAAGCGCAATGAAAATTTTAAGAACAACTCATTTGTGCCTGTCCATATTTACACAAAACATAAATAACTACCTTGGCGCATTAATATATAATCTGTCGTCTGTTCAGATCGAGTTTCTTCATATGCACTGCATCCATGCCACTTCACAACTGTCGCTCTCCATAGCCCTAAACAAGTACAAAGAGAATTAAAGCAAAGACAAAAATAAGACAGTGCAAAGCTGATGATTGTAACACCTTCAAAAATGTAACTGATCAGTGGAAATACTTTAAAAAAAAAACAACATAACGAATAACTACGGTGCGAATGAAGGCATCATAAAACACTGGGTATATTGGTACTGAATTGGAAAATGTTGATTTCATGGCAATCATAGAGATTGAAACATCTGACACATAATCTTAACTACAACCGCGTCTGATCTTAGCTGACCACACGCACACACACACACACACACACACACACAAAGATTCAAAGATTTAATCCTGTGACCCCTTTTGGGGCATGGAGGACTTAAAACAAAATAAACAAATGTAAATGAAACACATCAAACATCCAAACATTTTCCCGATAATTAACACACTTGATATAATGTTACACAACTTTACTAAGTTTTAAAAACTTCGCTAAGTTTAGCAACACTTTTTTATTACCATAGAGCAAACGACAATAGTTAAATACGGACTTTATACATGTAAATTGTTTTGGTATAAACTTATTTCTAATATCATCATATTTGGTGCATTTCATTACAAAATGAAATTCGTCGCCAAGGTCATTCTGGTCGCAGTCCCAACAGAGTCGTTCATCATGAGGTATTCCAAATCGTCTGCCAGTTTCGATCATGAGTTTATGATTACCACAACGGAACCGAATTAGTGGGTATATATAAACATCAGGCAACATTTCAATAAATTTTTCACGGCAAAACTGTTTTATAATTCCTATGAAATAAACACTTATTACTAGATTCTAAAGCATCGTTCCATGCACGTATGTAAACATCTTCTAATGAATTACGAACATTTCTACAGATACTGTGAACAGACGAAAACTTTTGTGTCTCCCACACAAAGTCGAATCCTGTTTCGATAAGGATATTCCGTATACACATCAACCACCTAGATGTAAAACCCTGATTTAATAATAATAATAAGGAACATTTAGTGCGCTTAATCTTAAACAAAAGCCCTAAGCGCTTACAGCAATAAGCCCTAACACACACACACACACACACACACACACACACACACCATACACACACACACACCACACACAAACACACACACACACACACACACACACACACACACACACACACACACACACACACACACACACACACAAACACACACACACACACGCACACACCCACACACCAGCGAAGGAGCAGAAAAATTTATGTTTTGAAGAGAGTTGTTTTGAGGGAGGACTTGAAAGAAGAAAGACTGTTTGAGTTTCGGAGTGCAGAAGGGAGATTGTTCCAGCAGGAAGGAGCCTGAAAAGTAAAAGAACGTTCACCAAGTGTTCTGGCCCGAAAACGAGGGATCTGCATAATGCGAGTGTCAGAGGAAGAGCGAAGCTGTCTGGAAGGAGTATAGGTCGACAGAAGTTTAGAGAGGTAAGATGGAGCGAGGCCATCCAATGCCTTGTAACAGAGCAAAGAAAGTTTGTACTTGATGCGTTTTTCAACAGGAAGCCAGTGCAAAGATTTAAGCAAGGGAGAAACATGAGAGGTTTTCGGAGATTTCGAGACAAGGCGAGCAGCATTATTTTGGACTTTCTGCAATTTTGCAAGAAGATTCTGTGGACAGCCAGCAAGAAGAGAATTACAGTAGTCAAGTCTTGAAAGAATGAAAGCAGAAACCAGAGTCTTGGTGGCTTCTTCAGACAGAAGGTGGCGCACAGAACTGATTCGCCGAAGCTCCAAGTAGCAAGCACGGCAGATAGAAGAAATCTGATTTTGAAAAGAGAGTGTCTGATCAAGTACAACGCCTAGATTTCGCACAGTGGTAGAGGTCTGAATGAGAGAGGTACCAAGTTGGACAGAAGAAGGAACAGAGATTGTAGACATGAGCCGTTTTGGGAGAATGAAGATCAGTTCAGTTTTGTCATTGTTTAACTGAAGTTTGTTGCAAGTCATCCATGCCTTTATGTCAGAGATGCAGAGCTGTGAGCGATCAATGATGGAGGAGAGGAGAGAGATGTCACCAGAAATGTAGATTTGATTGTCATCAGAGAAGCAGTGGTGTGAAATGTCATGATGGGCTACAATGTCAGAGATGGGTTGGGTATATAGAACAAACAGAATGGGACCAAGGACAGAGCCTTGGGGAACACCATAATTCAAGTCAGCAGAGCTTGAAGAAAAACCATTGACAGAGACAATTTGGGTTCGACCAGAAAGGTAAGAATAAAACCATGCCAAAGCGTGAGAAGAGATGCCAAAAGTATGTTGAAGTCTAGTTGAAGTCTGATTTCTGTATAAATCATATAATACTTGATACAATCTAGATGAATATTTTGTTTGTTTGTGGTGAAAGTAAGGATGACCAGAATTTTATCATTCGTGCATATACTTGAACTGAAACAGGATACATTCCTAGTTCTCCATATATTAGTTCTGTTTTAGTAGAACGATTTAAATCAAAAAGATGCTTAACACACACACACACACACACCACACACACACACACACACACACACACACCACACACACACACACACACATTCACACACACATACACACACGCGCGCGCGCGCGCGCGTTGATCCAAAGAAGAAGAACAATATTTTACTCCTCTCTGGCTCCTCGTTCAGGACGGTGGGGATACCAAAGTAAAGTCATCACTCAAGGATTGTTGCGCCAAACCAGTCACGCCACTAGAAATCTGAGATTACCTCCTGGCAATATCGGAGCACCCAAAACAAGAAGAAACTGCCCGACGGCGACAACGGAGACAGGACAGGGGTGGGAGTATATAGGTGCTGACAACCTCACCGCCCTGTGCGCTCCTCTTCATTCCACAGCGGGGACGTCCGTCCATCTTTCCCCAACTCAGTCGTCATTCGTCAACACAGAAATACCACGTCCTTCCGCCTGTGTCCTTTTGTCCTTCAAACCTTCTGCGCCTCATTTGCATCCGAAACAAAGAGGAGCCCAGTTCTTTTTTCTTCAAAACATCAAAAGGGTTTATTTTCCCCTCCTTTCTCCCCCTCACGAAAAGAACGGGACGACAAGGGAAGGAGCGGAGAAGCTGAGGCGGAAACTGTCGAGTTTGTCCGGAGAAAGACGAGAATCTCCGAAGTTCGATCTTTGCGAGAGCTCCCACTTCTTCATTCAGCTGAACGAGTGACGGAGAAAGGACAACATGCTGAACGGAAGGGTGGTCGCCGTCGTCGCGGTGTTTCTGGTGATGGTGCCCTCTGCTGGGGCTCAGATGCCTCTTGGAATGCCACCACCAGCGCCACACTCACACCATATGCCTCCTGCGCCACACTCACACCAAATGCCTCCTGCGCCACACTCACACGCTATGCCTCCAGCGCCACACTCACACGCTATGCCTCCAGCGCCACACGCACACGCCCCTCCTCCTGCGGCTGTTCCACCAGGACCACCGATACCTGCGGGGCCGCCTCCTCCGGGTCCCCCGCCTCCGCCCGGCATGGGCCTTCCATGGGCTTCAACTCGCAGGTGCAGAGCAGTCATTGTCGGTACCTGGTGGATGCCCCCTCGCCCTGGGGAACCAACGCCAGCCCCTTCAGGCTCTATACCCGCTCCCACTCGGGGGAATCCGCAGAGGGTACCCCGTTGAAGGTGAGATCCAGGTGTGTTTTTGGTCGGCCTGCATGTTGTTCGGCTTCTGTGTGTGTGTGTGTGTGTGTGTGTGTGTGTGTGTGTGTGTGTGTGTGTGTGTGTGTGTGTGTCTTTGGAAAAGAACATTATATTTCTTCCTTACCAGATATTTATGTTATACCTTTATTCAAATTTAGATGTAGTAACCATAAATTGCAAATTGAAATTGGAAGACACCATAATGTTCCAAGAGAATTGCGTATTTGTCGTAACTGTGAAATGGGTGAAATTGGAGATGAATTCCATTGCATCATGGAATGTCCAAAATATAATGAACTTCGTGAAAAATTCATCCCTAAAAAATATCTAAAACCAAAGTCTGTTTTCAACTTTTGTAATTTATTTCAAAAAGGAAGACGCATTTGTTTGAATATTAGTAAGTTTCTAAAAATGGGAAGATTGTTTAATGAGATCGTTACAGTTCACCAGAATTCAGCATTTCGCAACTATGGTCACACATTGTTCTGAGTGAGTTTCGTATTTCTCTTTGTTACATTTGTATCCTCCATGCCCCAGCAGGGGTCAAAGGATTAAATTTGAATTGAATTGAATTGAATTGAATTGTGTATGTGCGTGTGTGTGTGCGTGCGTGTGTGTGTGTGTGTGTGTGTGTGTTGGGGGGCTTTTTCGTTGCTCTCTCTCTCTCTCTCTCTCTCTCTCTCTCTCTCTCTCTCTCTCTCTCTCTCTTCGCCCCTACCCTGTTTCTCTCTA
>CM031599.1:33091957-33151957 GCA_018398815.1 Conus ventricosus | reverse complement strand
AAGTGATTCAGACAATAGTGAGTTTGTGGGTGAATGAGAATAAGTGGATGTGTCTATAATAAGGTTAACAAAAATTTAAAAGTGAGTTTGTGATTGAATGAGAATAAGTGGATATGTTTGTAACAAGGTTTACAAAAAAATTGAATAAAAATGTATCCCTTTTGTCCTACGTATTGTCATGTACCCCACCTTGATCCTAATTATATAAATGAATAGATAAACTAGTAACAATGGACAATTGAATTACCAAAAATCAATAAATTAACAATTTTACAAATAAATACTCAGTGAACTATGCAATAAACCTTTACATATAGATTGAAGAACAGAATAATTGTTAAGTATGCTAGATAAAGACAAAGGAGTCGATCCATCATTGAAACCATCAATACCCAATTTCTTAAAAATGTCTTTTGTTTTTGAACAACGTGTCAATATATGATTGACACTTAAGGATTCTCTGCACATACATCTGACATTGTTACAATATTTTGTTTTGATTGAATTTAAACGAAGTCTATGAATAAGACTCTCAATCTCTCTAGATGAGCAAATAAAACGCTTGGATGGTCTGTTTTTGTTGTCTCTGTCATGTTGATTAAAACAATTACGACTATATTGTATGTCTGTATTTAACAATAAGATTTTAGCATTTTCGTGAGATTTTCTATTAATAATTGAATAACATTCTGTTAAATCTAATGGAACATTTACGGACACAGCATCATCACTATTTTGGGCTGCTTGTTTTGCAGCTCGATCTACTCTTTCGTTTCCATATATGCCGCAGTGAGAAGGCACCCAGCAAAAAGTCACAGTAATTCCTTTGATTGAAAGACGGTGTATTAAATGATTTATTTCAATTATCATATCTTGGCGTATGCGTGAACTGGGAGACTTTATCGAAAGAAGCGCTGCTTTCGAATCAGCACATATTAAAAGTTGACTGTTGTTTCTGGGAAAAGTTAGTATGAAATCCAAGGACTTTAATACAGCAAACAGTTCTGCACTGTATATAGATAAGTTGTTACCAAGATAAAATAACTTTTGAATTTGTAAACTAGGGATTACGAAAGCTGCTCCTGAATTTGAATTATCAAGCACTGAACCATCCGTATATATTTTTAAATGATTATTGTAATTATATTCTAAATGAGAGCATACGTGAGTCCTTAAAAGATTAGGTGAGTCATTTTTTGATAAATCTGTGTATTCTATATCAAAGATTGCTGTTGATTGTTCCCATTTTGGCATTGGAGAAAACGTTGGATTTTTAGCAATGTTATTTTGATCTATATTAGTTTTTCTCAGAAGATCGCAAGAATAAGAACAGATAGATTGTGTTGAGAGTATGTTTTGAGCACGCTTTTCCAAAGTCCTTTTCCGAATCTAAGCATACCTCTTGAGAACAAAATTTTTTTGTGAGAAACATTTCAAAACAAACTTTGAAGCAGAAGCTTTTCGGAAGTCTGTGAGTGGTAAAACACCTACCTCATTGTATGTCCCTAAATTTGATGTATGTGTGGGGACTCCAAGGGCAATTTTATAAGCTTTGCAATCAACACTTTGAAGTTTATTTAAAAGATATTGAGGTGCATTAAAGAAAACTTCTTGAGCATAGCAAAGTCTTGAACGAACTAAAGTATTTGCTAAGATGGTTAATGTTTTAGTATCTTGAGCCCAAGATTGTTTATTTATAATTTTAAGGAAGTTTAAGCTTTTCCTTGCTTTGTTTAGAATGTAATCAATGTGAGCATTCCACGAAAGTTTGCTACTTAATATGACTCCTAGAAAATTAACGTTTTTAACATAGTTTAAAATCATACCATCCAATGTAAATTTTGGTGGCTTTTCTGGATCATAACCAGAGTTGAAGAGCATCATGTGAGTTTTTTCTGTTGAAAGGGAAAGCCCATTTTCATGTAAGAATGTGTTTATTTTATTAAGCTCATGCTGGTATTTGATTTTGATGTAATTCAGAGATCGTAGAGAAGTATGGCGTTTCATAGTTACTTTCACCCATAAACGTATGTCGTCAGCAAACTGAGCTAATTCTGTATCTTTTGAGAGACCTTTTGGAAGATCATAAATCAGAATGTTGAATAACATTGGTGAAATTACAGAACCTGTGGTAGACCCATCTGTAAAGGCCTAGGGATTGAATAAGTATTTCCTATTCGTGTTTGAATAGACTGGCAATGAAGGAACTCTTGAATATAATTAAACATATTACCATTAATACCAATATTCTTAATTTTATACAGCAAGCGCTTATGCCATACATGTTCGCAGGCCTTACGAATGTCAAAAAATGTGGCTAATATGTTCTTGCGACGTGCAAATTGATGTTTTACCTGGGTAGAAAGTTTAACCAAGTGTTCAATTGTGGATCTACCTGTTTGAAATCCAGCTTGATTGATAGGAATTATGTTATGTTTATTGCAATGGTGAACTAATCTTTTTAATATAATTTTTTCCATTAATTTACATGTGTTTGACGTTAAAGCAATGGGGCGATAACTACTTATATCTTTCATAGGTTTTCCCTTCTTATGTGTGTGTGTGTGTGTGTGTGTGTGTGTGTGTGTGTGTGTGTGTGTGTGTGTCTGTCTGTCTGTCTGTCTGTCTGTCTTTCTCTCTCTCTCTCTCTCTCTCTCTCTCTTCTCTCTCTCTCTCTCTCTCTCTCTCTCTCCAGCTAGCTCTCTCTCTCTCTGTCTCTCTATCTGTCTGTCTGTCTGTCTGTCTGTCTGTCTCTCTCTCTCTCTCTCTCTCTCTCTCTCTCTCTCTCTCTCTCTCTCTCTCTCTCTCTTCGGAAGATGTTTGCACGCGGCACAAGTCTAAATCCTCCTCCTTTTCGCCCTCAGTCTCGTCCTCCTCTTCCTTTTTTCCCCTCTTCCCTTCTCCTCCATCTCCCTTCCCCTCACGACACCCTAACCCCCTCTTCTTGACCAGTTCGCTGTCTTCCTCTTCTTTCTCATTCTCATCTCTCCTTACCTCTTCAGTCCGTCTCATCCTCCTCAATTACCACCTTCTCCTCCTCTTTCATTCCTCCCCTCCGTCGTCCTCTTCCTCTTCGCCATTCTTTCTTTTTCTCTTCATTCTCCTTCTTTTTCCTTCTCTTCTTCCACCCCCTTCTTCCTCCTCTTCCATCTTCTTTCTTTGTCTCCTCTTCCACCTCCTTTCTCCTTCTACTTTTCCCACTTTCTTTTCTTCTTTTCTTCATACATCAACTTTGTTTGAATCTTCTTACACCTCCTCTTTCCTTCCTCTCTTCCACCTTTGTTTGCTTCTTCTCATCCCCTTACTTTCTCCTCTTTTTTTTCTTCCCACCTTCTTATTTCTCCTCCTCTTCTTCCATCTTCTTTCTCGTTTTCTTTTTCTCCCTCCTTTCTTTTTCTCCCTCTTTCGGATTTTTTTTCTCTTTCACACTTTTCCTTCTCTTTCTCCTTTGTCCTTCTTAACTTTTACTTTTTTTTTGCCTCCTTCTCCTCTTTCCCTATTTTTCCCTTCCTTCTCTTTTTCTATTTTTTTTTTTTTCTCGTCTTTCATCTTTTTTTTCTCAGTTTCCTCTTTCTCCTTTTTTCTCTTCTTCTTCTTCCACTTTTTTTTTTCTCATTCTCTTCTTTCCCAGTTTTTCTTGTTCTCTTCCACCTCCTTTTTCATTCTTCTCTTCCCCTTTCTTTCTCCATTAACTCTTTGTTTTAATACTGTCCCTCCTCTCTTTCTCCTCTTTCTCATTCCTGTTCCTTTTCCTCTTCTACCTCCTTTCTCTTTCTCCTCTTCTATCTCCTTTCTCCTCTATCTTTCAACTTCTCTTTCTCTTTCCTCCTATTCCTCCTTTCTTCTTTTTCCTTTCTTTCTCTTTCTTCTCCTCCACCTCCTTGATATATTTCATTTTCCGCTTTTTCTCCCTCCTTCTCTTCCTTCTCCTTCTTTCTCCTTCTTTTCTGCCATCCCAATTTTTTCCCTTTCCCCCTTTGTTTTCCTTCTTCTCTATATCTCCTTTCTATTCCTCTTTCCCCCTTTTTCCTTATTCTCCTCTTTCACCTCCTCGTTCCTTCTCTTCTTCCATCTCTTTTCTCCGTCTCCCCTTACTCCTTTCTTTTTCTCCTGTATCACTTCCTTTCTCGTTCTCCTCGTCAACCTCCGTCTCCTGTTTCTCCTTCTTTCTTTCTTTTTGTTCCATCTCCTGTCTCTTTCTCCTCTTTCTCCTTCTTTTTGCTGGTCCTCTTCAATCTCCTTTGAGTCATTTCTCTTCCACATTCTTTCTCCTTCTCTTCCACATTCTTTCTCCTCTTCCACCTTCTCATCCTTTCCCCTCCTCCACTGTCTTTCCTTTCTCCTCTTTCACACCCTTGCCATTTCTTCTTTTTCATCTTTCTCCTTCTCTTCTTCCACCTTCTTTTGCTCTCTCTCTCTCTCTCTCTCTCTCTCTCTCTCTCTCTCTCTCTCTCTCTCTTCTCTCTCTCTAACCTCAAACTCTTTTCTCCTTTTTCCTCTTCAGCCACCTGTCCCTCTCTCCTCTTCCACCTCTTCTACTCCCGCCTTCCTCCTCCTTTCTTCTTGTTCTCTTCTTTCTCTCTTCTCTTCTTCTTCTCTTCCTCCCTTTCTCCATCTCTTCTCTCTCACTCTCCTTTTTTTTCCCTTTACTTCTCATCCACCTCCCCTCTTCCTTTCCTCTTCCCTCTTCCTTTCTCCTTCTCCTCCTCTTCTTTTTTCTCTCCGTCTAATCTTCTCCTTCCTTTTTCCTTCCGCCCGACCACCCTGTTTCTCCTTCTCTTCCTCTTTCTTCTCATCTTTCTCCTCCTTCCTTCTCCTCCTCCTCTTTCACCTTCTACGCCAACTTCTCCTCCTCCTTCTGTCTCCTTCTCTTTCTCTTTTTCTCCTCCTCTTCCACCTCCTTTCTCCTTTTCCCCCTTCCATCTCATTTCTCCTCCTCACCTTCTCACTTTTCTCCTTTTCTCCCGCTTTAGCTTCAACTGCTTCTGGGCTTCTGCTCCTGCATGTTAATGCCGTCTTTCTCTCCCCTTCAATTTGCGTTCCTCCTCCTCCTTATTCCTCCCTTTTCCTTTTTCTCCCCCTTGTCAAACTCCTCTTTTGCCAACATGACCACCTTCTCCCCATCTGTTTGTTTCCCCTCTTTCTACTATTTATCTTCGAGCTCTTCCCGTCAGTCTACTTGCTTTCTTTCTCTCTCTCTCTCTCTCTCTCTCTCTCTCTCTCTCTCTCTCTCTCTCTCTCCTCTCTCTCTCTCTCTCTCTCTCCCCCTCTCTCTCTCTCTGTCTCTCTCCCTCTCTCTCTCTCTCTCTCTCTCTCTCTCCTCCCTCTCTCTCTCTTCCTCCTGCCTCTCCGCCTCCAACTTCTCCCCCTCCTCCTTTTCCTCTTTTTCTTCTTTCTCTTTCTCCTCTTCATCTTCCTTCTCTTTCTCCTCTTCCTCTCCGTTCCTCTTTCACTCTCCCTTCTGCATTTTGTTTTCCACTTCCTCTCCCCCCCCCCCCTCCATCTACTCCTTTCCTTTCTCTCTTTCTCTCCCACCATTCTCGATCCACCTCCTCTTCTCCTTCTTTTCTTCCACTAATTTTACCTACATTCTTTCCACATTGTTTCTCTTCCTCTTCCTCCTCCGTTTTCTCCTTCTCTCTCTCTCTCTCTCTCTCTCTCTCTCTCTCTCTCTCTCTCTCTCTCTCTCTTCTCTCTCTCTCTCACTCCAACCATTCCTGATCTACTGTCTCTTCTCTTCTTCCACTATTTTAAACCACGTTCTTTCACCCATTGTCCTCTTGCTCTTCCCCCCTCCATTTTCTCCCTCTGTTCCTCTCTCTCTCTCTCTCTCTCTCTCTCTCTCTCTCTCTCTCTCTCCCCATCCCACCATTCCCACTTCATCTCCTCTTCTCTTCTTCTTCCACTAGTTTAAGCTACGTTCTTTCCCCGTCGTCCTCTCCCTCCTGCCCCTCCTCCTCCTCCTCCTCCTCCTCTTCCTCCTCTTCTTCCTCCTCCTCCTCATGTCGACTACCCTGCATGTCTGGCAGTGTCCATTCTGCCCTTCTACGACGCTTTCAAGTTCTTCAACTTCACGGACTTCGCCCTGTGGGCGGAGCCTCACCTGATCTTCAGCATGACCCAGCCCCCTGTGGAACCCGAGAAGGCCGCTCTCATGGGCGGCGTCCCCGCCTTGTCCGCTACCCCTCCTGGACCCAACGACGTGTCCCACCTCGGGGTGTGGCAGGTGAGTGGACTGAGGGTCTTGGGTGTGGCTGGTGGGGTGGGGGGGGGGCGGGTGAGGCTGGGGCTAGGACTGGGAGGTGAACGTTGCCAGCCGTTGTCCAGGGTGTTTGGGGTGTGTGCGATGTCGTGGGGGTGAAGTGGGAAGGGGGCCCACGTCGTATTGCACAATGCCGTGTGGTTATACATCGTGTGACATCAGGTAGTGTAGTGGCGTATGTTATTGTGTCGTGTAGTTTTGCGTGGTGTGCCGCTTAGCGTTGTATAGTGTAGGGTTGTACCACGTTGCGTTACACAGAATAGAGTCGTGCCACACTGAATTGTCTAGAGTAGCGCAGATTGTTGTTGCCGAGGGTTAGTGCGTGTAGTGACACAGTGCATTGCGTAAGGAAGTGTAGTGTCATATTTCGTTTCTTAAGGTAGTGTAGTGATGTTCTACGTCACTTTACGTATTTTAGTAATACATTACATTACCTAGGGTACTTTAATGACACGTTGCATTACATAGGATACCTTGGCGACACATACTGCGTTACCAAGGGTGCTTACGTGACACGTTGCGTTATCTTCAGTGACACTTTGCTTGCTTTGGGTACTTTAGTGATACAATGCGTTGCCTAGGGTAGGGCAGTGACACGTAACGTTGCATAGAATAGTGTCGTGACACGTTGCATAGGGTTGTGTGGTGACACATGACACTTTGCGTTGCATAGGATAATATAGAGACACTTTGCATTGCGCAGAGTAGTATAGTGACACATTACGTTCCATAGGGTAGTGTAGCAACACGTTACGTCGCATAAGGTAGTGAAGTCTGACGTGTCACGTTGCGTAAAGTAGTGTAGTGACACATTGCGATGCATAGATTGGAGTAGTTTGACACGCTGCGTTGCATAGAGTAGCGTAGTAACAGATTGGGTCGCACCCAGGTAATGTACTAGGATGGTGAAGTGACGCATCGCGTTGCATAGCGAGTGCAGTGTGGTGATACACTGTGTTGCATACGATCACGTAGTGACACGTTACGTTGCATTTGGTAGTGTAGTGACACATTATTTTACGTAAAGAATCACAGTGGCGCATTGTGTTTCACAGGGCTCTGTCGTGACACATTAGCTTTCATACAATAATTCAGTGACACACGCTGCTTTGCAAAGGGTAATGTTGTGACAGGTTACGTTGGATAGCGTAGTGTCAGGACACATTACGTTCCAGTGAGTAATCTCGTGATATATTGCCGTGTATAGCCTAATGCAGTGCCCGAGCATGAAATATAGTGCAGTGTAGTATAGTGTAATGTATTGTATTGTGCTAAACTGCGTTGCATGGTGTAGTGTAGTGTAGTGTAGTGTAGTGTAGTGTAGTGTAGTGTAGTGTAGTGTAGTGTAGTGTAGTGTAGTGTAGTGTAGTGTAGTGTAGAGCTACATCACATGGTGTAGTGGTATAGTGTCAAATTGCTTTGTTGTGTAGTGTAGTGTCACAGCGCGTCAATAAGTGTAGAATTACATAGCATGGCATAGCGTAATATAATGTAGTATCACATAATGCTGCATAGTGTAGTCCAGTGCCACATTATTTGCGTAGTATAATGTAGTATAGTGCAGTATGGTGCCAGATCCTATCTCGTAACGTAGTGGATTGCCAAATGGCCTCGCGTAGTGTAGTGTAGTGTAGTGTAGTGTAGTGTAGTGTAGTGTAGTGTAGTGTAGTGTAGTGTAGTGTAGTGTAGTGTAGTGTAGCCCCACATAGTATGGAGTAGTGTAGTGTAAAAGTCACATTGCATTGCATGGTGCAGTGCGGCATTATCTCGTATAGCATGTTCTTAATGTCGCTTTATGTTTTGTAGCGTATCCTAATGCCGCATTTTGTTTCGCCGTGTAGTCTGATGCCACATCTTGTCACGTAGTGTAGAGGGGGTGGGAATGAAGTGGAGTGGACGACCACATCATGTGGCGTAGTGCAGTGTAGTTGTGAGTCACATGACGTGAGGTAGTGTAGTACCATAGTAGCTTGTGTCGTGCTGAGTAGTATAGTGCAGGACCATATTAGGTGGCGTATCGTAGTATAGTCGTACATCACGTCACGTAGTGTAGTGTAGTGTAGTGTAGTGTAGTGTAGTGTAGTGTAGTGTAGTGTAGTGTAGTGTAGTGTTTTGCCACGTTGCGTCGAGTAGTGTAGTGTAGCGCCACATTACGCTGCATTTTGAAATATCGCCACATTGCATTGCACGCTGTCTCGCATGGCAGGGTGTGGTGCCACATTGTATTGCGTAAGAGTACTTCCACATTGCATCATTGCACAGGGTAGTGTACTGACACATTGTCTCACATTGGATGGTGTAGTGCCACATTGCATCGCGTAAGAGTACTTTCACATTGCATTGCACAGGATAGTGTACTGACACATTATCTCACATTGGATGGTGTAGTGCCACATTGCATCGCGTAAGAGTACTTTCACATTGCATTGCACAGGATAGTGTACTGACACATTATCTCACATTGGATGGTGTAGTGCCACATTGCATCGCGTAAGAGTACTTTCACATTGCATTGCACAGGATAGTGTACTGACACATTATCTCACATTGGATGGTGTAGTGCCACATTGCATCGCGTAAGAGTACTTTCACATTGCATTGCACAGGATAGTGTACTGACACATTATCTCGCATTGGATGGTGTAGTGCCACATTGCATCGCGTAAGAGTACTTTCACTTTGCATTGCACAGGATAGTGTACTGCCACATTGTCTCAAATTGGATGGTGTAGTGCCACATTGCATCGCGTAAGAGTACTTCCACATTGCATTGTACAGGGTAGTGTACTGACACATTGTCTTGCATAGGATGGTGTGGTGCCACATTGCATTGCGTAAGAGTATTGCCACATTGCATTGCACAGGGTAGTGTACTGGCATGTTGTGTCGCATAAGGTAGTGTGGTGTCACATCGCGTCGCATAAGAGCATTACCACATTGCATTGCACAGGGTAGTGTACTGACACACTGTATCACATGGGGTAGTGTAGTGTCACATTGCGTTGCAAAGGGTAATGTAGTGACACATTGCTTTGCATAGGGTAATGTAGTGGCACATTGCGTTGCAAAGGGTAATGTAGTGACACATTGCTTTGCATAGGGTAATGTAGTGGCACATTGCATAGCGTGGAGTAATGTAGTGACACATTGCTTTGCATAGGGCAATGTAGTGGCACATTGAGTTGCAAAGGATAATGTGACACATTCCTTTGCATAGGGTAATGTAATGGCACATTGCGTTGCATAGGGTAATGTAGTGACACATTGCGTTGCAAAGGGTAATGTTGTGGCACATTGCGTGGCATGGGGCAATGTAGTGTCACATTGCGTTGCATAGGGTAATGTAGTGACACATTGCTTTGCATAGGGTAGTGTAGTGACACATTGCCTTGCATAGGGTAATGTAGTGACACATTGCGTGGCGAAGGGTAATGTAGTGGCACATTGCGTTGCACAGGGTAGTGTAGTGACACATTGCGTGGCGAAGGGTAATGTAGTGACACATTGCGTGGCATGGAGTAATGTAGTGACTCATTGCGTGGCATGGAGTAATGTAGTGACACATTGCGTTGCATAGGGAAGTGTAATGACACATTGCGTGGCATGAAGTAATGTAGTGACACATTGCGTTGCATAGGGAAGTGTAGTGACACATTGCGTGGCATGAAGTAATGTAGTGACACATTGCGTTGCATAGGGAAGTGTAGTGACACATTGCGTGGCATGGAGTAATGTAGTGACACATTGCGTTGCATAGGGAAGTGTAGTGACACATTGCGTGGCATGGAGTAATCTAGTGACACATTGCGTTGCATAGGGAAGTGTAGTGATACATTGCGTGGCATGAAGTAATGTAGTGACACATTGCGTTGCATCGAGTAATGTAGTGACACATTGCACGCATTGCGTTGCATAGAGTAATATAGTGACACATTGCACGCATTGCGTTGTATAGAGTTGTGTAGTGACGCATTGCGTTGCACAGAATAGTGTAGTGACGCGTTGCATTGCCTTGGATGATGTAGTTGCACACTGCGTTGCATGTGGTAGTAGAGTGACGCGCTGCCATTGCCTAGGTTAATGCAGCAACTGACTGGGTTACATAGGCTAATGTGGTGATGCATGGCATTGCACAGCTAACGAAGTGATATGCCATGTCACGTTGTGTCGTGTAGTGCAGTGTAGTGTCGTGTAGTGCGGCGTCATCTGGTGTCATGCAGTGCTGCGTGACATTGCGCCACATTGCACGGTGTCTCATAGCACCCATTTGTAGCGCAGCGCGTAGTGCGGTGACACTTTGTATTGCGTAGTGTAGAGTAGAGCCAATTCTGACTGCGTATGGTAGCGTGGTGTCACATTGCTTCGTGTAGTGTAGTGTGGTGTGGTGTGGTGTGGTGTGGTGTGGTGTGGTGTGGTGTGGTGTGGTGTCGTGTGGTGTGGTGTGGTGTCGTGTGGTGTCGTGTCGTGTCGTGTCGTGTCGTGTCGTGTCGTGTCGTGTCGTGCAGCGCGAAACAGTATTACGCAGTATAGCATGTCGCTTCAAATAGGTAGAAGGGGGGGGGGGGGTGGAGTGCATTGCCACATTATGGCGCAAAGTGTGGTGTAGTGTATCATGTTGAAATATTGTCTGCAGTGGCACATCATGGCGCAAAGTGTGGTGTAGTGTATCATGTTGAAATGTTGTCTGCATTGCCACATTATGGCGCAAAGTGTGGTGTAGTGTATCATGTTGAAATGTTGTGCTAGATCATGTCGTGTAACGTAGTGTAGTGTAATATAACATCACGTGTAGTGTAGTGTAGTGTAGTGTAGTGTAGTGTAGTGTAGTGTAGTGTAGTGTAGTGTAGTGTAGTGCAGTGTAGTGCAGTGTAGTGCGGTGTAGTGTAGTGTAGTGTAGGTGTTAGTGTAGTGTAGTGTAGTGTAGTGTAGTGTAGTGCAGTGTAGTGTAGTGTAGTTAAACATTGCATCGTGCAGTGTAATATCGCAACCTGTGGTGTAACGTTATGTGACGTCTTGTCACGTGGTGCATCGTATCATAACATTAGTATTATAGTCCGAAGCAACATGACGTGTCATAGTGTAGTGTAGTTAGCACTTTGCAATACTGTGCAATGTTGTCTAGTACATAGTGGTAGGGGGTTGTTTAATGTAATAAAATAAAGCGCAGTGTTACGTATTGTAACCAAGTATCATGTGGTGTTTAGCTGAGTGTGGTATAGTGTGATTGGAGGGTTGTTTCTGTTAACTATGATATAGTGTCGTGTGATGTAATTGACGTGAAGCGGAATGAGAGGGGGAAGGAGGATGCAGTACGTATATCTATTTTCCATGTGCCGACAAAAATAAACAACGGAAAAGCACTATTCATTTTACAGCAGCAAAATAATCACACACAAAATTTAGTAACAAACAAACCAATCCCAAAACACCGTTCACATCAACAGCACTATTCATTTGATAATACAAAACGGCAGCTTAGGTAGACGCATATTATGCTGCGTTTGATAGCTTCTTCTTCCGCGTTTTGACGGCTACGCAGCTACAGCTGGACTTCAAGCGTGGCGGCAAACTCGGCCGTCCGGCGGAGATCGCTGGCAGTCCCCCAGAGTTTTGTCTTGAGGTCCGCCCCTTCTGGCCAGGCTCGCACTCGTGTCTCATCATTGAAGGGACAGTCCTGGAGGACATGTGCTGGTGTCTGGTCGGCTTGTCCCACAGGGATACAGGGCTGAGTCTGCGGCTCCTATCCTCTTGAGGTGGGCACGCAGGTCACGTTGCCCAGCGCGCAAGCGGAAAATGGTTGTTTTGGTGTTCCCTCCAGTGTGTGAATGGGGTCTTGGTGTGCCTTATAGCCTTGGTTCATTTTAATCCGGTCAGCTCGGAATGCACCACGTAGGAGTGTCTTAACTTCCTTATATGTAGTAGGGGAGCTGGCCTCCGGCCTTCGCCAATTGGTTAGATGCTCATTTCCAGGGAGACCAACGTGGGCGGGGGCCCACTGGAGGGTAGTTGGAGCTTTTGGGGGTCAAAGTGGCAAGGGAGGCCTTAAGGGATTGGATCAGATGGTGAGGATCGGGGGAGTCGAGGGCCTGGAGAGTGGACATGGAATCAGTGAAGATGCCGATGCGGTGATGAGGGGTCTTCCACAGGAGGAGAGGAACTCTGCCGCTTCTTTGATGGCTAGGACTTCGGCTCTGAAGTTGGACAGAGCTTTTCTCCAGGGTCCGCAATGTTCCTGCAGTCTCCATCAGGGAATCTGATGTTCTCCACTGCCTCCATTGTGTGTGGCTTCCTCGGCTGATCCGTCTGTGTAGACATGGGTCCAGGAGCTGGGAGTGTATCTTCAATCATGACCTGAACGAGGGCTTTGAAAACTGGAGGTGGCAGATCTCTGTTGGTGATTCCGGGAATGATGCGTTTGTTAACAACATAACACATTTCACATCGTCACCTATACGTCTGACGACATGTTAATAATAGTGCTGGATAACTAATAACTGGTCATCTCCCCATACCCCGACCCTCCCACCCCGTGGGCGATCTCCTGTGCAAACTGAAGTCCTCTTCCGGAAGTTCGCTGCTCTCGGTTTCCTTGTTTCATTGACTCTCTTCAACTCTGCCTCTCTACTCCCCCCACGAAGATTTGTTGATTATCAGATGACGCAAACTGACGTAACTGATTTTAACCAAATCTGGTGGAAGGATGGAATGTGGCCCAGGGACAATCCTTTGAATTCTGGTGGGAATCTGGATCAAGGGTTGGATCCAGGATCTGTTCGATCTTGACAGAGGTCTGCGCTCTCCAACATACCCTTCAAGAGAGAGAGAGAGGGAAAGGATGGAGAGAGAGAGAAGGGAGAGAGAGGTGTGGTGTGTCTGTGTGTGTGCGTGTGTGTGTGGTGTGTGTGTGTGTGTGTTGTGTGTTGTGTGTGGTGTGTGTGTGTGTGTGTGGGTGTGTGTGTGGTGTGTGTTTAATGATTCTTTACTGTCGTCGACTATTTTTCTACTTTTGTGGCCTTGTTATCTGTCTTTGCTCTGGAATTATCTGGATTTGTTTTCCTTGGACGATTATAACGTGCCAGCTATTCTGTTGTGATCTAGCGACTGATCGTGAGACTGTGACCACTGCCCGTAATGGACACTAGCTGTTTATTTTTCACTGTCTGTTTGTCCACAGAGCTTCTTTCTTGGATTTTAGGTAGCACCGATGACGTTTTCGACATTTTTGTAAACTTGGCGGGAAAAAAAGTTATGCTTTGGGCCTCAACGTAAAAAAAGAAAACAAAATCCAAGAAAACCAGACCAATGAGATGATATTTACGAACTTTGTAAAATTTCGGAGCGGATCCGCTTTATAAGACGGACCCAGAATGGGGAAAATACATTCATAAGGGGGCATGACAGGTTGGGGACGAGATATTCATTTTTGTCAGTGCAGAATAACATACTGAGCTAGAAACTTGCAAATACCTCCATGTACTGTTCTGATCTTCCCGCGATAGTTTTTGAGACGTCTCGAGAAACAGACGATGGATTCGGGTAGGGTTTGATTAAGTGAGGAGTGCTGGTGATGCCTGCGCTATCTCTATATCGGTTTTTATAGGTCTTTTACGGATGTCGACTGTTTTTGTGTTGTGAACTGTTGCAGTTAGATTCTCATGGTTGGTTTGTGTTGTCATAGAGCAGGTCTTTATTGTCATAGAGCAGGTCTTTATTGTCATAGAGCAGGTCTTTATTGTCACAGAGCAGGTCTTTATTGTCACAGAGCAGGTCTTTATTGTCATAGAGCAGGTCTTTATTGTCATAGAGCAGGTCTTTATTGTCACAGAGCAGGTCTTTATTGTCACAGGGCAGGTCTTTATTGTCACAGGGCAGATCTTTATTGTCATAGAGCAGGTCTTTATTGTCACAGAGCAGGTCTTTATTGTCACAGAGCAGGTCTTTATTGTCATAGAGCAGGTCTTTATTGTCACAGAGCAGGTCTTTAATCTGTGGAATCTTTGTGAAAAACATCTTCAGCACCAGAGGAACTTATACCATGTCTTCGTCGATTTCAAAAAAGCTTTTGACAGACTATGGCATGAGACACTCTGGTCAACAATGAGAAAATTCAACATCAGCAGTAAACTCATTTCCACCGTCCACTAAAGCAATGATCGCAGTCCTGGTACGAGGCACAGCAGGTGGGTGATTCCACAACTCAGTCGAAGTTCGCCAACGCTTTTGCTGTCCCTACCCTATTCAACATCTTTCTGACGAACATCATGGGTCATGCACTGGGTGAGCACAGATACACTATTGTCATCAGAGGTGGGACCATCACAAACCTTCGTTTTGCAAATGATGTTGACGGTTTGGCGGGCGAAGAGAAAGAACTCGTACAAAAGCTTGACGATACCTCAGCTAAATCTAGAATGGGAATCAGCGCTAAAAATTTTTAAAAAGACCAATCTGATGACCAGCAATGAAACATTAAACAGAGACATTCGCGTTCGGGAGCAAAATCCAGAAACAGTCAGCCATTTTAAATACCTGTGTTCTATCATCAATAATGAGGACTCAAAAGCAGAAGTGCTAGCCAGAGCTTCTCAAACTCAGCACTCTTTATGCTCAAGACAGCATGAAGAGACAGACACATTGCTATAAAGCACAAGATCAGGCTTATGCGCGCCAATCCCCTCCATTTTCCTCTATGCTTGCGAGCCATGGACCCTCACCGCAGAACTGCAAAGGAAACTTCAACCCAAGACAAAGACGCCATCGTAAACCCTTAGGCATCTGCTGTATGGATCATGTCACAAATGAGCATGTGCAAAAGACAGTCAAAGAACGATAGGAGAATTTGAAGCCTCCTAACAACTGTCAGAAGGCGCGAGCTTAAATGATATGGCCACACCACAAGATCAGACGGGCTTGCTAAAATGGTTCTCCAAACAATTATAGAGAAAAGGACCTTAGACGCTGACAGAAAAAGAAATGGGCGGACAACGTAGGGGACTGGACCAGCCTAAGCTAGCCTTTCGCAGAAACACAAACGCTCGCATACAACCGGCAGGATGGAGCGAGCTGATGCGAACGTCCCACCTGCAGCGCTCCCCGACTCTGAGTAAAGGGACCAAGGAAAGGCAAGGCAAGGTTGTGTTGGTTGTTTTGGTGTTGTTGTTGTTGTTGTTGTCATCTTGTTGCGGTTGCTGTCGTTGTTCTTGCTGCTGAATGTTAGTGTTGCTGTTGATTTTTACGAGGTGGGGACCTTTCTTTTCTTACCTTAAAGCGGGACTAAAAGGGTCCTCAGGGGGTCATTTGGGACTGTCATGTCAGGTTGTTGGAACTGTCATTAACCTGCCATTCAAAAGGAAAAGGAAAATCGCCAGGTGTTTTCCAAGTACGCGGGCGGGGCCAGCACCCTCAAGTGCAACATCTACACCCAGGGGGAGGACACGGTGGGCAGCTTCGAGGGCCGCATGCTGGAGCTGCTAAAGGCGCAGTTCCCCTTCGACAGCGCCTCTTCCACTTCCACCCCTCCGCCGTCACGGCGCCGCCTTCCTGTGTTCCCCGATGAACACACCATGGGCTCCGTGCACTCCGTCAAATTTGTGTCATTGTTGAGGATGAGGATGATGATGGTGATGATGGTAGTGGTGTTGGTGGTGATGATGATGATAATTAGACCATGACGACGACGACGCACGACACGACGATGTTTGATGATGATGAATGATGATGATGATGATTATAAGATGATGAGGATGGTGGGTGGGTGGGTGGTGGGGGATAGTGGTTGGGTCATGATGATGATGTGATAAATGATGATGATGTGGTGGTGGTGGTGGTGGTAGTTTGGTTTGGTGTGCTTGCGGGGGTGGTGATCATGATGATGATGAGATGATGGTGACGATGATGATGATAAATGGAGGTAGTGGTGGGCTGCTGCTGGTGATGGGATGATGATGATGATGATGATGATATGATGATGATGATGATGATGGTGTTTTTGGTGGGGGTGGTGGTGGGTAGTTGTGGTGGTGTTGGTATGGTGGTGATTATGATGATGATGAATATGATGATGATGACGATGATAATGAATGGTGATGGTGGATGATGATGATGAGATGATGATGAGTGATGATGGATGATGATGATGATAAATAGAGGTGGTGGTGGTGCTGGTGCTGATGGTGGTGGTGATGATGATGATGACGTTGATGATGATCCTTCCTGTGGTACACCAATGAACACACCATCGGCTGCGTGCACTCCATCAAATTTGTGTTAGTTTTTGCTGTTGATGATGATGATGGTGAGGGTGGAAGTGATGCTGATAAGAGATGATGATGATGTGATGTGATGATGATGAGGGGTGTGGTGGTGGTGGTGGTATGGATTCTGCTGCTGCTGCTACTACTACTACTACACTACCTATATCACTACCATTACTACTACTGATAACAGGGGAAAATAATGATGATTACAATTTAGTGATTAGTGTAATGATAGTGATCACACACACACACACACACACACACACATACACAACACACACCCACGCACGCACACACACACACCACACACACACACACACACACCACACACACACACACACACCGCGCGCGCGCGCGCGCACGCACACACACACACACACACACACACACACACACACACACACACAAACACACACACACACACACACACACACCACACACAACACACACCACCACACACACACACACACACCTGGTCTGATACTGCCGCACCCTGTGTCCTATTCAGAGCTAAGCTGAAGTCTTTCGGACAGTGGTTCAGACTAGAATCGGGAAACTGGCGCGTGCACCGACCCCACAACGACGACGCTTCAGTGAGTACCCCGCGCGTGCGTGCCTGCGTGCATGTGTGTATTATGTGTGTGTGTGTGTGTTGTGTGTGTGTGTGTTGTGTGTGTTTTGTGTGTGTGTGTGTGTGTGTGCGCGCGCGCGTGAGTGAGTGAGTGAGTCAGTGTCAAGTCAAGTCAAGTCAAAATTACTTTTTGGGGGTTAAAGAATAAGCTTTCCAGTTTTTTTAAACATCCTGCCCTCATAAACAAGAAAGAAACTAATTAAAACATATAACCACAAGCTCAAAAAACATTTTTAAAAACACACAATTTCTTTCATGCAAATACAAAAACTCTCATAGAAATCTGAAACAATCATGAAACTATTGTTGGAACTTCAAGTTCAAGCACAGAGAAAAGAGAGAGAGAGAGAGAGAGAGAGAGAGAGAGGGGAGGAGAGAAGAGGGGGATAAGGGGTTGAAATAAGGGAAATGACTTCAATTGAAGCGCAGATTTTTCTCCCAAAATGCATTTTTTGTGCTTTTTAAATGTATATTTTGAGTGACATGATTTTATGGAGGAAGGCAAATTATTCCATGCGGTCCCCCCAGAGTACAGAAAACTTGATTTTTAAGATTACATCGAGGTCTGGGAAGAGACAGTTTATTTTGTATGTCTGTAATTTTGAAGACAAAGCTCTCAAAGATTATCTTCGGGGCTGATCCATTCACTACATTGTCATCCCTCAAGCATTTGTTAAAGTAAGTCTGTCTTTAAATGGAAGAATATTTAAAGTTTTGTAATCACCTTGTAAAAGGTATTGGATTTCAACTAATTAATTTAATGGCCCTTTTATGCAGACGACTTACTAGTTTCAGATTAGTTTCACGGCATTATCCATAACGTGGATGCATAATTGAAAAAAAGAAAGAATGTGCCCCATGAAAGAATATCTTTCTGGAGTGAAGATTAAAAAAAAATATCTTTGAAAGTTGATATATCCTCTTAAAATACGTTTTCCAAGATCCGCAATGGGGTAAGACAAAGATAAATCGTTGTCAATGATAACACCTAAAACTTTATGCGATTAACCCTTCAATCTTTTGTCCTTGGGCATGTAATGGCGCAAATGAGGATGTCTTTTTCTGTCGTTTCTGGCGGTAGTGACATACATGCTTTTGGGTTTTTAAACTGGCATTGAGGGACATATGATTCATTTCTGTCCATGTAATTAGCTTGTGAAAATTTTCTGCAGGTTATTTACCAGTTCGTGGGGTTACTACTTGAGATTGTAATGAGGTCTCGTCAGCAAACATTTCACAACAACTTTTCTATAAACAGGAAAAGTCTTTTAAATAAAAATAGAAAAGAGAAGGGGTCCCAATACTGACCCCTGAGGGACACCAAATTGTAAAGGGAGTAACCTTTGACCTTTTGGAGTTGATTTCAAACAAGCTGTTGACGATCAGTGGAAACGGGGTAAAAATTTAAGGCTGTATTCGATACTTGTAACACATAAGCTTTTTTAATTAGAAGGAGTGGTTTATAACGTCAAACGCTTTTGCAAAATCTACAAAAAGAATTCCAGTAAGGTCATTATTTTTAAATTTATCGTAAAAACATCTATCGATAAGTTGTACAAGAGCAGTGTGACAAGAGTGATTTTCTCGAAAACCTGATTGATTTTCATGAATCAGTTTCGTAATATTAAGATGAGAATATAGGTGTGTTTGAACATGTTTTTTCGAGTGGTTTAGACAACAGGGATAATATTGAATGGGTCTATATTTGAGAGATTGGTGGGCTCACCTTTTTATATAAAGGTATAACTTTTGCTTGTTTAAATCTAAGGGAAAGTGGCTTTTATCAATACACAAATTATAAACGTAAGTGAGTGTCTCAGCAATGGTCAATGAAGCGATTTTTAGTATCTTGCCATCAATTCCATCTAAGTCCCTTGTCCCTGACGTTTTAAGTGTGTTAAATAATAAAATACTTCATGTAATGACAATGGTGGTATGTCAAAACACGAAGAAATATTTTTACATCGACGGGATTTTTCTAACATACAAGATCATTGTACTTGTTTATCATTTAAAATAAACATCCTTAGTTATATTTGCAAAATGAAAGTTGAAGTCTTCGGGTGATATTTCTTTTATTGGATTTTGCATTCTTAAATTTAAATTGTTAGTCAAGAGATTGATAGTTTTCCCAAAATTAAGTTGAATTTTGAGAGACGGGGACTAAATTTTAAAAATATTGTTTCTTTGCTTTCTTTTCATGGAATTTACTTTATTCCTTTGTTTTCTGAACGACATTTTAAACCCTTTTTGACTTGGGATAAGCTCTCTTTTGTATATCTCATTGTCTATCTCCTTTGTTAACCATGGGGGTTTAATGACATGTTCACTCTTTTCTTTTCAAACGGCGCGTGTTTATCATATACTGAATTGAATGTACTGATCCAAAAGTTCACAGCATCGCAGGGTTCCTAATCTGATAAATGTAATCTAATTCAGAGTGAAGCAAATCATTTTGGGAAAGGGATTTTTATCAAAATGCGTGAAGCGTCTATAAAAAATTTCCTTTTGTCCAGACTTAGGAATTTTGACCCCCTTTCTTTGACCATGTTTGACAAACTGAACAATGGTCGCTACAGCCTGTCTGTACAGAACACATTTCCACTATGTTATCTTTAGTGTTGACGTAAATGTGATCAATAAAGAGTTTCCGTTTGTTCAGTGATTCGAGTAGGACGATTTGATTATTTGCTCCAACCCATACATTGCATAAGTATGACTCCATTTATTCCCAGGGACAGTTTAAATCTATGTTAAAGTCTCCAAAAAGAATAATTCCCTTTGATTCCAGTATTTCGGCATCCATCATAAATTAAACCTATCGAACCAATCAGTGGTTTCTGCTGGGTTTCTGTATAGGAATCCTACCATTACTGGCTTACAGGTTTAAGATTTAATTCTATCCAGACGGATTCTACGTTGTATTTTTCAAAAACTCTTTTCTTTTGAAGGTTAATGATTTAGCAAGGGAAAGAAGTTTAAAACCTGTTGTTCTAGTGCTTTTGGGTCTAATCGATTGCATCATAATTTGGCATGCACATATCAAATCGGAATCATATCGTTAGCCAAGACTGCAATACAAAACACATGAAAGCTATTACCATTGTTGTGAAGTATTGCAGCGATTTCATCTGTCTTGTTTCGGCACTGTTTATATTTAAATAACCGATGCAAGTCCCTCTTTAGAAGGCCATGTATCTAAAGTAGATGACATGATGACTATTTAAGTGCAAATGGGGTATAAATAACAAAAAAGGCGCATTTCACGCAGTTCTTACGATCGCAAATCCCAAAAGGGGGTTAATACATCAGATCATGTAGTTGTAATCCAGAAATTGCAGGTGAAAAAGATATTCACAAAAAAGAAGAAAAAAAGGAAAAATATAGTGGTAAAAAATTAAAATTATGATCAAACCATGAACACAACAGAAAGCGTGAAACCCTTTTCAGATATGGATAGGCTGTCCGCCAAAAAAAATGTTTTTTTTCCCGCTCCCTGAAAGGAGAAGAAAAAAAAATAAAAATTTTGTATATAATTGAAGAAAAAAAAGGGAAAAAAAAAACCTGTAGAAAACGGGGCCCTTTGTTCAACCCAAAGCAAAAACAGTAATTTAAATACCCTAAAATACAAAAGAACACTTTACTTGTAATTAGGAGAAAAAATATATGCACGCACACGTCACTTATGACAAAGCTACCCAATTTTAAAAAAAAAAAAAAGCGTCAGTACAAATCCAGCAAAAAATCGAAAGAGGAGTCGCAAAAGAATGAGGGCTCCATTCAAGTTCAGCAACTACAATATTCATACACACACGCCCGTGCACATCTACACGATCACCACGCACGAACACACACACACACACACCCCGCGCGCGCGCGCGCGCGCACGCGCGCATACTCACACCACAATTGTGTTCTCAACACGGAAATGGCGCTGGTAAATTTTGCGAGAATTCATGTAGTATGCCATCAATCTCAAAAACTGGTCGTATGGAATACAGGACTGTTTGTGTCATGTTAAAGGGAATGTCGGTCTCAAGATCGGTTCATGCATCCTTCCACCTTGAACAGAGGGAACTGTATTTGTTTCCAGAGTAGTGGGGATAAAAAATGATTGGGATTCACTGGACTGACTTGTTGGAACTTCGTTAATTGTGAAAGGAAGGGTGGGGAGGTTGGGCCCTGGGAAAGTTCTAGCAGAGGTACTTGACATCTGTTGTGTAAGCGGTTTTCCCCTGTGAAAAAGAGGGGGATAGTGATTCATTGATTCCATAGGACAGTCACGGGGGGGATATTGCTATGCGACGAATTCTGAGTCTGTATTCCCTAGACTATTCTGTGGATACTGATAGCTGTTTTTAAGTTGTTTGGGTATGTTATTACCCACGAAATCTCGGGCACATGTTCTTTTGGTTTTTTATTTTAGACTCAAAGGCTGATAGGGAAAAAGGTTTTCTTGAGATTCAGTGCAAGTCTAAACAGCGCCTGCTTCACTGGGATGAATAAGACTGGCGTACAGAGCCAGTTTGGGTTTACTTGTACTAGTTGTGAAGGTGGGGTAGTTATCCAAAGAAGCCCCATTCAGGGTTTCCACAGGCTTTTTGCATGTTTCAGATTGGATGGTTTCTATCACAGATTTAAGTGGTGTTTTTTGCCTCGTGCAGGTATTATTGAGTGAGGATGATTCTAGCGTTGGAAATACCCGGGAAGTTAAATGGATTAAGTCACACCATGTCTCTTTAGTGATTTCTCCTGTGGATCTGCAGTCATTTACCCCCACTGTATGGCTTTCTGTTCTGAGACTGGGAGAACCACGTTTGGGGCTGCAGCCACTCTGTCAAGTCAGAAACACACAAACCTGGTACATGGATTTTTGGGCACAATTTCTTGACGGGGGGCTATTTTACGGAGGTCGATGTTCTCTCGTGACGGAATCTCCTATCAGGAGAACTGAAGCTCCGTCAGATACAGAACGAGTGGACAAAATATTGCGTGCAGTGTTCTTTCGGGACACTTCCTTTAGAATTGTAGAAGGGGGGTCGGTACCCCCTACCTGAAAATTTATTGTTTTTCGAGGTCTGATGTCGGCAGAAATTGGTTAAAGCATCAGCTTGATTGTGAGATGGCTGAATCGTTGGAGGTCTGGACTGAGTACACAACACTGTCTTCTTGGGGACACCGGCTGTCTTCTTGTCCGCGGGTAGACAGAGCTTACAGTCAGGAGCTGGGGAGTTGTGCCTTGTTTCCATGGTCGTTCACGGTTGGTTGGTGAGAATCTCCCTGTTGATGATGGTCGATTGGCTCTTTGCTGGGTACTGTTCGTGGAGCCCCGGTGACTTGCTGTAGGGAGTGGTGGAGACTACATCAAAGGAAGTATTTTCCAGAGCTGTCTTTCCACCAACACATTGTGACTGGTGGAGATCACATCAATGGGCGAACTTTTTGAATCTGTGTCGTCACCTTCACATTGTGTACTGGCGTCGCATGATTTTGGCTGGTTTTCAACTTTTTCACGTCGCTGTATATATTACCCAGCTGAGTTTTTAACGAATGGTTTTTCTTTACTTAATGTGCTGACTGTTTATCCAGGTCCAAATTCTTGCTTCAAGAGAATGAACAAATGAGTGGAGAACGTCAAAGTTGGAGGCTATGTGTGTCCGCATTTCATTCTTTGCACACACCTTGACGTCCTCCATCTGTTCAGACACTGATGTCTTAAGGCCAGAAAGAGAGAGCTGGAGATCTTAAACAGCCTCTTGCAGTTGCTGGGAAACTCCCAGTTAGAAGGCCCGAGATAATGCTTGGGAGGTGTCTTTTTCTGTCTGGGGGGAAAACAAAGGGTACGTTTGCGGAGTTTTTTCATTTGTGAACGGCCCATCTTCATGATATGCAGAGAGTAGGGGACTTGAAGTGTGGAGGAGGAACTGACGGGACGTGGGCATGGGAGGAGTTGAGGGACAAGGGACTCGTTCTTTGCGTCAGCTTGATCTGGTGAGTTGCGTTGCTCCACAAAGGCTGATGGTCATATCCATTTCAGATGGCTTTGTTTCTGATGTGGCAGAATGTCCTACTTCGACTCAGAGGACATGTCAGTGTGTGCAGCAGAAGATTTTTTACCGCCCGAATTGTGGGGTAGAGGGAGGAGTACAAAACCAGTGGGCAAAATTGTTTCATGGGTTACGTGCAGTGGAGATACGAGTATGCCTGGATAGAAGATCTTAACATACGCAGGGTTTTCCATAGCTGAAACTGACATCGCTGGTGCTTGAGCTGAACATCATAGGACACCGAGCCTAGAAAGGTCAGTGTGTTCAGCAGTGATTTTGTCAGAGTAATATGGTCATTGTTTCTTTGGAGGTTTGAATGACATGTCGGATGACTTCACATTCATCTGTGTCCACTGGATACAGTCCTTTCCCTGGCAAAGAAGAGTACCAGAAGCTGTGCTGGATTTGAAGCATAAAGTCAGAGTGAAACTTTAGTGCAGATTGCCGGAATAGATACTATGACAGTTTTTGCCAGAATGGTTGGGCCTCAGATATCCATACTGATGACGAAGAAAGAATGTGTTTGTTTCGTCAAAGTCAACGACTCCATCGTGATAGACGTGTTTGAAATAGCGAGTAACGGTATCACAGCGCATTACCGCCAGATAAGCAGTTTCCCTTTTTTCCACACCAAAAACGCTTTTGAAAACGCTTTTTAAAACGTGTGTGAGTGTGTGTGTGTGTGTGTGTGTGTGTGAGTGTGTGATGTGTGGTGTGTGTGTGTGTGTGTGTGTGTGTGTGTGTGTGTCTGTGTGTGTCTGTGTGCGTGTGTTTAAGAGAGATAGAGAGAGACAGATACAGAGAGAGAAGGAGAAACAGAGAGAGATAGAGCGTGTGTTTTGGACACATGTACCGTGCATTATGGAACTGTGGTGGATGCTAACGAGTGTGAGTGTAAATATGTGTGAGCATGCGTGCGTGCGCGCGCACGCGCTGTGTGTGTGTGTGTGTGTGTGTGTGTGTGTGTGTGTGTGTGTGTGTGTGTGTGTGTGTGTGTGTGTGTGAAAGAGAGAGAGAGACAGTGAGAGAAGACACAGAGAGAGAGAGAGAGAGAGAGTCAGAGCGTGTGTTTATACACATGTACCATGCATTATGGAATCATAGGGTTTGCCAGCGTGTGTGACTGTAAATGTGTGTGTGTGTGTGCGTGTGTGTGTATGTGTGTGTGTGCGTGCGTGCGTGCGTGCGCGCGTGCGCGCGCGCGTGTGTGTGTGTGTGTATGTGTGTGTGTGTGTGTGTGTGTGTGTGTGTGTGTGTGTGTGTGTGTGTGTGTGTGTGTGTTCGCGTAAGCGCACGTATCATGCATTTTGGAATTGTTGTGTTGTTTTTGGAAATGTTCTTGTGCTTGAGTGTGTATGTGTATGTGTGCGTGTGCGTGCGTTCGCCCGCGTGCGCATATGTGTGTGTGTGTGTGTGTGTGTGTGTGTGTGTGTGTGTGTGTGTGTGTGTGTGGTTGTGTGTGTGTGTGTGTGTCTGTGCGTGCGTTCGTGTGTGTGTGTGTGTGTGTGTGTGTGTGTGTGTGTGTGTGTGTGTGCGTGCGTGCGTGCGTTCGCGCGCGCGCGCGCGTGTGTGTGCGTGTGTGCGTGTTTGCCGTGTGTGTGCGCACGAGTGCTCACATGCGTACTTTTGTATATGCGCGAGTGAGCATCTGTACGAACGTGTATGCGTTTGAGCGAGCTTGTAAGGTGTATGTCCATGTGTTTGTCTGCTATTATGATCATTAATAATCTTGTCGTTGTTGTTACTGTTGTTGATTAGCTGATGTAGTGTGGTGTTTCATTCTTGTTTTTCATGTGTTCTGCATAACACACTATTGTTTTGTTGGTTTGTGTGATTTTCGTGGTTGTGTGCTTTGCTTTTGCTTTGTGTATGGTGGCTTCGCTTTCGTATCGTAACCATCTGTACCGGTATTTCTGTATATTTTTTTCATGCCTCTTCATGCTGGGGTCAGTTTAAGTGCCCCTTGACTTGTACAGTCTTTCTGCTTCAGCTCTGTGTCTTTCTGTGTCTGTTTTCGTCGTTTTCTCTCTCTCTCTCTCTCTCTCTCTCTCTCTCTCTCTCTCTCTCTCTCTCTCTCTCTCTCTCCTCCCTCTCTCTCTCTCTCTCTCTCTCTCTCTCTCCTCCCTCTCTCTCTCTCTCTCTCTCTCTCTCTCTTCTCTCTTCCCTCTCTCTCTCTCTCTCTGAGTTGTAACGTCGGCTAATGCATGCTTGAAATAGCAGCACAGTACAGTGTAAATCTCCGCCAGTTGTATGTGAGATGTGTAGTTCTATCTTCACAAACGTCTGAATGCCTTGACAGAGTAAAGAGGCTGCATGGAAAAACTGTGTATATTTTTTTCCGATCAGTATGCAGGTCAGCTGATCAGTAACACGACGTAGTGTATCGCAGTAATTCTTTTACATTGTATTGGTTTGTTTTTATTCGTACACAATAGAAAATTATTGTGCATGCGAAAAATATTGTGTATGCTATGTAGGTCCACCCCTACTCCCCGCCCTACGTCTAATGTGTACATTGATTATGATTCCAAGGACTCTCGCCCTCCCCCATTCCCCCACCTCCTCTCTTCTCCGCCCGATACGTCCCATTTATTTCTTTGGGTTTTATTGACTCATGCGTGTTTGGTTCTTCAAGAATGTCCTATGTCTTTTCTGTACAAACAACTTTTTAAGGGGGAGGAGGGGGTGGGGGGTCTTGAAAAAGAAATATGCGTGGATGAAATAACAGTTTGACCCAAGTTGTCACAATGTCAACTTGAAAGATGAATAACTAAGACAGGAAAAGTTCGCAGTTCTGTTTGTCATTGTCTCCCTTCACGGATACCATTTTGGATCTTGTCTTATTTTTCTCCCTTAGCACCAAATGGTCTCCCTTTGCTCATGTTTATGTCCTCTCTCTCTCTCTCTCTCTCTCTCTCTCTCTCTCTCAACATCTCGCACGTTAGACAGGAGATATGTTTCAGATGGCACGTGACGCTGATTACGTCAGCTGTTTCCGGATCTTTGAGCCAGGTTATATATTGGTGGCTGTCTGGCTTTTTCCTCTGCTCCTGTTTCTTTCTCTGTCTTATCTCTGCCTGTCTATCTCTGTCCCCCTGCCTTTTTTTCATCCCCACTCCACACCCGTGTATCATCTCTCTCTCTCTCTCTCTCTCTCGCTCTCTCTCTCTCTCTCTCTCTCTCTCTCTCTCTCTCTCTCTCTCTCTCTCTCAAGATTATTTCAGTAAATGAAGTAAAAGTGTTTTTTTAACATTTGCATATTTTCCTTCCATCGTTTATACACACACACACATTGTACCCCCTTCCACCACTAATTTCCATCCCTCCCCTTTCCGGAAAAAAAACCCTGCCCATGCCCACACATTCTCTCTCTCTCTCTCTCTCTCTCTCCTCTCTCTCTCTCTCTCCTCTCTCTCCTCTCTCTCTCTCTCTCTCTCTCTCCACACATGACGCTGTACGTGGATTATCTGGACAAAAGTCTGTCGGTAGCCAAGTCACCACGCTGTCCCTTTTTATTCCCAGACCATTCGAGGATGCTGTCCGGAATTATAAAATGCCTCAGATTCTCATTTGAGTCGCACTTTGTGCATGGGCTCTTGGACTTCAGCTTTGAACACACACACACACACACACACACACACACACACACACACACACACACACACACACACAGACACACACACACACACACACACACACACACACACACACACACACACACACACACACACACACACACACACACATTTAATCAGGAATCTTATTTAGAGTTAAGAGGATAATATGTGTCGTTCTAGGCATGTTTTTCGTTTTCCTGACAGTTTTTTTTTCCCCGTTGAAAATTCAGATGGAACTTCATTTGTCGTAGTCACTAGATAATGTTGTCTTCTCACGCCTCTGTATCTGTGTGCGTGCCTGCGTGTATGTTGTTGTTGTTGTTGTTGATTTTTGCAAAACTTTAAGGGAATATAAGAGGATTGAATGAAGTGCAGTGAGGAGAACGGATTAGGGGCTCATGCTCTCATAACTGAAGGAGAATTTTACGACGACGACGACGACGACGACGACAACAAAAGATACCGAAGGAGAAGACGAAGAAAACAACAAGAAATGAAATAAAGCTACAAAATAAAATAAAATAAAACCAAATAAAGTAAAAACCACAGGAGGAAAGAAAAGGAAAAGAAGAGAAAGAGAAATATCGTAACAGACAAGTCATTCTTTTTTTCTTTTTTTTTCCTTTTTTTTCTTTTCTTTCTTTTTTAAATGAAGACACTAAAAGGGTCACCCTCGCTCCGTCACGACCGAGCCTGAAAACGTGAGGGAGATGACACACAACGACAGGGAGATTTATCTCCCGTGCGACGAAAAGACATCCATAACTACGTCTTGTCTGTTCACCTTAACATTGTGCACAGCGCTGGAAGACTGAGGGGAAAGAGGACGTGCGACAGGGCAGAGGCGAGAGGGCACAGGGACAGGAGGCTGGGGTGGGAGGGCGGAGGGAGAGGTAGAAGGAGGGATGAGGTTCAGGGGGGATGGGAAACCAGAGGCAGAAAGGTAGGTGAAGGAGGTTGGGAAGTTGGGGGGGGGAGGAGAAGGATCGAGCAGGGAATCCGAATGTAAAAAGTCAGGACTGCCGCCGCCAACAGAGGTACTTAACTGACCCAAGCACGGTGACTGGATTGCGCAATGCACACAGCGTCCAAAAGAAGAAGAAGATATATCTGCGTACGACTGCCTATGGGGGAGCCGCAAGGATCGCTGTGGGAGGGAGTTAGTGAGGGGAGGGAACTGGGGAAGGGTCGGGCTGGGACAATGTTACGGCCCCTTGTTTTCATTTTTCAAAGGATTCTCTTGTCATTTGAATTGCAGAGTGAATGAGAAGAACACACGAGTGTGCGCACGTGGGCGCATATACATGTATACACACACGTACGCACGCGCTTGCGCATTATACACGAACACACACACACACACACACACACACACACACACACACACACACACACACACACACACACACACACACACACACACGCACGCGCGCACTCACGCACGCACGCACACACACACACACTCTCCGTCTCTCTGTTTTTGTTTTTCTCTGTCGCTGTCTCTCTGTCTCTGCCTCTCTCTCAATCTCTCTCTCTCTCTCTCTCTCTCTCTCTCTCTCTCTCTTTCTTTCTCTCTCTCTCTCTCTCTCTCTCTCTCTCACGCACACAGGCACACACACACACACACACATACACAAGTATGTGCTCATAACACACACACACACACACACACACACACACACACACACACACACACACACACACACACACATACATACATACAAACACACACACACACGCGCACGCTCACGCGCACGCAAGCGCGCACGCACGCACCCTCCTCTCTCTCTCTCTCTCTCTCTCTCTCTCTCTCTCTCTATCTATCTATATATCAATATATCTATGTATCTATCTATCTGTCTTTGAGCTGTTCAAAGGGAGGTCACACCAAGAGACACGCTTCCGAAAACAATCTAACGAGTGACGGTATACTTTCACAGCGTGGAAGTTCCTTTATATGGCACACGCAGTGACGCAAAGAAAAACCATACACTAGAGAGAGAGAGAGAGAGAGAGAGAGAGAGAGAGAGAGAGAGAGAGAGAGAGAGAACTGAAGTGTACTTTAGGAAAGTGTAGATGTCGTATTATAAGAGAGAAAGGAACACACACACACACACACACACACACACATCACGCACACACACACACACACACACACACACACACATCACACACACACACACACACACACACACACAAGCATGTGTTGTACGCGCACGCACACACACACACACACACACACACACACACACACACACACACACACACACACACACACACACACACACACATACACACACACACACACACAAAACAACAGGTTGTGGGGGAGGAGGGGAGTGACAGACAGACAGAAAGAGAGAGCGAAGCAAAGATAGGGCTGACAGACAGACAGACAGACATACATCTTCGGGGCAAAACATAAACCGTGACAGGTTTGTGAAGGGAACTGGCTGAGCCGGAAGTGACGGAACGAGCACGTGACAAGCTTATCTTGGACCCAAAACGTCTTGAAGCTTGTCTCTCAAACAGAGAGGGAAAAAAATCTGGGAACAATGAAAACAGTGTATGTTCTTACTTCAGTGCAACGGGGGTAGGGGGTGGGGGAAGTAAATGTATACTGACAGAAAAACGAGGTGGGAGGGGGGGGGGTGGGGGGGGGGGGGGGGGGGTTGGGGGGGGGTTGGGCAGGAGGGAAAGGGGGTTTACAATGGATAGGGAGGCAGAATGTCTCCGACATTTATTGGACAGTGTTATTTCCTTGTGTACAAATGTATACAAGTACTATTATTAGCATTAATGTGACTCGTATCTTCCACACGTGCTCAACTTTTTCCCCCCTTGTTTTTCTTTGGGTCCGTTCTCCCCCGTCCCCACCCCCACCCCCCACCCCTCCCCCACCCCACCCCATCCTCACTACTTTTTTTCCCTTCTCTTTTTTTTTTTTTCTCTTTTTCTTTCCTCCTGTCTTCTTTTGCGTTCGTTCGTTCTTTCTGCTTTAGTTCTGTGTTTTTTTTTTTCCCTTTCCCCTTTTTCTTTCTTTTCCGTTTTTTCTGTTTGTCGTTCTTTTATCCTTTTTTTTTGTTGTTTGCTTTTCTCTTCTTTCTGTCTTTGTCTCTTTCTGTATTTTTTTTCCATTTTCCTTTCTTTCTGTTTGCTTTTCTTTCTTTTTTTTGTGGTTTTTGTTCTTTCTGCTCTTTTTCTCTCTTTCTTTCTTTTTGTAACTGTCTTTTTTCTGTCTCTCTTTCCTTCCTTTCTTTCTTCCTATTTTTTTTGGTTCCTGTCTTCTTTTCTGCCTTTCTTTCCTCTTTCCTTTCTTTCGTTCTTTTTAATATAAAGTATTGATTTGCCCTGTCTTTCGGAGCCCATCGGAGAGATGCATGGTTTGATTATAGGATTTGGAACCGACCAGCATTATAAGAAGAAGAAGAAAAAAAAAGAAGAAAATGGAAGAAGCGGTCTTGCTCTCTTTCTTGAGGTGTTGAGTGTGTTCCTTTGCACTCTCTTCCATTGATCGATTTTCTTCCCCCACCTCCGCCCCCGATTTCCACCACCACGCTGCCCGTACCCTCTTCGCGAACTGACCAAAAATCCCAATCTTGTTAACGTTTCATTTGAAACAGAGCCATGCTTCCTTGATTTCAGTAATGTCCCTTTCGTCGAAGCATCTCTCATTGGTTTTTCTCCTCACTTTCAGTTTTCCCCCTCACTCCCCCACCCCACTCCCCACCCCACTCCCCACCCCGTTCCACATCCCATTTTTACTGCACTCGACTCCCTTCTCTCGCTTTCCATTATCACCCAACCCCCATTCTTTCCTCAACCTCTCCCCCACTGGATGGGCCCCGTTTGGATGGGTGTTAGCATGCGGCTTCCCATCTCACAATACTGTTCCATGCATGACTGTGTCTCTGATTATCATCCGTCATGTCTGCTCAGTATCTTTACTTTTCTCTCTTCTTCTCTTCTTCCTCTTCTTCCTCCTTCCGCTGCTCCTCTTCCTTTTTCTTCTATCCCTTCTACTCCTCCTCTTCGTACTGCCTCCTTTTTTTTTTCTTTTTAATCCAAATCATTCTTGACGAACAGCATGCAGCCTTGTCTGGTTCTACTGGATATCCTTCTTTTTGCAACGTTTTCTATGACTGGTCGGAATCCAGCCAATCCTGAATGCACACACTTGCGGACAGTATGCAGCCTCGTCTTCCATTTGGAGGGTTTTTTTGTCATGTAATCTTGCCTGTGATTGATCCAGAGGCGTTACGCATGAACTTTTCGACCCCGAAAATCACCCACTGTGGATTTCCAATTGAACATGCATGAGCGGGAAATGTAATCAGTTTTGGAATTAATGAATTTGACGTCGTGATTTCATTTCCACATTCAGTTCCTCGCAGGCGACACGTTGAGCGCGGCGAGCCAATGAACTTCAGTGGCTTTCTGGAGCATTACTCCAATTTGAACCAGGAAATGACAGCCATGGAGAGAAAAATGGAGCAGGCTGGGAATGGAGCCCTTTGAGAACTTGCTGAAACAGAGACATTCCGTCTGAGGACTTGGCGATTTCTTTTTCCTGTGGCTGTGTCTTCGTTTGTTGAGGGTTTTTTCTTCAATTGAGAATATCGGGTCCCTGAGGAAGAGTGGGGAGTGCGATGGGGGTGTGAAAGGGGGTTAAATGGCAATGATTTTAGAGCCTGACACCGATAAATGTGTCAGCTTTGTTGAATATCTTTCAGTTTTGTCTCGTTTTGCGCATGCATGCGTGTGTGTGCGCGCGCGCGGGCGCGTTTGTGTGTGTATGTATATGTGTGTGTTTTCCATTATAAGGATAACACAGATAAAACACCCTTGCAGTTCCCCGGCACCCTAAATAAGGACCACCCCCCTCAACAATTTGGTAATGGAGTATCATTCTTATCTGGACGTATGCGCGTCCTTTTGTTTTATTTGATAACGTTCTTGTAAAATGCAATTTAAAAAAACCGCTAGTTATCAGCGCTGAAGTTTGTACTTACGTTAGATTATTAAATTGCTTTTTTATTCTTTTGAACCGCTGCTGGTTTTCTTCAGTAATGAAAGCCTTTGTATTACTGATGCTTATAAACAACACTGTATGTTGACACGTTACTGATGTGCATCATAAGCACATTGGTAGCATTGGCCTGTACAATAGTAACTATGCTTGTCGAAAAAGTGTACGCTTTTTTGTAATCCTTTCTGGTCTTCAACCCCCAAGCTCCTCGTTTACTGCTGCCAGTGTAAATCGTACTCCTCGAGGAGCGATTCATTATCAGTAATTTGGTTGTATACACTATTTGCCACATGTATGGCATTTGTGCGGCTTGTGCCTGATCAAAACACGAAGTATTCCGCTAGCTGTGTAAATGTCATCATAAAGCGCAGTATCTTCAAGCAGACGTATGTATCATCGACGACATTCAACGTACATAGGACACGTCACGTGACTTTAGCGTTTACTGAAAATGGGCCTACTTTTTTTCTGGTGTTCGAGTATAAATTTGAGATAAATTCACTACATTAGTATTCCAGTGTTGATCCAGTGACGGATCTGAACTGGTGTGGTTTAGATGTTCACTATGTGAGTATTCTGGTGTTTAATTTTTATGGAAAAAATGAATGTGGTACAGATGTTCAATAAATCAGTAATCTGGAGTTAATATTAGAGGGAAAGAATAAATGTGGTTTAGATGTCGTTGAGGGAAAGAATTAATGGGGTTTAGATGTCGCTGAGGGAATGAATAAATGTGGTTTAGATGTCGTTGAGGGAAAGAATAAATGTGGTTTAGATATGTCGTTGAGGGAAAGAATAAATGTGGTTTAGATTTTTGTTAAGTCAGTTATCTGATGACAATATCAGACGGCAAGAACAAACGCTGTTTAAATGTTCAGTTAACCAATAAACAGATGTTGATATTTGATTGAAAATATCAGTGTGTAAAACAATCCGATTGATCGAACTGAAGACTCGAAGTGGTCGTCACAAAACAAGGAGGGAGATAGGTACGCAGAAACAGCGCCAAACCCTATTAGAAGATGCAACTGACAAAGATAAAAACAAAGGCAGAACTTAAATGCAAATAAAACTCATCACGTTAGTATCAAAGAACCAAAACACAAATACACTAACCCTAGCTCGCAGAAATTTGTTAGAAAAGGGAAAGAGAGAGAGAAAGACGAAAGGCAGAATAACTTTTTGAAAAATGATAAAAGATGATTATTGGACTAAACTGTAAAGAAGTTGGTATAGAAGAGATCGAACTCAATTTATATGTCTATCCTTATGGCGTAAAAGTCTAATCGTCACTGCTCGAAAACATTGTCTAAAACAAATCTACAGTTCCACAAAGTTCGTCAGCACACGCTGCGTGTGCAGTGTCCAAACATACATCAAGAGAAGTCCTATTTCGACAACAAACGCGTGACTTAAAAAAAAGAAGTTTTTAAAAGCAAGGACTCAAAATAAGAAGTTGAAATCGTTTTAAACTATGGCGCGGATGTTAACTAAATACGCAAATCAGTCGTAATTCTGGTTGAAGAGAATCAATGAGGTTAAGATCTTCATTAAATAAGTAATTTAGTCTTCATATTGGACAGAAAGAATCAATGTGGTTTTTGGTGTTTTCTAAACAGTAGTAACCCAATCTCAATATCTGATGGAAAGAGTCAATGTAAAGCTACGAAATATTGGTGTTAGCCCTGTGATCTTACAAACTTATTACAGATGTTGTGTTGAGTCATTGCTCACTGCTTCTTTCATGTGCTGGTATGGAAGTTTGGGTGTGAAGAGCAAGCGAGTATTGAATGATGTGGTGAATGTGTGTAGCAAAGTGATTGGAAGGAAGCAAGTTGGAATGCAAGAATTGTATGACAGACGAGTGGAGAGGAAAGCAAGAAAGATTGCCAGTGATGATAGCCATGTTTTAAACAAAATATTACGACATTTTACCATCTGGACGTCGTTTTAGGACCCTTAGAGTCAAATCTAGGGCGCAAAAAAACTTTTATACCCAGGTCGATCCATCTTCTAAATTCATGATGTCTTTTGTACCATTTTTCATGCTTAGTGATGTGAAGGAATGCGAGAGAGAGGGAGAGAGGGGATGAGAGAGGGGGGGAGGTGCGAGAGAGTGGAGCTTGTGGGGTGGTTGAGATGTGTGTGCTTGTGTGAAGATATGTGTATTTGCATATAATATGTGTGTGTGTGTGTGTGTGTGTGTGTGTGGTGTGTGTGTGGTGTGTGTGTGTTGTGTGTATCTGCTTGTGAGTGTAAGCCTATTAGTGTGCTTGTGTAAGTGCATATGCATGAGGTTTTTTAATGATTTAGTGTGTGGGTGTGTGTGTGGGGGGGGGGGGGGGAGCTGTATATGTAGAATTCTATAAGTGGCCACTTGATTGTGATGATTCTTGTTTTATGCATGTTGTCTTGTTATACTGTTTATTTGCACCTATCTTATTTCTCATCCTTTGAGATAATAAAGTGTTCATATCATATCATATCATATCAATGTAATCGAGATATTCACTATTAGTAACAGGTACTAACGCTGGACATCAATGTAGTTTAGACATTCACGGAACAAAATAATCTGGTGTTAATTCTGGACGGGGAAGAAATCGTTGTGTTTAGTATTCAACTAAACCAGTTAAAGCAGGCTTATGTTGACGGAAAAGAAAGTGGTGTATAGATGTTCGTTCAATCATCCAGTCTGAAGAGTTGACGGAAAGGTTCCGCATGGTTTTAATACCTGAGTAACATTTCGGAAAAATAAGACATGATACAAATCTAAGTGTATGTCACGTAACATGTCCAGTGAACATTGAACGTTCACATAATATAGAAGCCTTTCGTATTTCCGGCATCAGAATCTATGGCGCATGCGCACAACGGTGTATGACTGTACTAACACGTGTGATGAAGATTGTTCTGTCGCACGTGGCGTGCGCGCGAACACACAACGCACACGCACACCACACAACCTCACCACACCACACACACACGCCAATTAAACAACTACACCTTTCTGTTTTCCTCCCCCCCCCCCCCCCCCCCCCCCCCCCCCCCCCCCCCCCCCCCCCCCCCTACTTAAAACGTATTCAGTCAGCGTTACGTTTTCCTACTTTTGATATATGGATAATTCTGCCAACCGTAAACAATTTCCAGTACGAAAAGAGAAGTGGTATTGTTGTTCATATCACCTAACTACAAGACGGACGTTGTGACTAGTCAGGAGAAAGCTTGGTCAGACGCACTACTTTTCCTCGGTGAAGCCGTTTCCGCTGCTGCCATTTCGCACCACTTCGTGTCTGTCTGGACTACGAATTACGATTGTTTTGTCCACCAATCAGAATAAAATAAATACCCTGATGCGCTCGGGAGAAAAGAATGGCAATACATTACTAGAAGATATCTTTCCTGACCTCTGGCGTTTATGACAAATATTTCTTTTGTTTGTATGGCAGATGAAGTGGGATTTCAAACGTAAAGAACTTTCTAGATTGTTTAAACTTTGTAGTTATCTCTTTTATTTTACATATGGTAATCTATGGCAGAATCGATTGACAGAATGTTGTCAACTCCCTCACGATTTGTGCCATGAAAAAAACACCTCTTCACACTTGCTGTATCTGCCACTCATCTTCAGTTCAGATCGAGGTCATAGCTTGACATGGACGCTTGGTACTTGAAAGGAAGATAGGGGTTTGGGGGAGGGAAGGGGGATGTAGAGCCGTCAGAGAGAAGCTCTGTCAATCACAGAGCTGGTCAGTGGAACATCTCAAGAGAAAAAGTCCACGCGCATGCATGTGCTTCGGCCCTTAACTCTACACACTTTAAGAGGAGCAGTAGAGCAAGGAAGGGCTGGACCACATCCAGGTCCTGAAGATTACATTGCCCCTCTGCTGTCTTACCCTCCGCCCCTACACCAGCCTTTTCTTATAGATAATGTATCGTCAGTCGGCTTCCTTTGAAATGACGCACGACAGAAACCCACGCCGGGTTAATACAACATTAATCTCATCATACATCAAACGCGGGCGCTCTCAGGCGTTTCCAAAGTATGGGTTATGGTCTAACGAGTGAGTAAAAAGGTGGATTAGTGGGTCACGTGCTCAGCTGCAAACCAAGAGAATATTGTTGTCCGAATCTAATATGAAGAAAGGATATATATATATATATATATATATATATATATATATATATATATATATATATATATATATATATATATATAGATATATATATATATAATATAATATAAAAAGGTTTGCCCTCAATATCCTGAGTATCTGACTGAGCCCATGACTCCTGTAGCAAAGAAGCAATGGGACTACGAACCTGCCGTCCAAACAGCAACTGAAGGGGAGAGAAACCTGTACTCTCAGAGGGCAACTCTCTGCATGCAAACAACAGTGCAGGCAAAGAACGATGCCACGCCTTTGGTTTAGTATGAACAATCTTTTTCAAAATGGACTTCAAAGTCCCATGGAATCTGTCAACATGACCATTTGCCTGCGGGTGATACGGCGATGTACGTATGGCCTTTGCACCACACAAATCATGAAACTGCTTCATGAGATCAGAGTTTTGAACAGCATACCCATATCAGACAGAATCTCCTTGGGGAAACCCAAACGAGAAAAGATTCCCAACAATGCCTCTGCCACTGCAACAGAGGAAACAACCTTCAACAGAACAGCCTCCGGAAACGGGTAGCAATAACAATCATGGTCAAGATATAATGATGAGCTTGCTCCGAAGGAGGAGACAATGGACCAACAAGATCAACAGCCACACGATCAAATGGAGTACTGATGATTGGAACAGACGCACGGGGTACAGGACAAACTCTACCCTTCGACACCGTCTTCTGACACACATCACAGGAAGCAACATACTTCGCTACGTCAACAGTCACTCCAGGCCAAAAGAACTTGTTAAGAAAGATGCAATCCCAAGACCAGCATGAGGCCTGATAGTCTGCTGTGTACCGTACTTGTTGAAATGAACTTATTTTTCCAACTCAAAAAAAAAAAAAAAAATGAAAAGGTGCAATTTGGCATCAACGGTCGACTTTCAGTATTTTCATATCCCCCTCCATTCCATCCCCATTTCATTCATGCCTAGCGTTTTGTTCTTTGCTTATGTAGAATAACGTAACACAGTCTCTTTCTACAAAAGTTTCGGATGTTCACTTTGAAACTCAGAACTTTCGCCCACACTTCAAGTTTTCACTTGCAGTTCATAACTTGTCCTGTAATTCCATGCGTGTGTAAAACGGTAAAGACAAGATGCATGCCTGGTGTTTATCTATAGAATGCTCAGTTGAACTCTGTTTCCAACACATGCCAGGTTTGCTCTGTCCAGGCAACAGTCTGAAGTTAAAAAAATTTAAAAAGGAAAATAAAAAAGGAGAACGCAGTCCTCACAATCGTCATCATTTTCAGGGCCGAAGATTTGGATGAAACCCGTCAGATTCTCTCGGTAAATTTCGGGAGTGCCCGTCTCATTTTCGAGATCTTGACTGTAACTTTAAGTTCTGTGTGATCTTTTTGTAGTGTTCGCATCAATTTTTCAAAACAGAAAAAGTTGTGGAAATTACTTGAAGATGTATTCCTAGTTAAACTTGATATTAGATGCACACGGCTATCCTGAACACATATGCAGTGGAACCTGTAGGTCCAAAACCATCACTGTTCTAGAGCGAGAAACTGGCATAGACTGGCAAGGGTTTAAGAGCCAGAAGAGCTTGAAGAGGTAGCCACATCGTTAAACTATATCTCTACTTACGCCCGTTTCTCGACACTTCTCGCCTTTCTCTCTCTTCTCTCGCAGCAAGCAAACTCTAGCCGCTTGCTAATTCTCGCGTCTGTGAATCCTGCCTTAGCTCATGGTGCAGAAAGAATGAGGAAGCTAGGGCATGGAGAGAAGGGAAGGGGGTGCTTGGAAGCACACAAGAGTAGGAAATGTAGTAACGCTGGCTGAACGTTGCTGTAAGCGATGTGGTCTGTGGACTCGGGGGCTGGTTCCATGATTGTGTTGTTGGTTTCTTTCTCTCCAGTTTCCCCGGCGCTCCGAGAGGCACGTGAGTACCAGGGTCCCTCCCGGGAACCCTTCCAGATGGGTGCTTTTCTGGACACCTACCAGAACATGAGAAACCACCTCCGCTACATGGAGCATCGCCTGGAGAAGGCTGGCGCTCCTGGAGTCTAATTAACGCACGCACGCACGCACGCACGCACAACACACCACACACACACACACACACACACCACACACACACACACACACACACACACACACACACACACACACACACACACACACACACACACAGTCTCCTCCCCGTCTACCCTCTTTCCTTCTCCAGCCTCCACACTCCCCATTCTCCCATCCTGTCCCCCTATCCTTTCTTCCTCGTCTCCCTAGCATTTAATGCCATCGTCAAAAAGATCACTCGTGGTGAAAAAAAAAAAAAAGATGTAACGCTAAAAGACAGCAACGTCCCTCCAGCCTCCATTCTTCTCTGTCTGTCCCTTCAGTGTGACACCTCTCCTCCTCCTTCTCCCAGCTCTTCTTCCCCCCCCCCCCCCCCCACACTAAAAATGTTAGTGTCAATGGAAGAATATAAGAGTCAACAAAAGAATTAATTGTGGATATCCACGTATGACGAATGATAAGACAAAGAGGCTACTTCGATAGAAAGTAAGCACGCATTCACATGCGCATCCTCGATCTCTCTCCCTCTCTCTCCCCCCCCTCTCTCTCTCTCTCTCTCTCTCTCTCTCTCTCTCTCTCTCTCTGTGTGTATATATATATATATGTGTGTGTGTGCCTGTCAGTCTGTCTGCCTATCTCAACTTAAGTTGGTAAGTACGATTAATCAAAAATCATTTATACCCCAGTCAAAAGAGAGAGCAGTTACGTTGATTCTGCCCCTAAGCAAAGTATACTGACTTCCATAAAAAACGCGAAAAATTGAAAGGCTATTTTTTGGGTGAAAAGGGGTGAATATACAATATTGAACCATTGTGGCAAGTTGTTTGGGTCCAAGACTCACGTGCAGTGAAAAAATTGTGTGAGCAACAGATCATTTCCGGCATTGGAGGGTCAACAAAAATGGCAAACTGGTTGCTGCATGTGAGGCACGTGCACACCATGCAGAGCAAAGTTAACCAGCGACAAGGTTCAGATAACGACAAGGTTCAGATAACGACTTGCCGTCTGAGCGCTACAGAGTTGCCAAGACTACGAGCAGAGGAACGCAATCGTGCCCTAAGCCATCTGGAGGCTGGTGTGGATGCCAGGCAGGTCGCCAACATCTTTAACGTCCACATCTCAACCATCTATCGTCTGCAGCACCACATGCGAGTCACTGGTACCACTGATGATCGTCCCCGGCCAGGCCGTCCTCGGGTCACCACACCAAGAGAGGATCGCCATTTTGTTCGAACCCATCTGTGGGACAGGCGACAAACAGCCGCTAACACTGCTCGACAGGTGCCTGGGAATCTCCAGCAACGAATCAGCCTCAACACTGTGCAGCTGCGTCTTCATGAGAATGGGCTGGCATGTAGGCGTCCTCACAGAGGTCCGGTACTGACACCAAAACCAGCAGGCCAGGCTGCAGTGGGCACAAGCCCGAATCAACTGGCGCAGGCAGCAGTGGGGACGCATGCTGTTCTCAGATGAGAGCCGTTTTTGCATTGACATGGCTGACGGTCGTGTCAGAATATGGCGTCGACCTGGTGAACGCTATGCTGACTCCTCTGTGGTAGAGCAGAACCCTGGGGAGGCCCGAACGTTATGATATGGGGTGCAATTGGCATTAACCACGCCATAGGACCAGTCATCTTTCAGAACATTGGTCCTGGTCGCGGACAGGGTGTCAATGCACAGCGCTACATCCACCAGGTGCTCAGACCCCATGTCGTTCCTTTTTTTGCGCAACACCCAAACTGGACATTCCAACAGGACAATGCAAGACCACACACAGCCAGGGCCACCCAGCAATTTCTTCAGCATAACAACGTCAATGTGCTGCCCTGGCCAGCCCTCAGTCCTGATTTAAACCCAATAGAACATTTTTGGGATGAACTTGGCAGACGGTTGGACCTCCTGCGTCCACGACCAGCAACAGCGGCTCAACTTCACCAGGCCATCGTCCATGTGTGGGCTGGTGTGCCAAGGGGACGCATCAACCACCTGGTCCACTCAATGAGCCGCAGGTGTCAAGCAGTTGTCCATGCAAATGGTGGCCACACACGGTATTAGGACTTCAAGCTGGTTTGTCACGTGACCTTGGATTTTCCACACAAAGACTTATTGCTGATGACATTTTCACACATTACCGATGTAATGAATCAAATCACGTTGAATTCTCGCTTCCACTCTGTACAATTGTGACCAATAAAATTCACCCCTAACCTTCAGCTTGTTTTGCTTTCGCTTTTTTTATGGAAGTCAGTATACTACAACAATACCCCAAATGGATTGGGGGGGGAAAAGAAAAGACGCACTTGTTGAAAAAAGCATTTCTCTGGTGAATTGCAGGTTGTTTAATCATGGTGGTGGTTTAACTCGATATTTTGCATATCGTGAATTCATGTCAGTACTCAAATAAATGTGTGTGTGTAATCTCAAAATGGGTGATTGTGTGAGAACAAATGTCGGGTATTACACCTTTATAATTCAATTGTAATCGTATGGTTTCTAGTGGTGTTGAAATCATAATTTCAACATAGTGCTGTAAAATCTGTTTTCAGTTGCTAAGATACATCTGACATTTTCCGTCTCTTCTTGTTCTTCGTTTGTTCTCCTTCTCTGTTCTCTTTTTAATTGTAGTAAGCGTTTGTCTGTTTGTTATTTGTCTTGCTATTTCTCCTCCTTCTCCTCCCCCTCCTCTTCCTCCTCGTTGTTGACAGTGTTGTGTTTCATATCTTCGGTGCTTTCATTTTCAATTAACATATTTCATGTTGTTCTTGCTGTTGTCGTCGTTGATGATGATGTTGCTGCTGAAGCTGCTTGCCAAGAACGATGCTGATGATGAACACTGTTGTTATTGTAATCATTGCCGTCATTGTCGTTGTCGTCGTCGTCAAGGTGGTGGATATATGCTGAATGCTGTTTTCGTCAATGTTCCTCGTTCTATGTGTATTTTCTAGTTGATGGTATTGTAGTTGTTTCTGTGTTATTCATATTTGGTCTCTGTCGTGACTGCACTTTGTTTTCGTCTTTTTATTCGATTTATGTGCCTGGCCTATAGTGTTGTTTGTGTGTGTATGTGTGAGTGTTTTTGTGTTTGTGTAAGTTTTTTGTTTGTTTGTTTTTTTGTTTTGTTTGGTTTGGTTGTTGTTGTTGTTGTTGTTGTTGTTGTTGTTGTTGCTGTTGTTGCTGTTGTTGTTGTTGTTGTTGTTTGCAGTAGTCGCAAAAAAAGACTTGCCACACTCAGAGGGGATGCGGACTAAACCTTGCTTGTTAACAAAATCTTTCAGTCATTGTTCTGCTCTCTCTCTCTCTCTCTCTCTCTCTCTCTCTCTCTCTCTCTCTCTCTCTCTCTCTCTCTCAACTCAGCTGACTCCATCTCATGCTGTTCGGAGAGTGACACCATTGTCTGTGAAGTTCTGGAACTCTCCATTGAGATCATTAAGTATGCATGCGTGTCACACACACACACACGCGCGCGCGCGCGCACACACACACACACACATGCACACACACACACACACACACACACACACACACACACACACACACACACACACACACACACACACACATACACACACGCACACGCACACGCACACACACACACACACAAACACACACACTCACAATCTGTTTCTCATTTACACACACACACACACACACACACACACACACACACACACACACACTAACCAGCTCATACGTGACCATTAATTTAAATCTTGCTTACAAGATGTGACTAACCAGTATTACATTACGTCACGCACGCGCATTCAGCCATGAACCTAATTTTTTTTTTAAACTGTCGAGTTCATTTCTCATGTAGTTTCCTTAACCAACGCTTGCATCACATTAACTTATTCGTGACAGTTTCTTTCACCAACGCTTGCATCACATTAACTTATTCGTGACATCGTCACTGAAACCCGTATCTTACGTCACATCTGCTCATTACTAGTGTAACTGTGTGATTAAAGAGTTGCACGATTCACACGGATTCACGTGACACGACTAGATGAAGCCATAACCCATAACACATAAAATTACTTCTCAAATCCGCAATACAAACCATAGAAGTGAACTGTCGACAAACGCCTCTTCTGTGGACGTCACAAACCGCAGACACGAACAAAATGCACAAAAACTGACCCCGCAGCAGTGCAGTGACTTCTCTGGCGGGTACCCACATAACGGCTTGACATTGACAGCTCCCTGTGGATTGCCGGTACTGGGTGGAGGCTGCGGCTGGGACTTAGTCGGTGTGTGGCTGTGGACAGGGAGTGGGGAAAGAGGGGAGGGGGCGAAGTGAGCGGCGTGGGTGCTGTGCCAGTGACATGGCATTGAAGAGGAGACAGGCAAAAAAAAAAAAAGAAAGAAAGAAAAGAAGAAGAAGAAAAAAAACGAAGAAAACGAAAGAAGAAAGAAAGAAAGAAAGAAAGAAAGAAAGAACAAGAAAGAAAAGAAAGGAAGAAAGAAAGAAAGAAAAGGCACAACACAACACTCCCCTAAATTTGCGTCACTTAAATTCATGTACGCCATCTTTGCGGTTAAACAAGTGGCCTGCATATGTCACGTGAAATCACTTGAATTGCCGCGCAGTTATTACATACTTTCGTAACATACGCATTCGTGGGTGGCGAATCAACGTGAATGACAGTATTTACGTCACACACATTCATTTGCGACATAGTGTGATTGACTACAGGATCTCAAGCATACTTCGTTTCGCGCGTGTGTGTGTATGTGTGTGTGTGTGTGTGAGTGAGTGAGTGTGTGTGTGTGAGAGACAGGGTGCAATCAATCATCACATACGTCACATGTATTCATTCTTTATCAGCATCAACCACGCCTTACGTGTTCATTGGCCACACAGTGTCATCAAACTAGCACCTACGTCACATGATTACATCCATTCGTAATTAACCGGTGGTCACTTCACATGTAGTCAGTTGCCACGCTTCATGTTCATTCCTAATCACCCGGTGATAACATCGCACGTGTTCATGTTTGACACGCAATAGTTCACCAGTCTTTATATGTCACACCATTTCGAGACACCGCGCGATTAACCGGTACTCACACGCACCTGTACTCATTTGTGACACAGCGTGACTAACCAGTACAAAAATCACACTGATCCAGTTGTGACACAAGAGTCATCGACCAGGACTTACGTCATCTACGTTCACTGGATGTAAAACATCTGGAAAGCGCTTTGTGTGGAAAGAGGGCATAGATTGAGAGAGAGAGAGAGAAAAAAAGGACACACTAACACGGGACAATGGTTGGATTGATTCATTAACATTGTTCAACACCTGGATGGATTTTAACACGGCAAGACAGCTGATGGACATCTGTGTTTTCTTAAACGTTGATCGTGATCAAGAGACAACAGTGCTGTAGTAACTCTGGGGCTGTTGCGTTTGTCCGCCTGTCCCTGTGCTTGGTTGCTTTGTCATGCCCCCATGTGCCCTTTGGCGGTGGCCAGCTGTGGTTTGTTACGTTCTCTGGGCATCTGGTGGAGTTGTGTCCCTGTCCTGGAGGCCTTGTCTGTGGTGCCCGGATGGGGTAAGAGCTCGAGTGATTCGGCTCTCCACGGTATGTGCCTGTGCTGTGTCTGTGTGTGCATTCTAGGGAATATTGCTGGCTTCAAAAGTCATAATTTTTGTTTTTTTTAAAGAAAAAGATGAATTTTTATCCTTATGGCGTGAAAAAAGGTAATTATGAAATCAAAACCGTCATTTTTTTGTTCTATTACATTTGACGCTGTTAAAGAGTCCAACATTGAGTTAAAAAAAAAAAAGAGAGAAAACAAACAATTTTTTTTTAAAAAGAGGAGAAGGGTATTGAGGAGGTTTGGTTGCCTGACCGCCAAACAAGCGGAAAGAACAAGCAAGCAATGCGCTTCGACTCTGTGGGTCTTTCACAGGCAAGAGAAGCAAAGGCGATGAACTAGGGAAAAAACCAAAGCAAAAAAAAAAAAGCAGAGCGCAGACAACTTAGCTCCAGATCGAAGCGTCTGGTTCCAAAGAAAAGAAAAGAAAAAAAAGAAGAAAAAAAAAGAAAATGAGGAAGAAAGAAAGAAAAGAAGAAGAAAAAATAGCAAAGAAGTCTAGTGTTATTCTGGACCACAGAAAGCCCTATACAGCGAAAATAATTATTGTGACAGTTATTCATATACGCACGACGCTTCGTTGCGCATGAGTCATAGTCGCCACTCATTTTTATTTTATTGCCCATGGTAGGCAACGTTATGGCACAGAATCAGGCCAAAAATTGATTTTAATTATGAAACAATAGTTGATTTCAACTGAAAATGGAAATTAGCACTGTTTTCTGTGAAAAAAAAATTACTGTTTTCATGAAGAAAGGTTCGACTGAGTCAGCTTTTGAAGCAAGCTATTTTCCATTCAAATGCGTACCGTGTTTCTATGTTTCTGTTTCTTAGAGGTGCTGGTTTGTGTGCAAACGTGTGTGTGTGTGTGTGTGTGTGTGTGTGTGTGGAAGGGAGAGGAGGGAGGACGGGGTGGGAGATTAACGTGCAAATCCTTTTTTTTTTTTTTTGTCATCAGGGATATCTGGCCTTTTTTTTAAAGAATTAAATAATCTTTGTTTTCATATTGCATAATATTCGTATCTACACGTCGTTCTTCGCTGTGTTGTAAATTGGATAAAGTACCAGGTCCCTTTTTAAAAGATTGGATTATTGGCCATGATATTTGTGTTTGTGTTTCGTGTTGTCCTTGGAATCTATCTGAGCTGCAACACTGTCATCGTTGGATCGTTGTTGTTGTTGTTGTTGTTGTTGTTTGTTTGTTTGTTTGTTTGTTGTTGTTGTTTTTTGTTATTGTTGTTGTTTCTGTTGTTGTTGTTTTAGAACAGGATAAGTAGCCTACTTAGATTTTTTGTTTGTTTGTTTTTTGTTTTTTGTTGTTCTTTTAAGGATGAATTACGATTGCAAAGATAGTTCTGTTCGTCAACGTTTGCTAGCAATCGTTCCTTATCTTTTCAACTTGAAAAAACAGAAAGTCTATATCATATTGCTTTTCAAATAGGAATAAGAGTTTTAAGACATGTTATTATGCGACAAATGATAGCGGGGTTACTTTGTGTCGGTCATTCTTACCCCCCTTTAAAATGTCTTTCATCTTGATCTTTAAAAGAGTTATCTACACCATTTGCCCTTCGTTTTGCAGACTGGAAGAACTACAACAATATGATGGATCGGACTCTTGACATGGCTCAGACATTTGCAAAGATGGAGCGGAAAATGGAACGGGCGACCGGCTAGAACGCCTGTCCTGAGACAACACCCTGGCATCGTCAGCCTCCGAGACATGACAACGGGGTTGTCGTCATCGCGGAATGGCACGACATGAATGTTCGTTTCAACTAGGAATACAACAGATCTTAACTAAAAGAAAACGGCCGGAATGTTTGATTTAGTTAGCGGTAAAAAGACGACCGGAAATGAACGTTAGAATATTTGTGTGTGTCATCTCTCTCTCTCTCTCTCTCTCTCTCTCTCTCTCTCTCTCTCTCTCTGTGTGTGTGTGTGTGTCACACACACATCGTTGTGGGTTTAGTGTTCAGACAAGATGTGATTTTCCCCAACCACTGCCCGCCTCTCGGTCGTGAAAAGGAATATTATTTTGTATTGAAGTACACAGAACGAGACGAAAACACCGACACATGAGAGACATCATTTGGACTTTATTGCAAGGGTTCTCTGTAGAACCCTTGCCAGTACAAAATCTTGATAAACCATTGTTTTGAGACCCTTGATGTGGCTTTAATCAACAGAGATCGTTGTCATCAACTCAAAGGATAGTCATCACACACAACAATCAAACTGGCTAACAAGTCTTTCGATAACGTTTCCATCTTGGTGCATACACTTAAGCCTGCTTTTGACCATGTTGTCTTGAAAGAAAGAAGGGGAACAAACGACGACAGATTGATGAAACCGAGGGGGCTACTTTTCAAAGAAACCTTAAAAAAAAGACAATGAGTGAAAAATGGAAGATCTGTGAAAAAATACTCAACACATACGCTGAGTGTTCATGTTTTGTTTCAAAATAATTATGATTTCTGTTCTGTGTTGAAGCAGTCAAGCTTTCGAAGTGTATTTAAAAATGTTGTTTGTTGTTTTTATCAACCGTAATATTCTTACTCCTTTTTCTCTTTTTTTTTCTTTTTCTGTTTCAACTCTTCTGACAATTTCTATCTCTACTTTCTTCTATTTATAATGACCGTAGCCGTTGTGCCTTACTGTCGTTATTATTATTGGTATAATTGTTTGTTGTTCATAAAAGTGGCTTGGTTGTGTACTGAAGGAAACAAAACACTTGGAAGATGGGGGGAGGTATTCATCTTGGATCAGAACAACATCAAGTTCGTGTGTATATGATTACATTAAAGCTGGTACTTGTTGTTGTCAAAAGAGTGGTTGTCTTTTCTCTTTCTCTGTCGCTGTCTTTCTTTGTCCGTCGCCATTTGCCGCATCCTCCCCCACCCCCATCTCACCCAACCACCTGTCCACCCAGCCGCCCACCAACCCACCAACCCACTTTCTCTCTCTCTCTCTCTCTCTCTCTCTCTCTCTCTCTCTCTCTCTCTCTCTCTCTCTCTCTCTCTCATCCAAATCATATGTTTGTATTATCATGTTCATCTATCTGTCTCTCTATCTCTTTCAAACACATACACGTGCATGCCATCTCTGTCTGTCCTCAAATCATAGGTTTGTGTTATCATGTTCATCTATCTCTTTCAATCACACAGAGAAATACACACACAGCACTTTGTGTTGAAATCAGCATGAAATATTTACATTCATGCATGTATCCAAACGACTTGCCACACACACACACAATAACAACAACAACAACAACAACAACAACAACAACACACACACACATATCTGTCTCGCTATCTCTTTCAATCACACAGAGAAAGACGCACACAGCGCTGTGTTAAAATCAGCATAAAATATCTACATTCATGCATGTATCCAAACGACTTGCCACACACACACACACACACACACACACACACACACACACACAACAATAACAATAACAACAACAACAACAACAACACACACACACGCACGCACGCACGCACGCACGCACGCACACACGCACGCACGCACGCACACACACACACACACACACACACACACACACGCACAAACATGTATCCGGTCTCAAACTCCACAGTGCAGAAAAAGGTGAATAAAAATGACACTGTCCAGTGGCGAGGAGTTTTCTTCGGCTTAATAATGAAAAAAAAAAAACACAAACAAACAAACAAACAAAACTTGCAGTTTACCTTTTACGTCAAAATCCACCCCAAGCGACCGACACATATCACCTTACGGGACAGCTGGGGAAGAAGACCTCTCTTACACCACACATGTACCGCCAGAACGACAACTATTTTTTTTATATGCAAGGAATGGGTCAGTTTGTATGTTGGGCGCCCCAACAGATCATACTGGCAGCCTTGTAAGATGTAAGATGCGAAGTAAGATTTCCTGTCCCCAGCTGATGACGTCTTTGTTAATCAAAACAACCACGCAGGCAAAGCACTTAGGACGGGAAAGAGAAAGCAACGGTAAGCGACACAAAATGATACAGAAAATATAGAGTAATCACAGAACCGTTATATCTGCTTTGGGCCTAACAACAAAAAAACAAAAAACAAAAGTTATACTGAAGATTTCACTTTTCACTTCTGCCCCTTAAATATAGCGTCTATTTTATTCAAATTAAAAAAAAATGATTCGTTGACTGGCCTTAATTCTCTCTCTCTCTCTCTCTCTCTCTCTCTCTCTCTCTGCATGCATAAAAGTGTCGATGATCTTTGATCATCAGATCTGGTCATTGGAGGTAAAAAATATTACTTAGACTGACTAGAAAATTGTCTGCAAGTGCCTGCCTAGATATATGGCCGGCCCGTCAAAAGTAACATCAAAAGAATATGATTTATCAAATGTGTATCTCGATTAAAACATAGAGGAGAAAGAACAAAGTGTAGCACCGTTTACGAGAAAAGGTTAGCGTGACACAGCACGTGCAGCTCGGGATGGGACGGGTGACACACACTGCGTCAATGTTTCTTGTTAACTGTGAAGGTCACGACAGAAGTTGTTCGTGCAATGTGCCGTTAAACCGAACACATCTAGATGTTTTTCACGGTGGTCGATAAACGTGTACCCGACCACACGTCGAACTTTGTTCATGCACATAGTAAAAGCATGGATGAAAGTGTGTCTCCTTTCGTGTTTGATGCATGTTTTTCTTCTGAAATTTGTGTGCATAATGAAAGAAGAGTTTAAAATAGCCTATCTTCTTCACTAAATAAATGCGTGTCTTGTAGAGTAAATGAAAGTGTAAATGAAAATGCGTTGATTTCATCATCGAGTGGATGCTTCTCCGCCAAAGTTGATGAACATAATCAAAAGAGAAATGAAAATATTTTTATCTCCAATATCGAATGAAAGCGTCCCTTCCGAAGTTTGTGTGTGTGGTTTAAGAGGTGAATAAAAATTATTTATCTTTCTTGTGGAATGACCGTTTTTACTTCTTGTACAGATATCAGGATATCAGGTTTTATTGATCTGTCCAATGAACAAGTTCATGTCGTGTCTAATAATGGCAGAGAGACAGCAACTTTCAGTATCAAGACAATTTTTTACAGAAAACCACCGTGATGTGAATTTAACTGATACAAACGGAAAATGTGTATCATTTTCATTGGAAAACGAATGGCTTGCTTTCTAAATTATTCGATAAAACACTTATTTCGTATACAGCGGTTTTTTTTTAATTTGATTTGTTTGGTAGAAAAGTTTGTTGAAAATTTACATTCAAATGTATTCAGTAAACATAAAGTTTCCTATAAACCTGCTGTTTAGTTTGCAATACATGGAAGACAATGTGGAGGAGTCGTGTGTCTTTTTTTTTTTTTTTTTTTAGTTAATCATGCAACGTTTTTGTCATCAATGTTCATTTTCTTGATAAACATTAAAATTGCTTAAACAATTAACACTGTGAGTGCTGACCGTAGTAGGGAGATGAGGTACCTACACTGAGAAGCAAAACAGATGCACAGATACGAGAGAGGAGAGAGAGAGAGAGAGAGAGAGAGAGAGAGAGAGAGAGAGAGAGAGGGGGGGGAGAGAGAGAGAGAGAGAAAGAGAGGGGGGGGGAGAAAGAAAGAGAGAGAGAGAGAGTACCACCATGTGACGAAAGAAGTTACAGTAAAATGTCTCTATACGGAAGCCAGTGTTTGTCGAATAGACTTAGGTTTGAATTGACACTAGCAATATACTTTTCCAAAGAGTATCGATAACGTAGACTTCTTCTGAAGTTACAAAAAACTGGATTAACATTTTGTAGTTTGGATTTATAAATGAAGAATTTGGCATACAGTATTAAAAGTCCATCACACAGTCAGTCTGTATATCATCTGTTACTCCAAATAATACTAGGTTCTTATCAATATTAACATTATGGCAGTGCTCAAGCTTATCAATGATATTTTGCTGAAACTCCAACCAAAATGCCCGTACAATGTCACAATCAAAAATCATATGTTCTATGTCCTGTGGTCTTTGGTCACAGAAATTACAGTTTGGTGTGTTAACAATTTTACACTGAAAAAGGAACTTCTGTGATGGCAGAATTCTGTGCAACAGTCGGAATTGAAACCAGCGTAGTTGCACATCATTAGTAGTTTTAAAACAGTGTAAAAATATAGCATTCCAGTTTAAATTTTCGAACGAGTTGCTCCATTTCAAAACCGCAGCTGGAACAGCTCCGCTGTCAACAAGTACAGTTTGAATAAATTTATTGCCTTTCCTGATAGCAAACCATGATTTGGTTTCAAGAATTTTAAGGTATTTGTAAGTTCTACTTGTAATTTATTTTGGTATCCTTTGATTGCGTTCAGGATTCCATTGTAAGACAAAAAATCTGTTTTTCTTATGGTAGGATATTTTGTTTTAAATTCATGATATGACATGTACTGCCCTGCTTCACTGACGAGTTGTCTGATGAAGTAGATGTTATTTTCACACCATTCTTTTACAAATATAGTTTTTTCACTCCTCGGAATGTCTTTATTGAAGTGAATGCATTCAGCCATAAATTCGTCAATATTTCTAGGACGACACACTCTACAAACTCTCCCATAGTGCCTAAACACGTCATTCCAGAAAGGATTCTTAACGGACTTGGTTAAAGTTTTGATATAATCTGCTCCTAAGAATTTAATATTTTCCATTTCAGGGTACATATCAAAGAGAAAGTCTTTAAGCATGGAGTCACCCTCGGACTGTATTTTATAAAGCCAGCTTAATTTCATAGCAGCAATGAAAGCTCTGATATCAATCATGCGCAGTCCACCACAGACGTACGAGCTACATGCAACTGGTTTCCTAATTTTACTATTTTTACCATTCCATAAGAATGTAAACAACTCTTTCTCTAGTTCAGAGATAAAAAATATCTGGTGGATCTGGTAGATTTATTAACAAATACGTTATTTTGGACAGGACAAGAGTCTTCACTACTGTTATTTTCCCTAATGGTGTTAGCTGTCTTTTTTTCCAGTGTGATAAAATCCTTTTCATCTGAATTAATTTGTCATCATAGTTGATGGTGCTAATGGACTTTGTATCAATTGAAAATTTAATGCCAAGTATCTTGAAGATACCCGGGTCCCAAATGAAGTTTTTATTGCGAAATAAACCTTAAATTGCAGTTTTTTCTGCTACCTATCCAAATGATCTGAATTTTATCAAAGTTCATGTTTAGTCCTGACATTTCAGCAAACTGTGTCAGCACGGCAATGGCTTCATTAAATGAATTTTCGCTGCCGTCCAAACACAAAGCAGTGTCATCTGCAAATTGTGACAATAAGCTTTCCCTATTTTGAATTTTTATGCCCTTGATTAAATTGTCATGTCTGATCTTTAGTGACAGTATCTCTGCACAAAGAAGGTAAAGATACGGGGATGATGGATCACCTTGTCGAACACCACGTTCTATTGCAAACCAGCTAGAATATTGACCGTTGACAGAAACACAAGTATTAATATGTGAATAAAAAGTTTTGACCCAGTGAATCATATCTGGGCCAAAGTTGAAAAAATCCAAGCATTTGTGCAAAAACGACCATGAAATACTGTCGACGGCTTTCTCAAAGTCTATTGACAGAAACATACCTGGGATGTTTTTTCTCTCAGCATATACTAAGGTATCATATAACATGCGAATATTCTCACCTATGTAACGACCTTTCAAAAAGCCCGTCTGGCTTTCATGGATAATGGAAGGCAAAACAGACTTCAAGCGGTTGGCAATGCATGTCAATGCAATTTTATAAGAAATATTTAATAATGAGATTGGACGCCAGTTTTTTACAAAACGTTTTGGTTTGCCTTCCTTAGGTATGCATATAATGACACCTTGACGTTGTGTTACAGAAAGTTCAGCATCAATAAAACCTTCGTTTATAGATCTAACAAGAAAAGCTCCAATATCAACAAAGAAGAACTTATAGAACTCAGCTGTAAAGCCGTCAGGGCCAGGGCTTTTACCATTTTTCATAGATTTTAAAGAGCCGCTGCTTCCGTATACGAATTTTTTCCTTCTATGCTATGCTTATCTATGTCAGTTAATTTTGTTGCTTCCAGTATATGAGATGTTAAACAAAAATCACGCACAGTCCTGTGGGAATATAGTTGTTGGTAAAATTGTTGTACTTCTTTCAAAATGGTTTCTTGTTCTGAGATAACGTTACCAGACTCTGTTTCCAAAAAGGGCATCGTTTTATCAATAAAATTTCTTTTTTCAAGGTTACAAAAATACTTACTGACCTTTTCACCTTCATTTATCCATCTGACTCTGGAGCGAATTAGTTTGCCTTCGATTCGCATATTTCTTATTTCTTGTAGTTGTATTTTTAAGTTCTCTAGTTCATGCATGTTATTATCGTTGACATTCTCTTCGATTCTTCTAATCTGTTTTTCTAAGTCATTCTCTTGCTGGTTTGTTGACCTTTTCTTAAAAGTTGCATAAGAAATTGTTCTTCCTCTTATTTCTAGTAGTAGAGTCTCAAAGAACAATTTATCACTTATTGTAAACGTTAAATCATCATTAGCAACATTGTCAATACCGGCCATGTTGTATACTGGTACAGCATATTGCTGTTTGATATTGGTAATTACTTTTTTAATTTCTGCTATGTACTGTGCATCTTTTAATAGTGAATTGTTGAATTTCCAGAAAGGTCTGTCACGTTTTAATTCATCTATTTTTAAGGATAACTGCACCAGTGAGTGGTCAGATCGATAGCCTGGTTTGACATCAATACCTTTGACGTCATTCATTATATCCTCAGAACATATAAAATAGTCTAGCCTGGCCTGCTTAATTGTATTGAATTTACGCCAGGTATATGAGCGTTTGTCTGGATATAATGTTCTGTACATGTCGTAAAAACCATAACGTCCCATAATATCAATGATTTTCTTACGTGTCCTCTGACGGTTTGCTGTGCTCTTGTAATTACGAACATCCAATTTTAGATTCAGTGCACAATTCCAGTCTCCTCCAACAATAACTTGTTCATGTTTTTGGTTTCAATCAACTCAAAAATCTTGTCAAAAAAGGCTGGGTCATCTCCGCTACTTGAGCCATAAATGTTCACTATAGTAACATTCTTATTGACAATTGCACATTCATAAAAATATAGCAACCATCTTGATCTCTAATTACGTTAGTTATTTTGTATTCAAAATTGTTATTAAAAAGTACTGCAACACCGTTCTTGTTTGTGTCCTCGCCACTAATCCATACATTGTAACCCCAGTTTGATCTAATAAAGTTTTCAGATTCAGTTTTCCAGTGGGTTTCTTGTAAAAGATAAATGTTGCAATTTTGTTGTCTCAAAAAATCAAATACATCTTTTCTTTTTCTCGTATCATTCAGACCATTACAGTTGAAGGTACATATCTTTAAAACACTATTTTCTTCCATCAGTAGCACAAATTAGTAATAGTGAATATCCACTGCCAATCTAGATAATGAAAAAACATAAATCTGAAAATACGGCCAACGGAGAAAGGGATCATATTTGAACACACTGGAATCTAAGTCCATATTTCAAAACTGGTAGCATTAGGTCAACATTGTACACATACAAGGACACCGCAAAGGTAGAGTATCTCAAAAGCGGATTTGTTTTGGTGGTTCTTTCTAAGTAAGGAATCATACGAAAGATAGTGAAAAGACAGAGTAGAAAGATAGCGGACAGTAGAAAGTTAGAATAGACCGACAAGAGATAGGCGTATATTTCACACACATACATCCACACATTCTCACTTTCATACCCTGTTTTTACCTGACACCTGTTCATGACCATCATGTAGTGAAATCCAGGCTCCACACTATGAATACAAAACTAATAACACCGAAAGTGCGCCCCAAACACAACAACAGAAAGGTCACCAAGCATGTGGGGATTAATCATAGCATTCTGCACAATACCCCTGATCCTCTGAATCATCGATCAGCCTAGGTACTCGCGGTTCTCCCCCTACATCCCCCCTATATATATATATATATATATATATATATATATATATATATATATATATATATATATATATATATATATATGTGTGTGTGTGTGTGTGTGTGTGTGTGTGTGTGTGTGTGTGTGTGTGTGTGTGTGTGTGTGAGGGAGTGAATGAGTGAGTGAGTATGTGTGTGTTTGTGTTTTGTAAGTGTGCATGTGTGTGTGTGGCGCGCGCGCGCGCGCGTGTGTGCGTGCGCGCGTGCGTGCGCGCGTTTCGTGTGTGTGTGTGTCAGCGCGTTTGTGTGAGTGTGTTCATGACAGCAACAGCTGAACAGTTATTCAGATACTGCCACATGGATTATCTAACAGCCCATCGCACCGCCTAGCATGATGGTGACGGGCAAAGGTGGGCAGAAATGGGGGCCTAAAAAATTGAATTGTCCCAACATATTTCAAAACAGTATAGCAAAATACAAACTTTTAAGTCCAACTAGGAGCCAAAGCAAAAAAAGAAACCCTGGGTACTCTGAGTTTAACCATTATTAGCACACAACAGAAAGATCGCCAAGCATGTGGGGATTAATCATACTAGTCGTCACTGATATGCAAGGAGATGGAGTGGGGCATAAAGGAAGGGGGGGGGGGTGATAGGTTGTGTTGGGGGGGGGGGGGGTATCTAAGGGAGGCACTAGGCATAAAGACATTAACGAGACATTAGTCACAGGCTGAAACATGCACCTAAGGGGCGTGAGGACATAGGGGCCACAGAAAAAAAAAAAAGAAAGAAAAAAAAGAAATGCTCTCTATCTGGGTATAAAGTATTTTACTTTGCCTTTAAGTAGTGCGAAGTAGAATGGGGGTGGAGAACGGACTGAGATCGGGGCGGGAAGCACGGGAGGGGGGGAGGGAGGGCAGCAGAGGAGGCAGAAAGGGGCGGGGTGTCACATCAGCAAAAATCATGCTGTACATACGTAATTAAGATTCCACCGTTTCAGCTAAGGAATGATCCCTCACTCCGTTCAAGTCCATCTCATTATCAATATCTGTAAGTCTCTGATGGAAATCTTCCAGATTTGGTGACTGCTTTGAGGGTGAAGCGTCCTGCTTCCTGCTACTGTCAGCCTGAGAATCACCAAGGCGAACAGTCTCTGCGTACGTCCTGTCAGTCTGTTTGGGGTCCCTTTGAGCACATTCCCGTCCTTTCCCACTTCCAATGTCACAGGGCTGTGTAGAGTGATGGCCAGGGCTGTCCGAGGTAGAGGAAGCTCCCCCTTGCATGTGGTCAGTCCTCTGCACTGTCCCTCCTCTCCCGATCGCTCCACCATCCCCGGTTTGCCCGCGGCCTCGGTAAGTCTGCCTGTGACTCTGGGTCCTCCGGGATGGGGTTGAGGACTCAAATAGCCGTCTGTCGATTACGCTGACATCCACTTCTTCAATGTTCAGTACTTGCAGGTCGAGGAGCTTGCAGTATAGTTTGCCCTGGAAAGACCACGCAGAGATAACTGCCTGGTGTCGTTTTATCTGCATTAACCTCTGCGAGTTCAGTTTCGTCAGATCTTCGTTAATGTAGATTTGCGAATTTTGCTGTTTCAGTTTCTTTCGAAGCTTGAATATATCCACTTTGATTTTTCTGTTAGTGAGGCGAACGATGATCGGTCTGTTCTGCCCCTGTACAAACTTGCCCACAGGGTGCGCCACACTAATGTGGACAGGTAGAAAAGAGGGCACACCCAGCGTTTTCTGAATCAGCTCCACCACTTATTTTCTGTCTGTTCTGAAGTCTCTGTTTGTTTGTCCCCTGGCAAGTTAATAATTTTCAGGTTGTCCTTTCGTGTGTATTGTTCCAGTGTGTTCCGAAGCTCTTTTTCTTGCTTAATTTGCTTTTCTAATCGCTCAATATGATCAGCTGAGTCAGAGCATCTTTTCTCGAGCGATTCTATCTTTTTTCTCAAGAAGGAATTTTCTTTTCTAATCTCAAAGATTTCCGCAAGAACCATTTCTAATTGTGCCGTGACCCTCCCCGTCTCCCTCCTTCCATCCTCCATGGCCCTCTCCATCCTGTTCAATGTGGTGATCACTGTATTATCACTGTTGTTCTCTGTCAAGATTTCCGTTTCATCCCCATCCGTCTTTTTTCCGCTAGTCTCTTTATTACTTGCAAAGTCGGTTATTTTGTGTTGCTGATCTAAAGTCCGTCTTCTCTTACTCAACGAGCGTTCTCTGCACTTGTCTTCTTCACCAACAAAACGAGAGTCTCTGTGATCACTTGTAGTAGGGCTCTCGCTTCCTTGCGCCGGACCACTGTTATGCCTTTTATTGCTTCTAACTTGGCGAGTCGGTGTTGTTTTCTTAGGACCCATGTTATTCCAAATGTAGACAAGGGGGAAAGAAAAGTATGTTTCTTGAAGAATGCAACGAAATGATCCGAGGCAGAAAAAACAACAGCAGCAAAACTGTACTCACAATGTTGACCTAAACACACTGACACAAACCGTCTTTTTCACAAGTCACAATCATCTGAGAAAAACTCCATTTCAATAAATTAACAAGCTCTTGAAAGAAATTGGTCAACAAATACGAGGCACCGCCGTCCCTTCAAACAGAATTAACTGGGGCATATTTCTCATCTGCAGTATGAAGCCCGGAAAAGGAACACTCAGGTCATTGCGTGCGGAGCGCTGACAAGACACGTCCGTCTCCGACAGTGAACAGCGGTCAAGTCGAGTCGTGTGTCTTATTAAAATAAAAGTTTTACCCTTCGTACAAGAATTTGCAGCTACTCTACATAATACTATTATATTCGTAATTTCTAAAAAGAAAAAAATCTAAGAGTTTTTTACATATGCACATATGTATCTCCGCAAAATTCACCATGCTATGTTTTCTATGATATTGATAGTGGCACAAGTGATTTCGAAAACTGCCCTTCGAATGTTTTAATCAATACGCCTGATATGTATTTACTCCTGACTGGAGATTTGAAATGCAGAATTTCCAACATTTATCAAGAATTTCCAATAGAAAAAAAGTCATTTCAGTTTACACAACGGAACCTTTGTTAACAGATGTTCTGAAGACAAGACATTGAACAGATAAGCTGTTGTTAAACATGTGTATTGCATTAGATCTGTGCAATTTAAATGATATGTGTGTGTGTGTGTGTGTGTGTGTGTGTGTGTGTGTGTGTGTGTGTGTGTGTGTGTGTGTGTGTGTGACTGACGGCGACGGTCAAGGTCGTTTCACATACATTTCAGAGGCAGGGAACAGTGTGAATATTATTTCATAACATTCCATGTCATGTTTACTCTTGTTAAATAATCGTGCAGTCTCTGTGTGAGTGAACGTATTGAGTCTGACTATGTACAGCTAAAGTTCAATATAAACTTACTCCTGGATGTCAGAATTGGAAAAGGAATGCAGCAAAACATAAAACTTATTGTAAGTATGCATGGCAGGATTTAATGTTAAATGATCTAATAAGTAGTCAATATGTTAAATTAATGCTAAAGAAAGCTGTTACCCTAATCGATGATGATGCTCACACCGCTATAGAGATTTTCATTGCTTCTGTAAAAGAACAGGCACAGTGCATGAGGAAACCAGTAAGAGTAAATAACATTCAAAAAAATGATGAGTGGTTTGACCAAGAATGTTATATGACCAAAAAAAAAAAAAGGTATGAAGAAAACTTTTAAAATTATGTACAAAGACGCTAGACGACAAAGACGGAGACGTTTATTGTGATGCTCGAAGTAGGTGTAAGAATCTTTCAAAGAGGATAACGAGTATAATTCTACTTTAATACGCAATTTAGTTGATTCAAAGATCAGCAAAACTTTTGCAAGTATATGTGAAAAATATTAGTTAGAAAAAGTAATGTGTGTAACAATATTTCTGTCAACGATTGGTATCAGCATTTCAAAGAACCTCTTGACAAAAACACAGAAGAAAAAGTGGAAGAAATAGGACTCTTTCTTTGCGCTGATAGCAATGCAGGCATCCTCGACCGTCCGATCTCAAGAATCGATGTAATCTCTGCAGTTAAAAGATAATAAGAACAGAAAGAATGCAGGCCCTGATGGTATGATTGGTGAATTATTTCAACAAGCTGGAAATGCCGTAGTTGACTTCAATGTCAGATTTTTCAATGCGCTTACAGACAAGGGGATATTTCCTGATAACTGGACAGAACTGATTACATTGCCATTGTCTAAGAAAGGTGGAGACAATGATCCAAGCAATTAAAGGGGGTATCACCCTGTGATATAAGTGGTAAGTTCTATAGTTCTGGGGCGTATCTCCCTGTGATATAAGTGGTAAGTTCTATAGTTCTGGGGCGTATCACCCTGTGATATAAGTGGTAAGTTCTATAGTTCTGGGGCGTATCACCCTGTGATATAAGTCTTAAGTTCTATAGTTCTGGGGCGTATCACCCTGTGATATAAGTGGTAAGTTCTATAGTTCTGGGGCGTATCACCCTGTGATATAAGTGGTAAGTTTCATAGTTCTTTAATTAACTGTAGATTACGACAGTGTACGGAACATAGTACTAGTACGGGTAGTGGCAATTGAGTTTTAAGAATGATTAATCAACTATTGATCAAATGTTCACACTCTTGGCTATCACACAGAAACAGTTTTTTTTTTATGGAATAGCAAATTATTCTTAGGCTTCATTGACTCCGAAAAGGCATTTGATCCAGTATCTAGAAAATTACTTTTGCAAATACTTCAGAAGAAGGGAAGAAAGGGTAAGATACACCGATGTATTAAGAGCATGTATGATTGTGTAAAAGCAAGAATGGGAAAAAGTAAACGATGGCGAAATACACTTGTTTTTCTTCTGCCCATGCTCTCAGTCGTCTACGACAGGAATATATTCCGTTTGAATACTATGCAAACCCATGTCAGTTTCATATGACTCTGCTAATGACAAATAAATATCAAAGTATTGTGAGGAATTCGTGCACATATTTGTATTGTGTCTTTAAGAGGCCAGCTGTTATGTTTAGCTTGTCAAGGTATTGGAACGCCATGTTATCTGAACACTGCTATCCTAGTATGAAGTTAATGTCTGAGTCACTATATTGTACTTTATACGCCTGTATAGTAGATTGCACTTCATGCATTTGTGTACTATGTTGCTGTTGTTATACTTACTATGCTATGTTTTTGAACGTAATCCCCCTTCAGAAGGGGTGGCAGCCTGTTCTGAATAAATTTCCTTTCGGCTTACATAAAAAGACTGACGGATAGCTAACTGAATAGATATACCGGATTTTTGTTCTTTACATATATAAATCAAAACGAACTCAACTGGAAAAAGATCATTATCAGTCCTATTGCGAACAACCAATTAGTCATACTGAAACTAGACCCAAAGAAATCCGCCGCTGTAGAATTGATCAAACTATAATCAATCTTGACAAATTGAGTCCAAATGACATCAACAGTGATGAAATCACTCCTAATAAAATAATAACATCAATCACAATGAAATCAATGATGATGAAATCACTCCTAATAAAATAATGACATCAACAGTGATGAAATCAATGATGATGAAATCACGCCTAATAAAATAATGACATCAATCACAATGAAATCAACGATGATGAAATCACTCCTAATAAGATAATGACATCAATCACAATGAAATCAATGATGATGAAATCACTCTTAATAAGATAATGACATCAATCACGATGAATCCATCAGTCTGAGAAGTCACACCCTGTGCACCAACGCTATTCCTTGCACAAATGAAGTGACAACAACAACAACAACAACAACAACAACAACAACAACAACAACAGTAGCAGCAGAAGCAATAACAACAACGGTTCGGTTTTTGTTTTGTTTTGTTCAAATTGTCTCCTTTGTACAGTATTTACTGAAGAGCCGACCGCCTTGCTTATTCAGCCTTCATGTAATTCCATATGCAACAGGCAGCCAGTGGAGTTTAATTAGTAAATGAGTGACATGACTTTTCTTGTTTAGATCAAGCTGTCAGCATTGTTTTGAATACGTTGAAGACGCGAAAAATTCCCTGAGATGACAGACCATTAGATGTCAATTGCAGAAGACAATGGCTACGTCTGTCGTTCCAGTAAGTGTCGTTCAGTGGTTTTGTGCCAAGTCTCATCCTCCTGACGAACCCACAGTGGGAGAAGAAGGAGAAAAATACTTTGACCTCCTTGGTAGAGGCAAACGACAACAATTATACAGTACACATCACGCAATTATAAGAAAATACATATCAAATGTTATGATGATAACGTGTGTGTTTTTCAGAAGAGGGAGAACAAAAGCAGAAAGAAGAGAAGAAAAATCATGCGATATAAAGAATACAGAAATAATTATCATGATCATGATTTA
>CM031599.1:33088546-33091857 GCA_018398815.1 Conus ventricosus | reverse complement strand
AAACATAGAGGGGGGACGTGAAGACAGAAGGGGAAGTGATTACGACAGAAGGGCGTTTAAACAGAAGGGGACAGTGAAACACAGAAGGGGACAGGTGAAACACAGAAGGGGGCAGTATGACACAGAAAGGGGACGGGGTGTGACAAAGGGGGCGTGGAAAACGACAGAAGGGGGATGTGAAAAGACAGAAGGGGGGCAGAAAACGCGAAGGGGGCGTGATGAAAAGACGAAGGGGACTGATTATAACGACAGAAGGGAAGTGATAAAACAGAAGGGGACATGATTCGACAAAGGGGACGTGATGCGACAGAAGGGGGCAGTGATAACGACAAAAGGGGGAGTGATGACGACAAAGGGGACAGTGATAACGACAGAAGGGACATGATTACGACAGAAGGGGCAGTGAAAACCCACAGAAGGGGACAGTGATGATAACCCCAGAAAGGGGGCAGTGATAAAAAGACAAAGGAACATGATGATAACGGGCAAAGGGACAGGGTGACGACAGAAGGGGGCCTGATGACGAAAAGAAGGGGGCAGTATAACGACAGAAGGGGACAGTAAGATAACGACAGAAGGGGGCAGTTTTAAAGAAGAAGGGGCAGTGATGAAACGACAGAAGGGGACAGTGATGATAACGACCGAAGGGGGCAGTGAAAGACGGGCAGAAAGGGGGCAGTGATAACGACAGAAGGGACAGTGGGGTATGACACAGAAGGGGGCAGTGATAACGAAAAAGAAGGGGGCAGTGATGCCACGAAACATGATATAACGACAGAAGGGGGCAGTGGGGATAACGACAGAAGGGGGGAGTGTTAAAACAAAAGGGGACATTGGGAAAAGACAGAATGGGACAGGAAAATAACCCAAAAAAGGGGGCAGTGATAAAACGAAAGAAAAGGGGGCATGAATTTATAACGACAGAAGGGGGCAGGATAAGACAAAGGGGCAGTATGACGAAAAGAAGGGGGCATGAGAAGAAGAAGGGGCAGTGATATAACGATAGAAGGGGGCAGTGATGACGACCCGAAAGGGGGCAGTATAACGCCCGAAGGGGCCCAAAAATAATGACAGAAGGGGGCAGTGATGAAAACGACAGATGGGGACAGTGATAACGGGCAGAAGGGGACATGTGAAACGACAAAGGGGGCATTTATAACCCAGAAGGGGCCCTGTTTAAAACGACAAAAAAGACAGTGAAGATAACGACAAAGGGGACCTGATGGTAACGACAAAAAGGACAGTGATAAACGACCGAAGGGGGCATGATGAAACCCACAGAAAGGGGCATGATACGACAGAAGGGGGCAGTGATAACGACAGAAGGGGGCAGTGATTTTAACGACAGAAGGACAGGAAACGACAGAAGGGGGGGAGTGATGATAAAGACCGAAAAGCCGTGATTATTTCGACAGAAGGGGGCAGGGGTAAAAACGACCCGAAGAGGGCATTTAAAGACGACAGAAGGGGGCAGTGATAACGCAGAAGTGTACATTGGGTGATAACGAAGGGGGGGAAAGTGAAAATAACGACAGAAGGGGGCATGATGATAACGACAGAAGAAAACAGTGATGATAACAAAAGAAGGGGGCAGTGATGAAAAGACAGAAGAGGAAAAAGTGATGAAAAACAAAAAAAGGGACAGTGATATAACGACAGAAGGGGGCAGTGATGTAACGACAGAAGGGGGCAGTGATGAAAGACAGAAGGGGGCAGGATAACACAAAGGGGACAGTGATGGGCGACAAAGGGGGCAGTGATTATGACGAAAGAAGGGGACGTGAGAAAACACAGAAGGGGGCATGAAAGATAACGAAAGAAGGGACAGTGGGGTTTAAAGACAAAAGGGGGCAGTGAAAACGACAGAAGGGGGCAGTGATGACGAAAAGAAGGGGGCAGTGATACACAAAAAGGGGGCTGGATGATAAACAGAAGGGGGCATGATACGACAAAGGGGGCCCGTGGGTGATAACACAAAGGGACCCGTGATAAACAAAAGGGGGGCAGTGATACGACAGAAGGGACAGTGATGATAACGCAAAAAGGGGGCTGGATAACGACAAAGGGGGGAGTGAAGACGACAGAAGGGGCATGAAAGAATAAAAAAGGGGGCAGTATAAGACAGAAAGGGGGCCCGTGATGAAAAACCCAGAAGAGGACAGTTTATGAAACGAAGAAGGGGGCAGTGGGTGAAAAAAACCCAAAAAGGCATGTATAACGACAGAAGAGGAAAGTGATGAAAAACGACAGAAAGGACAAATGATATAACGACGAAAGGGGCAGTGATGAAACGCCCGAAGGGGACAAGGGTGACGGCAGAAGGGGGCATTTAAATTTAAAAGGGACAGGATGATAACACAGAAGGGGCAGTGATGACGACAGAAGGGGGCAGGGTGACACAGAAAGGGGGCATGATGATAACGACAGAAGGGGACATGAAGACGACAGAAGGGGAGCGATAACGACAGAAAGGGACATGATGGGCGACAGAAGGGGGCAGTGATGATAAAAAACAGAAGGGGGCATGATATGACGCAGAAAAGGGGGCAGTGATGATAACAACAGAAGGGGGGATGATGACGACAGAAGGGGGAAAGATATAACAACAGAAGGGGGCAGTGAAGACGAAAAGAAGGGGGACGAAAATGGGAGAAGGGGCAGTGTGCGGGCAGAAGGGGGGAGGATGACGACAGAAGGGGGGCAAGGGTGACGAAAAAGAAGGGGGCATGATGACGACAGAAGGGGGAACGATAAAGGCAGAAGGGTCAGTGATAGCGGGCAGAAGGGGCAGTGAGACGACAGAAGGGGGCAGTGATGACGACAGAAGGGGGCATGATGACCCACAAAGGTAGGCCCATAATACAGAAGGGTCAGTGATACGACAGAAAGGTTTAAACGTAATGACAGAAGGGGACAGTGATGACGACAGAAGGGGTTCGGAAACAGAAGGGGGGAAGGTTCCCACACAAGGGGGGCATGAATTTAACACAAACAAAGGGGAAAAGTAATGACGCAAAAATACGATGGTGACGCAAGGGGGTACAGTGATGGGCCCAAGAAAATACACTGGCGACCCAAAAAGGTACAGTGATTTAAAAAAAAACAAAAAAATAAAGACTGCAGAAAGTAGCCAGCATCAAAGGAGGGTAAGATGACACTATGTGAAACAGTGATAGGGTATGATACAGACAACGTACATGAAGGATCCTTATGGTGCAGTGGGAAGAACACAAAGGACGCGACAGGGATAATGATAATAATAATAATGAATACATATATAGCGCCTATTCTCGGCCAGAGACCAAGCTCTA
>CM031599.1:33053546-33078546 GCA_018398815.1 Conus ventricosus | reverse complement strand
GACTTTATCAGTTTCCTAAACACTTATGATATAATATGTTTAACAGAAACCTTTGTAGGTGATAGTTTTGAAATGAATGTTATGAAAGATTTTGTATTATTTTCAGCACCGGCTAAGAAACTTAGTAGACAAGGTAGGAAAAGTGGAGGAGTGATGGTTCTGGTGCGTAACTGTTTCTCTAGTTATTTTAAACGCATCAGTGTGAACCTTGACAACTTTGTCGTGTTAGAAATGTCAGCTAACCATTTTGCTCTGAAAAAACCAGTTATGTGCATTTTCTTTTACATTCCTCCTCGGACTCACCTGCATACGCTCAGTCTGATATGGGCGTTGGTATTGATTTAATCGAACACTGTTTAGCAGTGCTGATAGAGAAAAAATCAGATTTCTATATTTTGTTATGTGGCGATTCTAATGCCCGAACGGGTGAGGACAACAGCCGTGAACTCGGCACAAACTGGACAGCGAGTGGTGTTGAAAATGACTACTGGAAAGAACTTCGCAAGATTTGGAATTCAATCACTTTGGTTTGCAGTTGCTCAGCATGTGTGACGCTATACAATGTTCAGTTCTTAATGGTGCTACCCGCTTTCGCTTTGATGATAGTTTCACTTATGTATCAACAACAGGATCAAGTACAATAGACTATTTTGTGTTGTCAAATGACTTATGTATTGAGAATGTTCTAGATTCAATGACAGTTGAAACTGCCTGTGTAGAGTCCGATCACTTGCCTGTGTCCCTGGTTCTTAAAGTAGCATTGCCATTTACCACGAGAAGTGATCACTGTGCCAGGGCTCAGTGGGTTTATAAGTATGTGTGGAATGCGGAAGAAACAGATACGTTCCTTAAATGCTTTCTTAGCGTTGATACACAAGCTAAATTAAATACAGCTGTTAGGTTGATTAATGTTGATATAAACTTGGCGCTTCAGTATTTGTAGATTGTTTGACTAGTTCCAGTGTTTGTATGAAAAAGAAAGTTAAACTGGGCGGCCCCTTACTAATGAGACATGGTTTGACAAAGATTGCTCTCATACTCGTAAGGAAACCAGATTGAAACTTCGATCATTTATGCACACGCGTGACCAGGTGACAGGCACACATATGTTGAGGCACGTAAAGAATACAAATCACTTTTGGAACATAAATGTAAAAAGATTCAAGGTGGATAAAGCCCAGCTCCTCTCAGATACTTGCACAATCCTAAAATGTTTTGGAAAGAGTTAAAGGCATGCTCCGGTCTGTCAAGAAAGCAGACCACCCCAAAGAGCATCTCGACATATGAATGGCGAATCATTTTATGAATGTATTCCAGTCTAATCTGGCTGATCAAACGAGCAACTTTAATCTGCCACCTACAAATGCCAATGTACAGCTTGACCTGCTAGACGATAAAATCACGAGTGATGAGGTACAAAGAGCTATAAAGTCGTTGAAAAACGGAAAGTCAAATGGCCAAGATGAAATTCTTGCTGAAATGCGGAAAACAGCGGAACCCATGTTGTCCACTTTTTGACTGAATACTTCAACGATATTTTTGATAAAGGTCAGTACCCTGAAATGTGGTCAAGTGCTGTAATAGTCCCCATTTTTAAAAAAGGCAACCCCGTGTCACCGACAATTATAGGGAATATCGCTTTTGAGCTTACTTGGTAAATGCTACACATCAATCCTCAATAAAAGACTTTACAACTGGCTGGAAGCGAATGAAAAAATTGGAGAAACGCAGGCAGGTTTTAGACGAGGTTATTCAACCTCAGATCACGTATTTACGTTGTATGCTTTAACGCAGAAGTACTTTTCTAGACCTGGTGGTAAGCTTTATGTCGCCTTTATCGATCTCCAAAAAGCGTTTGATACAATTAAGCGTGACACTCTGCTTGGGTCATTACACAGGGCAGTGTATCATTCAAATTTTTGAACGCAATCAAGGCAATTTATCTTAAGGTGAGTGCACGTGTTAGAGTTCAAAATGAACTCACCGAAGCTTTTGAATGTCCCCAAGGCTTGCGCCAAGGTTGTGTCCTTAGTCCAACTCTTTTTGCTGTAATTATTAATGAGCTTGCAGAACATGTCCACCGGATTCGGCAAACATGGTATCCAGTTACTACCAGACCTTGTTGAACTTTTTATTTTGCTGTTTGCTGATGACCTAGCATTATTGTCGTGTTCGCCTAGTGGCCTACAGCGCCAGCTCGATTGTGTATGTAAAATGTGCACCAAACTCGGACTAACTGTAAATATTGACAAAAGCAAGATCATGGTTACTCAGGAAGGGAGGGTATCTAGGAAGGCATGAAGCATGGTTCATCAATGGTACTAACATTGAAGTTGGTAAATAGTTATGTGTATTTAGGCTTTACATTTACCACGTCAATGAATATGTGCAACAGTGTAAAGCAGCTTGCAGTCAAAGGTAAAAAGTCCTTGTTTGAGGTTCTAAAAGCTCACAGCTCTCTCAACCAAATGACTAGAAAAACCTTTTTTAAAATATTTGATACCATGATTCAACCTGTTTTGTTGTACACTGCTGAGATATGGAGTATCTTGGTAAAGGACGATCCTGCTGAAAAAATTCATTTGTTTGCCTGCAAAAGATACCTTAACGTGGCCCTACGAAACCAAACCAAATGGTTTATGGTGAGCTCGGCAGACACCCTCTCATTATCAATGGTTTTATGAAAACTTTGAAATTTGGTTCAGATTGTTAGATATGAATATAAGCGCTTACCTAAGCAAGCATACGGACTCATGAATTTAGACTCAAACGGCAAACGGAACTGGGTATCAATTTAGTTTTTACTGAATAGAAACTGGTTTTGATTGTATGGTTGCTCAGGAGTGGTGATGTGAATCGATTTTGTAATGTCTTCAAACAGAGACTCCTTGATATGAACCGCCAGACTGGGAGCACAATTTGACTACCAGTGACCGTTATGTTCTCTACAGAGACTTCAAAATCTGACCTGTGTCCGAAGTTTATTTAGGTGTATAAAGCAGAAATGTTTCAGAGACGCTTTAATTAGATCCGAATGGGCATAACTAATTTGAAAGTACATTGTAACAGATATGTTAACCTGGGGCGACTGTTGATAATAACTGCCCCTTTGTCCAGGTGCAATTGAGAACGAAACACATTTTTTGTTCCGATGCAAACATATGATAGTAATCAGGCATGTACAATGAAGAATATAGCGCCTTTCAATGAATGGAGACAGTTTTCATATTTGATGTCAACTCATAGTGAAGTTAAAATAAGGCAATTGGCTTGGTATGTCTTTAAATGTTTTGAGATTCGTGACAAACCGTAAGTTTGCTTGAAATGTATTCGAGGACGTTTGTCCCTGTTTAGTATATGTGTTTTGAACATTGTGATCTCCTCCCCCCATCACCCACACCCCTATGGCCCTACCCCTCCCATCCCCGTTAACCCCCCCCCCCCCCCTCCCCCCTCCTCTCTCTACGCATGCAATGTTCAATCGTCTCCAATTTATGTTAAAATGTCAACTCATGAATGGGCCAAGGCCTGAATTCATTAAAATTATTTCCCTTCATTCATTCATTCATTTCTTCTCTCTCTCTCTCTCTCCCTGCTAGTCTATCTCCTTCCCTCCTTTTCCAATTTTCCCTCTTCTCTCCCCCCCCCCCCCCCCCCCCCCCCCCGCCACCACCCTCTGCCCGGCCTCCTCTTTCCCCTCCATCCTAACCTTCCCCCCGCTCTTTCCCTCCCACTCCCCCTGATTCTCTGACCTGCATGTCCTTGTTTTCGGGGGGTGAGCATGGGGGGGACGAGGTAACTCCTGCCGCAGGACCCCATGCAGTAGGTGATCTCCACGGGCTCCGTGGTCTGGCAGCCGTACGTGTTGTCCACCAGGATCTGGCGCCGGATGTGCAGCGCGCACTTGGGCTCGAACGGCAGACTCTCGCCTGTGGTGGGGGGGAGGGGAAATCACTCCATCATTGTTTATGGGGGGTAGCTTGTCCCATGAATGTTGGAAATGTTATTGTTTGTAGATGGGTTGTTGTTTTTCCTTATCCATTGTATGACGTATTTGTTTGTTGTTTTTTCTTTGTGTGAGAGCAGAATGTAGAAAAGCCATGAAGTGTATTCTTTAAAAATGTTTGTAGACGGTTTTTTTCCCCATTGTATGATGTTTTTTTTTCTTTGTGTGAGAGCAGAGTGTAAAAAGTTAATGAGACTGTTAACACTCACCTACGCAGGGAGTGAATATGAAGCACAAAAAAGCCCAAGGTAATTTCCAAGTATTTATTCATAAAGAGGCTGCGAAGACGCAACAATTCAGATTTTCCGAGCTACGTCTTCACTAGAAAATAACAGTAGAGTGTTACGTTGGGGTTTCATCGACCTCAGTTAAAATCGCGTTACGGGCAGGCTATAAAATCACAATATTCATCACTTCCTCGTCTACATAAACATAACACTGCAATACCCCCAAAGAACATACACATTTTAAGTGTTTGTTGACCTTGTTGAAAAAAAAGAATGGCGCAGCATCATCTGACTCTTGCAAAAGTTTAAAATATAAGATTTAAGAGCAGTTTGACTACTCCTGTAGGTGGACTAATGCATATCTATACACTCTGGCACTTAAGGAGGAGGTCATTTGCTGATGAAGGCAAATAAAACCGAAAATTGCAACTATAACTACGACAACTTATTGTTCTTGTGCTTTTTTTCTATCTATCTATCTATCTATCTATCTATCTATCTATCTATCTATCTATACATATACGCCCTCCAGTTAAGAAGCCCTCCCAATAAAGAATCATACCATTTAACATTTGGTCTTTGTTTGTACTAGATTTACATTCTTTTTAAATACATTTTGATTAAACTTGCTTGTCTTTGTGTATGCTAGATTTCCATCCCAACAAAAAAAATAGCCCGTTAAAGACCCTTTTCCCATGGAACAATTTCCTCTTTGCCCTCTTCTCTCTCCTCCTCCCCCCCCCCCCCCCCCCACACACCTTCCAGTACAGGCTCCCTCTCCTTGCATACACATTTTGAAAGATTTATATGAGTCATCATAGACATGTTCCACTGCACCACCCTCCTAACGACCTTCGGGCTGGTGACGATGGCACTACTGGGCAAAGTTCTTCATTTTGAAGTAAATCGAATGTGATGCAGCACAACAGACAAAAAGAAAATCCAGTCCGGACTGGCACAATACAATGTAATACGGTGTGTAAAACAACAACAAAAAAACCCCGCCCAAGCCTGACTCGGTAAGCGTTCGTAATGACGATTAATGTACTACAACTCTAACGTAATACAATGCAGAATAATGTAAAGTGATACATCATATATATCGTAACATAAAATATAAAATTATATCTCATCACGTGATATAATTTCAAATCACATAGTATTAGTACAAAACACAACATCCCCTGTCCTGCCTGGGTCCTCTTAGCTTCCTCAATAACAATTACAGTGGCGGTCATTTTTCAGTTTGGAGACGCTGGTACAGAAATACAATAGAAAAGAACACAACACAACCTTTCATCTCACCAACACACACACAGACACAGACAGACAGACAGACAGGCACACACACACACACACACACACACACACAACACACACACATACACACACACACACACACACACACACACACACACACACACACACACACGCACACCACACACACACACACACACACACACACACACTCACCCTCCTCAATAACGGTGAGGGTGGCGGTCAGTTTCAGGTTGGAGATGTTGTTGCCGATGTAACAGGTGTACTCCCCGGCGTCCGCTTTGCTGACGTTGTGAAGGACTAGCACCTCCGCCAATGTGTTGTTCTCCATCTGGAGATAGCCACCATCCACAGCATGACCACATCATATCACCGTCATTACATCATCCTCATCAACACCACCAACACTATTGGACTATCACCGTCATTACATCATCCTCATCAACACCACCAACACTATTGGACTATCACCGTCATTACATCATCCTCATCAACACCACCAACACTATTGGACTATCACCGTCATTACATCATCCTCATCAACACCACCAACACTATTGGACTATCACCGTCATTACATCATCCTCATCAACACCACCAACACTATTGGACTATCACCGACTATTACACAGCAAAACGAACGCCAGACGAAATGCATTGGAATGCAGAAAACAGGAAGGAGATAGAATTCAGGATGATACAAAAGAGCATGAAAAATACACTTGTAAAAGATACAATACTGTATGATGTAATGCAATACAACTCAAAACAATGTCTTGTGACTCAATATTGTGCAACGTGATGCAATAAATACACCGCAGTGCAATGCAACACGAAAACGCAATACCATATGATATAATGTAACTCAGTAGAATACTATTTAATGTAATACAGTGTGACGCAGCACCAGGCAATGCGATGCAATGCGATTAGTGTGATGCAACATGGGAAGCAATACTATCAGTGTGATGCAATATAACACAATGTTTTCCGATGCAATGTGATGCACTATAATGCAATTGTAGTGCGGTACAATGCAATGCACGTCAGTCCAGTTGAATGCAACATACTGTGATACTATACAATATGATATAACGTACTTCAGTACAATGCCCTGCGGCGATGCACTGTGATGCTAGACAGAACGATGCGATGTAATACAATGTTACAGAGATCAAAACACTTATGACGCAAGGCAATACGATGCAATACAACACAATACGATGCAATACAGAACAGTGTCATGTAATGCAATTGAACGTGATGCGATCCAATCCAGTGAAGTGCGGTATTCTACATTGCAAAGCAAACACATTGCAAAGCAAACACATTGCAAAGCAAACACATTGCAAAGCAAACACACTGCAAAGCAAACACACTGCAAAGCAAACACATTGCAAAACAAACACATTGCAAAGCAAACACACTGCAAAGCAAACACATTGCAAAGCGAATCAAACAAAATACGACGCAACGCCATGGAAAAATGGAATACGATACAAACATGATGCAGTGCAATTCATTGTCATGGAATACAACATCGTATAATACAATACAAAACAGTACAATGCAATGCAATACAATACAATGTAATACAATATAACACTACACAACACAACACAACAACTTCTCATTGGTGGACAGAAGTCTCCCAAGTTCCATCCCCGTTAAACGACAGGCTAAACGACGCACTTTCACGCAACAAGCAACGGTCTTCTAATAATGGATGAACAGAATGACTTTCACGTTCACAACAGACCGAATGACGACGCAACGCAATACCACCACTGCAGCGGGTGGCACAACGACCAGCGCGCCCAGCTGCCCTGTGGGCGCCTGGCTCACCTGCACGATCTCCACGACCAGCTTGTTGACGGGCTTGCGCGCCCAGTGGACGCTCGGAGCCGGCCAGGTGTCGGAGCGGCACATGAACACCACCGTGTCCCCCACGTGCGCCGTCTGGTTCTTGGGCCGCTCGATTATGTTGATGTCCGAGATGGGCTTGTTCTCTGTCGCACAAAATGTTCACAGTGGGGTGGGAGTGTTGAGCAGGCGACGGAAGAGTTGAAAAGAGCGTCATACAAGGATAGAAACGCGTGTTTTGCTACGTCAAGAAGAACGCGTTTTCGGGTCAGGATGTGGTCATATTCACATGTCATTTGAGCGTGTTTGGGTTTAAGCCGTTTTCACCGTTATCTATGAAAAAATTTTTGGAAATGAAACAGTCTGCAACAGTTCTGAAAACAAGGCAAAATACAAATGAACACATAAAACAAGCGAAAAGTAATGTTTATTTAGTCCATAACAAGAGACGTAAAAATGCACAAAACAATACTCTCCAAATAGCAGTCAACATTACACATCCACACATCTACACACACACACATACACACACACCACACACACACACACACACACACACACACCACACACACACACACACACAGAGAGAGAGAGGAGAGGAGAGAGAGGAGAGAGAGAGAGGAGGAGAGAGAGAGAGAGTACTTCATTAGACTTTCCGATAACAAAGAAATAAGTTCAAACTAGCTTAGTGATCACAAATGTTTTTACTCTGCATTCTTTTAGAAATACTGTACTGCCTTTCACTTTCATAAATGCGCGCTTCTTGGTTCAAAAACGTGTACTCCTTATGACATAATTTGTTGTATGTGCGCTTATCCACAGTAGAAAAAAATTCAGGTTTAGTAGAAGCACACGTTGATGAGGTGGTCGGTGCATTCACATGAAACATTGCAAAAAAATACAAAAGTGAGCGAGCGCTTCATTGTCTCCAGCAAGGGTGTAATATTTTTCGCCCACACGCGGGTTTCTTTGCTCGTCTATCTGTCAAGAAGATTAAGCAAGTATTCCACAACCGATTTTTAGCGAAATTAGGTAAGAAGACAATAGGGGTGGGGGGGGGGGGGGGGGGGGGGGGGGGGGGGGCAAATATGTGGTGTGGATCCCGATCAAGGCAGAGCCTGCATCGTTCAGCAAGGTTGAATGTGGACGGGAAATAACACCCCCAGTTTGTCTCAGCCATGACCAACAATTACTTCCCTTGACACATGATCTTGCGTGACAGAAGTTCTCGTTCTGACGTGTGCATCTGTTTTCGTCCAGTTCTACTACGACAGGTTCTTCTGACCACACAAGGACTTTTCAGGACTGTCACCACTTGAAAAAAAAGCCATTTTCTATACATTCAAATCAGCCTATTGGCATCCGTTGAGGCGGTTCAAAGCAGGTTGTGCTGAAGACGCCAGACAATTCATCTAATGTTTTGCCCTCAAAATATAGAACCGTTGGACTGAAAGGAGTAAAAATAATAATTAAAACACCAGAATAAGAATCAAAGAAAAAAAAGCTACAGATAAAAGATGAAAATAACTACAATATCCGTTCCCCGTTAAAACAAAATTGAAAAAAAATGATAAAAAGTATTTAAACGCACAAGAGAGAGAGAGAGAGAGAGAGGAGAGAGAGAGAGAAAGAAAAGCCACGATAGGAATTGAATACTGCAGAATGGACAGCTTGTATCCACTCTGGACATTGTGCGCAGTCTTAGTACCTCGTCACCAGATTACACACACACACACACACACACACACACACACACACACACACACACACACACACACACACCAGCTGGCAAGTTCTTGACTGTGAGGAAGTAAGAGTTAGCGACTTCCAGACCACACAGGCAGAAAACAGCACACGGAAGACAAAAAAAACAACAACAAAAAAAACCAAAGGCAGGGACAGGTAAAACATTACAGGCAAAAGAACTTCCAGAAGGCGGGGACACAATCTGCACTGAAACAGCGAACATCTTCACGGGGATGAGTGAGCGGTGGCTCAGTACATAACACAGGGAGCCGGAATAGCTCAGTTGGTAGAGCGCCTTACTCGTGATCCTGGGGTTGCGGGTTCGAATTTCGGTACAGGGGGATTTTTCCCTCGGAGTTAACATTGGTTCTGACTCCATTCCCCACACAGTCCTTCGAACGAGACTACAAACCGAGGTTCCGTGTGTGAACGCACGCACAACATCTTGCACACACGTAAAATCCCATCACCAACTTTCGGAAGAGAAGGCCAGTTTGGCGTTGGTATGGATGACACATTACACATGGCATGCACCTTCCCGAAGTTGAAGTACGGCTGCCTTAATGGCGGGATAAAAAAGGGTCATACACACAAAACTCCACTGCCTGTCTATACAGGTAGTGTTCGCAAGAGTATCAGCCTGCGTACGCAGAAAGAAAAGAAAGAAAAAAGTACATAACACACGCCAGGTATACGGTTCGAGTCTCCTCCTCCATTGAACGTGAAGTGGTGGTCTGGGGGGCTAGTCTTTCGGATGAGACGATGAACAGAGGCCTCTGTGTTTGAAAGAACTCACAACAACAAGGGATCGTCTCCAGCAAAATTCTTCAGAGGAAAAACATTCACCCTGATATGTTGATAAAAACACCCTCAGAAAAAAACAAACAAAAAAACCGTACTGACATTCTACCATGTGGATGTTCTCTGCTCTTGGAGCACTGTCTGGATTTCAAACACAGAGAAATCTGTTGTGACATTGCATTGAAATATGAAATAATACCATAAAGCTAACTGCATCAGCTGATTTTGAGCAACCACTGGCTGAACGTTTGGCGAACTCAAGACTACAGCTGCATGTTTGGGGTAATGACATTTATAGCTTGCTCTAACATACTTTGAAACAGGAAACGATGTCATAAAGAACTGTGCACAAAATACATACCTCTTTTGCGCGCGCGCGCGCGCGAGACACAGAGAGAGAGAGGGAGAGAAAGAGAGGGGGGGAGGGAGACAGGGAAGGAAAGAGAGAGAGAGAGGGCAGGAAGGGAGGGTGCGAGAGTGAGAGAAAGGCGGGGTGAGAGAGAGAGAGAGAGAGAGAGAGAGAGAGAGAGAGAGAGAGAGAGAGAGAGAGAGAGATTAACCAACCCAGTTTCTGACGCCGCTTCTGTGCTGTCTCGAACCGACTTGATCTTTGATGCTAACATGATCAGTGTTGCTGCTTAAGTAGCAGAGGGCAGAAAGGAGATCTTTCCTAATTACGCACTTGCTCTCATTTTACCTCTAACACACATATGTCTGTGATTGGTGGACATTTTCCGCCGAATTTTCAGTTTAGTTATCTTGGCTGGTAAATGACAAGACCTGGTGGTTATTTCAGTAAAAGAAGTTGAGAAGTTTTCATTGTTTAGACTTTTGTCCCTTCAATAGAAGGTATGGTATGGTAATGTTGCTTATAGCCCAGCCGATGCAACAAAGGTCGTATCGTGCAGTGACAGACGTCCGGGCAGTGAGAAAATCGTTGTGGTGCCGTGACAGAAGTCTGGGCACTGAGAAGGTCGTATGGTGCCGTGACAGAAGTCTGGGCAGTGAGAAGGTCGTATGGTGCCGTGACAGACGTCTGGGCAGTGAGAAGGTCGTATGGTGCCGGGGCAGACGTCTGGGCAATGAGAAGGTCGTATGGTGCCGTGACAGAAGTCTGGGCAGTGAGAAGGTCGTATGGTGCCGTGACAGACGTCTGGGCAGTGAGAAGGTGGTATGGTGCCGTGACAGACGTCTGGGCAGTGAGAAGGTCGTATGGTGCCGTGACAGACGTCTGGGCAGTGAGAAGGTCGTATGGTGCCGTGACAGAAGTCTGGGCAGTGAGAAGGTCGTATGGTGCCGTGACAGAAGTCTGGGCAGTGAGAAGGTGGTATGGTGCCGTGACAGAAGTCTGGGCAGTGAGAAGGTGCTATGGTGCCGTGACAGATGTCTGGGCAGTGAGAAGGTTCGTATGGTGCCGTGACAGAAGTATGGGCAGTGAGAAGGTCGTATGGTGCCGTGACAGACGTCTGGGCAGTGAGAAGGTGGTATGGTGCCGTGACAGACGTCTGGGCAGTGAGAAGGCCCTATGGTGCCGCGACAGACGTCTGGGCAGTGAGAAGGTCGTATGGTGCCGTGACAGAAGTCTGGGCAGTGAGAAGGTCGTATGGTGCCGTGACAGACGTCTGGGCAGTGAGAAGGTCGTTATGGTGCCGTGACAGAAGTCTGGGCAGTGAGAAGGTCGTATGGTGCCGTGACAGAAGTCTGGGCAGTGAGAAGGTCGTATGGTGCCGTGACAGAAGTTGGGCAGTGAGAAGGTGCTATGGTGCCGTGACAGAAGTCTGGGCAGTGAGAAGGTCGCATGGTGCCGTGACAGAAGTCGGGGCAGTGAGAAGGTGGTATGGCGCCGTGACAGAAGTCTGGGCAGTGAGAAGGTCGTATGGTGCCGTGACAGAAGTCTGGGCAGTGAGAAGGTGGTATGGTGCCGTGACAGAAGTCTGTGCAGTGAGAAGGTCGTTATGGTGCCGTGACAGAAGTCTGGGCAGTGAGAAGGTCGCATGGTGCCGTGACAGAAGTCGGGGCAGTGAGAAGGTCGTATGGTGCCGTGACAGACGTCTGGGCAGTGAGAAGGTCGTATGGTGCCGTGACAGACGTCTGGGCAGTGAGAAGGTGGTATGGTGCCGTGACAGAAGTCTGGGCAGTGAGAAGGTCGTATGGTGCCGTGACGTTATGACAGACGTCTGGGCAGTGAGAAGGTCGTATGGTGCCGTGACAGACGTCTGGGCAGTGAGAAGGTCGTTATGGTGCCGTGACAGACGTCTGGGCAGTGAGAAGGTCGTATGGTGCCGTGACAGACGTCTGGGCAGTGAGAAGGTCGTATGGTGCCGTGACAGAAGTCTGGGCAGTAAGAAGGTGGTATGGTGCCGTGACAGACGTCTGGGCAGTGAGAAGGTCGTATGGTGCCGTGACAGAAGTCTGGGCAGTGAGAAGGTCGTATGGTGCCGTGACAGACGTCTGGGCAGTGAGAAGGTCGTATGGTGCCGTGACAGACGTCTGGGCAGTGAGAAGGTGGTATGGTGCCGTGACAGACGTCTGGGCAGTGAGAAGGTCGTATGGCGCCGTGACAGAAGTCTGGGCAGTGAGAAGGTGGTATGGTCCGTGACAGAAGTCTGGGCAGTGAGAAGGTCGTATGGTGCCGCGACAGAAATCTGGGCGGTGAGAAGGTCGTATGGCGCCGTGACAGAAGTCTGGGCAGTGAGAAGGTCGTATGGCGCCGTGACAGAAGTCTGGGCAGTAGAGGATCACCCCAGCCTAATGTTTGCCCTCTTGTGTCAATTTCCGATCGGAAGTCACTTCACATTGAAACCAATCATTATTGTTCATTTAGGACTTTTCCGTTGCCTCTGGGAAGTCCACCCTCCACTGTATCCCGTAGAATGGTCTTGGACAGGGAGTCATGGAGAGATACATGTCCACCCTCCACTGTACCCTGTAGAATGGTCTTGGACAGGAAGTCATGGAGAGATACATGTCCACCCTCCACTGTGCCCTGTAGAATGGTCTTGGACAGGAAGTCATGGAGAGATACATGTCCACCCTCCACTGTACCCTGTAGAATGGTCTTGGACAGGGAGTCATTGAGAGATACATGTCCGCCCTCCACTATACTCTGTAGTCTTGGACAGACTCATAGCGAGGCGGATGTCCACTCTCTACTGTACACTATTGTATGGTCTTGAACTGGGAGTTATGGTGAGATACCTATCCACTTTCCACTGCGCATCGTGGGATGATCTCGGACAAGGAATCTTGGTGAGATACATGACCGCCTTCTACTTTACCTTGCAGTATGGTCTTGGAGGGAGTCACAACGAACAAAAATGCCCTTCCTCCACATGCCTACATAATGGTCATGAACAGGGATTCACGGCGAGATGCGTGTCCACCTTTCACTGTAAATGTAGAAACTGTCCTACACACAGACTCATGATAGGGATATGTCCACTCTCCACTGCATACCCTAGAATGGTCCTAGGTAGGAGGGGAGACGGGGGGGGGGGGGGGGGGGGGGGGGGGGGGGGGGTGACAAGACACATATTCGATCTCCACTGCACGTGTTAGGATGAATGGTTTCGGAAATGGAGATAATATGCATGCCGGTATCAAGCAATCTTAAGGCGCTTGATAACGAAGAGGAGACGTCTGTGACTGCCAGTGTAATGTGTTGACGTTCTGTCGTTTAAAGCTTCTGTTCTGGAGCACCTGATTTCTCACTCACAGATCTGCTGTCAGTGTGCACATCTCGCACATATAAACACTTTTTTTAAACCAGGACTCCTGACCTTTTAACCAGCAAACTAATTCGGAACTAACTTGACGCCAACAAACAAAAAAGAATTTCTTAATTGCAGCAGGGGAGGTAAGGGGAGATGTGGGGGAGGGGGTCGGTGTCAGAAAAGAAATCTGTCTGAAGGCACCTACCCAGAACTCGGAGGGTGTAGGTCCACTCCAGATGTCCCGCAGAGTTGTCAACGTGACAGGTGTAGTTCCCGCTGTCCCGATGGTCACTTCGCTGATCTGAAGTCGCCACTTGCTTTTACGATACTGCACACATACGAACACACACACGCGCGCACGCGTGCACACACACGTACACACACACACACACGTACACACACGTACACACACGTACACACACACACACACACACACACACACACACACACACACACACACACACACCGCGCGCACGCACGCACGTAGCGCGAACAGTTATAAAATGGATAAGCACTTTCTGCTGTTTCCGTGGTCACTAAAGATGACTTTACTGACGTGTAATTTGCAATTGCATTTTACAACACACACACACACACACACACACACACACACACACACACACACACACACACACACACACATACACGCACGCACGCACGCACGCACGCACGCCACACGCACACACGCGAAGTAGTACAGCCGAGGGGGAAAAACCTCATTGGTGTAGCCCCTTCCTTCCTTGTAGACAAGATATACCTAATTATTTATCTGTGCGGAATTACATACTTGACATTTGTACCTCGCCGGCTTCGGTCGTAGACTTTGGAAACTGCTTGCCTGACTCGTCATCCTCGGTCGTAGATAAACAATTTCAAGTTATCTGTCTACCGTAGAAATACTAGTCCCTGTTACCTATCTATTTATAAACCACTCCCAGTTATTTATTGTGTGATGTTTCTACCTCAACTCTCTCGGAAATAGATGAGAAATTCCATTTTCTTCCACATCAGTAACATGCGGATACACGAATCTCAATACTTTATCTACGATAAGTCCTGCATGAGCAGATAAACGAATCTCACTACTTTATCTACGATAGGTCCTGCATGAGCAGATAAACGGATCTCACTACTTTATCTACGATAAGTCCTGTATGAGCAGATAGGATAATGAGATTGATAATGAGGATAATGATATGGGGGAGGAGGAGAGCTTCCTGTCCCTAATGGCCACCTTGCTCATCTGTAGTGTCCACTTGGTTTTATGAAACTGCTCTTTACAAAGGTAACGAACGAAAACAACGACATTAATATAACAACAACAACAACAACAATATTAGCAGTTGTAGTAATAGTAGTAGTAGTAGCAATAATGATGATGCTGATGATGATCATTGGTGATGAGAACACTACTACAACTAACAATAAGAACCAGAACAAGAACAACAAGTACAATAACAATAATAGTACCAATGTTGATAATAATGATGATGATGATGATGATGATGATGATGATGATGATGATGATGATGGATGATGATGGATGATGATGATGATGATGATGATGATTCTTCTTCTTCTTCTCGTTGCCTTCACACGCGGAGACCGGTTCGTTCCAGAAATGCCGTGGTCCTCTGTAGGGACGCCACCGTGCCGTACAGCTTGTCCTCGACGGGGGTAGGCTCTGGCCACAGCTCTTCTCTCAACCACTGGAAGTTCCCGCATTCCTGTAGTATGTGGGGCGTGTCCTGTTCAGCCTCTCCACAAGGACACATTGGGGATGGCACAACCTTGAGTTTCGAATGGAGGTGTTTATTTAATCTGTTGTGCCCTGTTCGCAGCCTGAAGATGGTGACCTGCTCTGGTCTTGCAAGCAGGTGGAGGCTGTCATTCTGTGCCGGAGTTCGAAACAGAGCTTTGGTGATGGTATTCAGCTCAGCAAGGCTTACAGCGTTATCTTCCTGCTCTTTTGTTGCGGCGCCCTGTCTGGCCATCTCATCTGCTTTTTCGTTTCCCTCAATGCCGCAGTGTGAGGGGATCCACTGAAGCACTGTTCGAAGACTCTTGATGTTGTTCAGTGCCTTCTTCAATGAGGGTAGCGGCTAGCCTGCCACTGTTGTAGGCTTGAAGGACAGACAGAGCGTCTGTTAGAAAGACAACCTGGATGTTGGGTCTGCTCTTGTGGCGATGGTGTGTGCTGCCTGTGTGAGAGCGTCAACTTCCGCCTTATAGTTGGTACAATGAAGGCCTGTCGGTAGCGCCTCTTCTGTCCGTTCTCCACTGGGGTATTGGATGTAGACCCCAGCTCCTCCATTTTTAACGGCATTGGTGGCAGAGCCGTCTGTGTATACCCTGATCCAGGAATCTGCGGAGTATCTTTCTTCCAGCATTGCCAGTGTTATGGTCTTCAACACTTGGTCATCATGGTCACCCTTACTGTTGATATGGGGAATAGTTGTGATGACAGTGATGTTGTCTTCTCTGTCTTCCCAGGGTGGTGCGTCAAGGGAGAATGAGAGGGGTATGATGATGATGATGATGATGATGATGATGATGATGATGATATTTGGGTGCTGCTCCATTGTCCAATAATACGTTGAGAGCGTTTAAAACAAACAAACAAAAACCCAAAAGCCGCAGAAGATACACTCATTCGCATAATCTTTAATCGTGCTCACATACACTTTATAAATCGTGGACCTAGCATTAACTGCGCTACTTTTGACTACACGTGTCGTTAGGATTGCCCAGCTTTTGCTACATTTTACCACGTGAGTCGAGAAGCTTGCACAGCTTTCACTATATTTTACAACATGTGTCGTTCAGACTGCACAGCTTTTACTACTTTTTATTGCACGTGTCATGAAGACTGCACAGCTTTTACTACTTTTTACTGCATGTACGTGTCATGAAGACTGCACAGCTTTTACTACTTTTTACTGCATGTGTCATGAAGATTGCACAGCTTTTACTACTTTTTACTGCACGTGTCATGAAGACTGCACAGCTTTTACTACTTTTTATTGCATGTGTCATGAAGACTGCACAGCTTTTACTACTTTTTATTGCATGTGTCATGAAGACTGCACAGCTCTTACCACATTTTACTACATGTGTTGTTCAGATTGTACAGTGTTGTTTTTTTTTACTTCTATCTACTTACATGTGTCGTTCAGTCTGTGTCAACCTCGGTGTAATGTCAGTGGAGGAAGGACTAGCGCACAGCCAAACACACTCACAGCTTGCTTACAATCTCATTCATATATCATGCATTCGTCACATCAAACCACTAGTAAAGTCTATAACTTACTATACATGATCATAGAAAGAACATCAATGCATATAGAATCAAACAAATTTAAAACATTCTCTCTTTCCTTGAACTTCACAAAATCATTTATCTAAAACATCATTAACTAACCCGGGTATAAAACAGATTTCTACTTTACCTGGCCAGGTGATCTTAACTATTCACGAATCACTGTCTTTTCTTTTCTTTTCTTTTTTCTTTTCACTGTCACTTTCACAACACGACACAACTGCCGGCACTGGTGTTGGTCTGATGGCGCCTGGTCAGGTGAGACTGTTGGCGTTGGTCTGTGGTTCTGCTTGGCGAAAGTGACGCTGCCAGGTATGAGGTCGAACCCCCGGTTAGGGTAGAACAGTGACTATCAACATCGATCTGTTCTCCTTTCTTTCTTCCTGCATTAACGCATTGCACTCTCTCTCTCTCTCTCTTTCTAGTCTGCTCTTATCAAATGGACATGGTTGCTTTTCTTTTCTTTTTTTCTTTTCTTTCTTTTCTTCTTCATAAATTTAGCAACTCTTTTCTCTCTCTCCACATCTCTCCTCAGTCCTTCCTCTGCAGACTATCTCATGCTAATCTCTCAACTTGGTTCTCTTCTCTCCTCCCCTCATCTCTCTGCTTTTCTCTCAAGCAGACTAGAACCTCTCCCTCTCTCTGTCTCTGTTCGTTCTTCCCTCGTTCTCTCCTCTCTTCATCTCTCTGCCTTTTTCCCTCGTGCAGAGACTACACCTAAAACCTCCTCATCTCTCTGTCTCTGTTCGTTCTCATCTCCCTGCTTCCTGTAGGCGAGAGCCTACTCTCCCGAACTTCCCCTCTCTCTCTCTCTGTCTGTTCGTTTTCCTCCCCTTCTCTCTCCCTCCACACATTCCTTTATCCTCTAACCCCGTGTCCAGGGCCAGTACCATTGGTCAGTATTTTTACCCCTGACACCCTAAGTTATCTCCCTCTAATTCCATTGGATATTCACATCACGACAGTCCCGTCTACACGCCTTACTCTCTGTGGTGGTCAATTGGTCATTTAATTGATTAGCTAGATTTCACCCCCACCACAACCTACCTTCCCCCCCCTTCCTACTTGACTGGCCCGTGTGGCTCAAGTCGTAGACACTGGTCAGTGTAAAGTGGCTAGATGAGTCTGGGTAGGCGCCAAGACGCGGGCTGGAAGACCACTCGAGACATTCTGCCAGACAGCTTAGTCCGTACGGCAGACAGTGCTGTCTCCACGAGAGCTAAAAATAGCCATTAATTGGCTGAGGCGACAGGTGAATGAGTCGGTCAGCTATTTAGTCCGTCTGGAAGGGTCGGACTGTCTCTGTGAAGGATGAGGATTAGCCTCCCCCTCTGCTCAACTGGCTGAATCCGAACCATGGGGCCGTCCGCCTGACGCCCAGAATATTTGCGTTAGGGCTTAAGTCCAACTGGGCTGGTGGCGATTGACCACGATTTTGGTTTTGAGTTGAATTTTGACCGTGACAATTTCCCCCTTGCCAAAAGACTATGCACCGCATTGTCTCAAAACAACGGTACAAAAAAGACAACAACCGAATTTGCTGAACCACAGCTACACGTGCAAAGTTTGAAAATACTTTACAACAACCGGTTTACAAATTATAAAATATATCATTAGTGGATATCACTCCAATGAGTTATCATTGACGTGCGCTCTTGCGTTATTTCACTCATTTTATAACGACCTCTGTGCGCACTTATGCGATTCCCTACCTGCGGATTTGCCACATCTTCTCTTCACAATTCTTATGAAAAGCACAATATAATATGATCACGATCCATGACACTTCACTGAGGAATCTCCATCCTCACTCATTGCAAATAATGCATCACTACACAAGCGACTGTATGCTCCAAGCATAACTACATTTACATGAACAAATCTCACAAAGAAAATTATAAACAAGTCTCACACAAAAATATGAACCATAGCCAACTGGGAATGAACCCATATCCAATCAACATAACTGTCATCAACACATATTATCAACAATGCACCGCGGATATTGACTGACTTCCTCTGAGTTGCAGCTTGCTAGACTACACGACTTAAATAGTCAGCTCCGACATTCTGTCGACCTGGAATGTTACTGCACTCGGTACCTGTAGGGCTGCAGTGCATTGCCCAACGCAGAACTCTGCTGTTTTTCAGCTGTGCCTCCTGCAGGAATTTGAGTGGTTTGGTGATCTGTCTCTATCACGAACTCTTTCCCATACAAGTATTTGTGGAATTTCTGCACGGCCCACACAACAGCTAAACACTCCTTCTCCACCGTTGCGTACCCTTCTTCCCACTTTGTCAACTTCCTGCTAGCATATCTCACAGGAAACTCGACCTCTTCATGCTCCTGCAACAATACTGCACCTATCCACCACCTGAGGCATCTGTCCGCAACAAAATGGTTTTGGACATATCTGGTAGCTTCAAGATGGGACGGGAACCTAGTCTTTCCAACACCGTCTGCAGTGCTTGCTCTGCAGCGTCTGACCACTCGACCACTGCCGGTTTCCCTGCCTTGACCAAATCACTGAGAGGACTCGTGATTGCAGCAAAATTTGGAACAAACTCCCTGTAGAGCCCAATAAAACCTAGCAGACTCCTGACTTCTGTTTTGGTCTTTGGTCTCTCTGAATTCATCATCTTCTCCACCTTTCCTCTTTCGGCTGCTTTGTGTCGCCTCCGACAACAAAACCTAGGGACTCCTACTGTCTAGCCCTTCATACAGTGACACATCCCTGTATGACTCTTCTGGGAACTTAGGCAACAAAATCTCCCCTTCTTCTGCTGGGTCTCTTTCACCTCATCAATGATTGCTGCTGCGCCTATGAAAATCATCAAAGACTCGGTCAGCCGTTTTACCGGTGCCGAGATGACTCGCCATGAGCGACTCGTGACCCACTGACATGACAGTGTCACGATAACATGCTGGTACCTCTAACTGAGTGGTCACCTCACCTGTCTTCCCTGGTGAACACTCGGTACAACAGCCCGCCTTTCACAAGAAATTCTGTCTCACCTCCTCTAACCTCCTGTTTCTCTCCACCTCTTGCCCAACTCCCAAGACTTCACGAGCGAAGGGTCTTGTTCCTGTGCAGCCCTAAACTCATCAGGCGACACATCTATGCCCGACTTCCTTCCTGGAACAACTAACGGTTTAACAACCTTTTCCTCCTTCTTGCTCCGTGTCTGAACTGCTGCCCCTGTAGCAGTCAACAACTCAGGATCCCCTGGATCCTTTGCACCTGGAATATTTCCAATGATCAAATCGTGAAGGGGTTTCTCCATTACCAACGCAGACAACGCGCCTGAGAAGTAAAGGGTACGTACTTCTATCTTAGCAACTGGAAACTCCCTCACAGTGCCATCGACTAGAGTACAGGTCTGGATTTGCCCTGCCAAATCCCCTTGATCGACCAGCGTTGTCCGTACTACCCCGCATGAACAACCAGTGTCTCGTAACACTTTCACCCTCTGCTGGCCAATCCACCCTTCTTCCACTGGTAACGAACCACTCAGCCTAGTGCCCTCCATCCCTGACACTGACTGCTGTCCAGTGCTAGCCATAGGCTGCACTCCACCCTCTTCAGACTGAATCCCTTTTGGTTCCACTGCAGGTCGTTTCCCTTGACGACCCTTATCCACCTCTTGCAAGGCTGCTGCCTTCTGAACCTCATGCGACAATCCCTCGCCACATGTCCCTTCTTGTGACAAATGAAACACCTAATTTCCTTTGCCCTTCCTTCTGCCCCACCACTGGGTTTGCAGACTTTGCAGAAAACTCCCCTGGTCTCCTTGCACTCTTCTCACCTGTGCTAGCACCTGTTTCTCCTGCACCTTCGTGCCCAAACGTGCCTCTCTATACACCTCTGCGAACTTCAACAAACTCTCCTGCTGTCTCTGGCTGTCTCTCTTTCAAATGTATGGTTAATCAGGGCCGCAACCTGACAAAATCTGTTCTTTCATAACTAGCTCCTTCAATTCAGCGAACTCCTTCTTCGTACCACTCAACTCTAACCATTTCTCAAAATAGTGATCCAAACGTTGCACCAAACTGAGTGTACGTCTCACCTGCTTGTAATTTAGCTGAACGAAATTTTTCCTGAACCCTTCTTCTGTGAGGTCAAATCCCTTCATTAAAGACTCCTTCACAGCACCAAAATCGGACTGTTGTTCTGCTGGTAACGCAGTGAAAATCTGCAATGCCTTACCCGTCAATAGCGCCGACAAAATGACTGCCCACTCTTCTGGAGGCCAACCCTGACTGGTCGCAAACGTTTCGAAACGACTGATGTATGCATCAATCGAATCGGTTCCTTCCGAGAAATTTTGGCAACTTGGGTCGGGGGGCATAGCTGCGCACAGAGTCACCGGAAACTGAACTCCCATCCTCGGTGGTCTCCCTCTGTATTCTCACTTTCTCTAATTCTAACTGAACCTTTAATCTTTCCGTTTCCTGCGCTTCCTTTAGTCTTTCTGTTTCCTGCGTTTCCCTAGCCTGATTATCATTAGCCTGAATCCTTAATCTTTCTGTTTCCTGCGCTTGCCTTATTCTCTCTGTTTCCTGCGTTGCGCTTAGCTTTAGTCCTTTCCTGCTCTGCTAATGCTATCTCTACGGCAACACGGCGTCTTTCCGCGCGTTCATCTCTTTCCATCTTTTGTTGGTTTTCAACGAATGCTCGCAACTCATCTCCTGAGTAACCTAAATCACGAGCGACGCTCACAAGTTGTTCAAATAGGGGTGTTCTTTTCTTCCGCCATTATTATCTCTTTTTTTTTTTTTTTTTTTTTGAACAAGATTTTACAACTACGACAGCCAAACTGGTGGTTACCGACACGAGTGACGTATATAGCACAAATCCTATGAATGATAATATTAGCTTGGGACAACGTAGTTAGTTTTTATAAGACGCCCAGCGCCTGACCCAACTATGAGAGCGAATTATAGGCAATCTGTGCGAAATGAGTACTCTGGGGCTGAAATGCCAAGCCTAGTATTAACTATCTTGGAAGCAATGCCAAGCCTAGTATTTAACTATCTTGGGAACATACAGTAAGACAACCCCTTGTCTTAGGATTACAACACTTGAATCCCACCCAGCTTCCTCTCTGAGAAGTTGAACAATTATAATAAATGGGCCAGAATATCCTGGCAGGCTCGCCAATAAATTGTCAACCTCGGGTGATGTCAGTGGAGGAAGGACTAGCGCACAGCCAAACACACTCACAGCTTGCTTACAATCTCATTCATATATCATGCATTCGTCACATCAAACCACTAGTAAAGTCTATAAACTTTACTATACATGATCATAGAAAGAACATCAATGCATATAGAATCAAACAAATTAAAACATTCTCTCTTTCCTTGAACTTCACAAAATCATTTATCTAAAACATCATTAACTAACCCGGGTATAAACAGATTTCTACTTTACCTGGCCAGGTGATCTTAACTATTCACGAATCACTGTCTTTTCTTTTCTTTTCTTTTTCTTTTCACTGTCACTTTCACAACACGACACAACTGCCGGCACTGGTGTTGGTTGATGGCGCCTGGTCAGGTGAGACTGTTGGCGTTGGTCTGTGGTTCTGCTTGGCGAAGAAGTGACGCTGCCAGGTATGAGGTCGAACACCCCGGTTAGGGTTAGAACAGTGACTATCAACATCGATCTGTTCTCCTTTCTTTCTTCCTGCATTAACGCATTGCACTCTCTCTCTCTCTCTCTCTTCTTAGTCTGCTCTTATCAAATGGACATGGTTGCTTTTCTTTTCTTTTTTTCTTTTCTTTCTTTTCTTCTTCATAAATTAGCAACTCTTTCTCTCTCTCCACATCTCTCCTCAGTCCTTCCTCTGCAGACTATCTCATGCTAATCTCAAACTTGGTTCTCTTCTCTCCTCCCCTCATCTCTCTGCTTTTCTCTCAAGCAGACCTAGAACCTCTCCCTCTCTTGTCTCTGTTCGTTCTTCCCCTCGTTCTCTCCTCTCTTCATCTCTCTGCCTTTTTCCCTCGTGCAGAGACTACACCTAAAACTCCTCATCTCTCTGTCTCTGTTCGTTCTCATCTCCCTGCCTTCCTGTAGGCGAGAGCCTACTCTCCCGAACTTCCCCTCTCTCTCTCTCTGTCTGTTCGTTTTCCTCCCCCTTCTCTCTCCCTCACACATTCTTTATCCTCTAACCCGTGTCCAAGGGCCAGTACCATTGGTCAGTATTTTTACCCCTGACACCCTAAGTTATCTCCCTCTAATTCCATTGGATATTCACATCACGACAGTCCCGTCTACACGCCTTACTCTCTGTGGTGGTCAATTGGTCATTTAATTGATTAGCTAGATTTCACCCCCACCACACACTACCTTCCCCCCCCTTCCTACTTGACTGGCCCGTGTGGCTCAAGTCGTAGACACTGGTCAGTGTAAAGTGGCTAGATGAGTCTGGGTAGGCGCCAAGACGCGGGCTGGAAGACCACTCGAGACATTCTGCCAGACAGCTTAGTCCGTACGGCAGACAGTGCTGTCTCCACGAGAGCTAAAAATAGCCATTAATTGGCTGAGGCGACAGTGTGAATGAGTCGGTCAGCTATTTAGTCCGTCTGGAAGGGTCGGACTGTCTCTGTGAAGGATGAGGATTAGCCTCCCCCTCTGCTCAAACTGGCTGAATCCGAACCATGGGGCGTCCGCCTGACGCCCAGAATATTTGCGTTAGGGCTTAAGTCCAACTGGGCTGGTGGCGATTGACCACGAATTTGGTTGAGTTGAATTTTGACCGTGACAGTCTGCATTACTATTTCCTACTTTCCACGACACTGTCGTTCAGTCAGTATTAATATGTCCTACTTTGCACTACGTGTGTCGTTCAGTCAGCATTACTATTTCCTACTTTGTACTACACGTGTCATTCAGACAGCATTACTATTTCCTACTTTGTACTACACGTGTCATTCACACAGCATTACTATTTCCTACTCTGTACTACACGTGTCGTTCAGACAGCATTACTATTTCCTACTTTGCACTAGACGTGTTGTTCAGACAGCATTACTATTTCCTCCTTTGCGCTACAGGTGTCGTTCAGACAGCATTACTATTTCCTACTTTGTACTACACGTGTCGTTCAGACAGCATTACTATTTCCTAATTTGCACTACGGGTGTCGTTCAGATTTAATTACTATTTCCTACTTTGCACTAGGTGTGTCGTTCAGATTTAATTACTATTTCCTACTTTGCATTAAATATGTCGTTCAGACAGCATTACTATTTCCTAATTTGCACTACTTGTGTCGTTCAGATTTAATTACTATTTCCTACTTTGCACTACGTGTGTCGTTCAGATTTAATTACTATTTCCTACTTTGCATTAAATATGTTGTTCAGATAGCATTACTATTTCCCACTTTGCACTACATGTGTCGTTCAGACAGCATTACTGTTTCCTACTTTGCACTACACGTGTCATTCAGACAGCATTACTATTTCCTTTTTTGCGCTCCACATGTCGTTCAAACAGCATTACTATTTCCTACTTTGCACTACATGTGTCGTTCGCACAGCATTACTATTTCCTACTTTGCACTACATGTGTCGTTCAGACAGCATTACTGTTTCCTACTTTGCACTACATGTGTCGTTCAGACAGCATTACTATTTCCTACTTTGCACTACACGTGTCATTCAGACAGCATTACTATTTCCTGTTTTGCGCTCCACATGTCGTTCAAACAGCATTACTCTTTCCTACTTTGCACTACATGTGTCGTTCGGACAGCATTACTATTTCCTACTTTGCACTACATGTGTCGTTCAGACAGCATTACTGTTTCCTACTTTGCATACATGTGTCGTTCAGACGCATTACTATTTCCTACTTTGCACTACACGTGTCATTCAGACAGCATTACTATTTCCTTCTTTGCACTACACGTGTCGTTCAGTCAGCATTACTATTTCCTACTTTACACTACATGTGTCGTTCAGACAGCATTATTATTTCCTACTTTTATAACATGTGTTGTTCAAAGAGCATTACTGTTTCCTACATTTTGCCATGTG
>CM031599.1:33046046-33048546 GCA_018398815.1 Conus ventricosus | reverse complement strand
CGTTTACGACATCTCTTGCCGTCTGCTACCGTGTCCATGGCAACGAGCAGAATGCACAGAAAGAGCGGAAAAGCTGGAGGTAAACGCATGGTGGTGCGATAGCCGAGTCTCTCTGCGCTTAGCGTGTCAGCATCAGATTGGTCAGGAAGGTGGTTTGGTACAGTCTCTGAAATTAGAAAAAACGATAGCCCCAGGAAAGGATGTTAAATGGAAAGCGTGAATGGTCATTTGACTGTTGCTTGTTCTTGTGGACTGTAAGTTTTCATGAAGTTTTCATCACTGTAGTCTAGCCGACCTCATAAAGTACTTTCCTGGCTGTGGGAAAAATGTAACTCCTCAATAAATACAACTCAGATCATCGAGGAACCCCCCCCACCCCCCCGACAGACACACACATACTTATGTATTCTGAAAAAAACACACCCAGAAGCGCTAACGACATTGGTAGCTGAACTAACGCCATCTTACGGCATATAAAATCAAGCTGTGCTGAAAGCGCGAGGCATTTCCCTTGATTTATCGCCTCCATCTTTCTTTAAAAGCGTAAAGAAACACAAAACATTTCACACACACACACACACACACACACACACACACACACACACACACACACACACACACACACACACACACACTATCAGAAAAGGTCATAAGAGCAAACACACACTGCAGAACAGACAGCCAGTACAGGCCTACACGCCGTACAGTGTGTACAGTCCTCAATACCCAATCGCCAGCAAACACACACTGCAGAACAGACAGCCAGTACAGGCCTACACGCCGTACAGTGTGTACAGTCCTCAATACCCAATCGCCAGATTACAACAAAAGAATGAGTATCAAAGTGAGGTTACTGCAGGCGGAAATTGAAAAAAAACCACAACCAAACCCTTAAAACAAAAATTACTATTCCGCCAAACAAAAGCGATATACAAAAATAACAATACAAAACGCGGCACGTTTCGACCTCTTTGGTCTTCTTCAGGCAAGACAAACAACATTCAGGACAAGAAGACGAAGAACGAACAGTCACGTATCTCCTCAAATGGGGTGCAGAATGGATTTGTTTTTGCGCCCAGTTAGCGCCTAGTTTGAGGAGATAAGTGACTGCTCGTTTGTCGTTTTCATTGTCTTGAATGTTGTTTGTCTTGCCTGAAGAAGACCAAAGAGGTCGAAACACGTCTGATTTGTTCTTGTAATTTGTCGTTTTCGTTCGGCGGAAGAGTAAGTTTTCTGTTAAGTTTCCAGCAAAAGAGTTGGCATGTTATAAACTATGATCGGATTGAAGAAAAAAAGAAGAAGAAAGTTTAAGATTTTCAAGAACAAAGACAGGAGAATGGTTCACAAAGGAAAAGACACACACACACACACACACACACACACACACACACACACACACACACACACACACACACACACAGATATATATATATATTGAAGAACACCGAACGTATTGTCTATCCAAATAGCTCACTTGGCAGAGCGTTAGACTGAAAATTTAAACGTCCTTTGATCAGTCAATCGTGTTTCTGTCTTAACAGTGATGCCCAGTTTAATATGAACGAAAAAGAAAATATCTGAAATACTACCATCTGTTACAAGGTAACACTTCATTCATAAGACAAAATAATGATAATGACCCATAGTTACGGTACTTTTCCTTTGTTTATTAATTTTTTTTTGTTTTTACAGAAACTCAAAGCGTGTTGAAGGCACAGGGAAAGAGGGTATGGCAACTGTAGATGGAAGAAGAAGGGCGAGGAGGGAAAGAGGGTATGGCAACTGTAGATGGAAGAAGAAGGGCGAGGAGGGAAAGAGGGTATGGCAACTGTAGATGGAAGAAGAAGGGCGAGGAGGGAAAGAGGGTATGGCAACTGTAGATGGAAGAAGAAGGGCGAGGAGGGAAAGAGGGTATGGCAACTGTAGATGGAAGAAGAAGGGCGAGGAGGGAAAGAGGGTATGGCAACTGTAGATGGAAGAAGAAGGGCGAGGAGGGAAAGAGGGTATGGCAACTGTAGATGGAAGAAGAAGGGCGAGGAGGGAAAGAGGGTATGGCAACTGTAGATGGAAGAAGAAGGGCGAGGAGGGAAAGAGCAACAGGGACGCGGGAAAGGGAGGGGAGGACAACGATAAACAAGGAGGGGGGGGGGGGGGAGGGGGGGGGGGGGGGGGGGGTGTGTACAGGGAAAGAGGTGATTGGGGAAGGTGAGGAGGCGGGTCGGGGGGGGGGGGCGGGGGGGGGGGGGGCAGAAGAGAACAGCTAGCATGTAGATAAATTAGACCAAAAAAAAAAAAGAAAAAAAAAAGAAAGAAAAAAGGCGAGTCGGACAGCACGTACCGCTGTCCTGGTTGAACAGAGCGTGGATCTGCCCTGGGAATCGGTTCGTGAGTGGTAACAGAATAATTTTTCCTGCCAGGGGAAGTAAAAATAGTAGGTCCGGAATGAAAGTTACTTCCCATGTACATTTCCTTAACAGCGTATGGAAAATACGAAGTCTTA
>CM031599.1:32945048-33027548 GCA_018398815.1 Conus ventricosus | reverse complement strand
TTTGATATTTTTGAAAAAAATAATGGCCAGCACGCTACATACATATATATTGTAGATAAATAAAAATACAATTTTTTTAACATAAAAAAATAAGCAAAACCCCCTCCTGAGCATGGCCGAAGACTGTTTGATTTAATTTGTATTTGCCGGCGTTCACTTGGTGTGTCGACCCATGCCTTCAGGGGGGAAAACCCCAGGAGTATGTTTGCCATGGGATTTTTTGGGTGGGGTGTGGCTGGCCTTTGTCTGGACTGGTGGCATGGTCTTCATTCGGGATGGGGTGATTGAACTTGACCCCAAGAAATCTGTCTCACTCGAAACTCGAAAACTGCTGTGACCAACTAATGAGGGAAGGCAGCCCTTGAACTCAGCCAACTCCAAACTCGAAAGATGTGAACGCCTGCGGTGGGCCAACCGACCACCAATAGCGAGTAGTTGAATTCTTATATTTAAGCTTTACTTTTGGTGGTGTGCAATCCCCGTGTACAGGGAGACCACTCCATTTCTACTTTTCATGATGCAATCGATAAAGTGCGTGCGCGAAATCTAGTACAGGTTGGCCCGTGGGATGCGGCGAAACGCTGCGTGTTGTTCTTGTTTAGCAGGTCTGTGAGCGTTAGTATGTGTGTGTTGTGTGTGTAAAGTGGTGTGCGGTGCGTGTTGTGTGTGCATATGCGCGCGCGTTTGGGTGTGTGTGTGTGCGAGCACGCGGTACGTATGTGTTGTGTTGTGTGTGTTGTTGTGCAAGCACGGCCAAGGCCTAACGCTCAACCTGCTTCCGTTCGTGGCTGTTTGATCTGCTTTTAAAGCTTAAAAACACACAACACGTACAATCAGCCGGAAAGGTAAAACATGATACACACTCACACACATACATACAGCGTTCGTTCGCCGCTTGCCGTGTAATTATGATGCTCCCTGTCAAACTAACCGTCTCATTTCACCTGTCGTTCTCTTTCTCTCTCTCTTTTTTGTGTAGTGGGTGGGTCTGGCTCTGGCTGCGGTTCCCATAGTAGTAATGGATAGTGCGTTTAGTCCTATCACATGATCCGCCGGGGCCGCCGTATTACATGTTACTATGGGCGGGCATGTGTGTGTGTGTGTGTGTGTGTGTGTGTGCGGCGCAAATGATGCGTTGTGTTTGTTTAGCAGGCTGTGCATGCGCGTGTTGTATGCGTGTGTGTGGTGTGTGTGATGACACACTGTCGCCCAGCGCCGGACAAAACACAGGGCTTACACATAATGGACGCAAGCCAAGTTCACAATAGGCCACTGAAAAGTAAATCGTTCTACATCCCCCAAGACTAGTTACTGCGCTTATTTCCCTTGGACCATTTTATGGAAGGTGTATCCTGTTACCCACTTTTTTGAACGACTTGGTTGGTAGAGGTTAATCAGTAACCTTTGAAGTTATCTAAGTGAGAGATTTTAATTAAGCCACCCCAAGTTCTTCACCCCAAGTCCTTCCAATTTTATTAAGTCACTCTAACTTCTTAATTTAAGTTCATCCTTAAGAACTTATTAAGTTTTAATAAGTTACTTCAAGTTCTTAATAAGTTCTTGATTAATAAGTTCTTGATTAAGTTACCTCAAGATCATAACTAAGTCATTCCTCTACGTACAAACCAAGTTCTTATTTAATTATCAAAAAAAATACAATCTATGTTTTTATCTTAATTAGTAAAATGTCTAATTTGTACACACACGCCTGTCAAAAAACGCGTCTCGCTGGAATATCTTGGTCGGCGTTCTCTGCGCGAGATCGGTCAGGCATAGATCTTAATGAAGTTTTTACATCCGAAGGCAAACCGCATTGATTTACAATTCTGGTCTATGGAAATGTCTTTTATAGACTCCTGTCTTTATTTTTATTGACACCATCATTTTTATAATACGCCATGATCTATTTTTATTAAAAAATTTTAAAATTAAGTTCTTAAATATTATTCCATTTGAAATGGATCAAAATGATGGTTTGTTATTGGCGGTGCTGGCGTGCTGTTGTTTTTTGTATTTAGTGGGTTCAGATTTTTTGATTGCTTTTGTTTTTGTTTTGCCATTGGTTATCTATTTTTATAACGTAATAACCGCCCCAAACAGCAGCAATGGCGCCAAAAAAATTGGCAACAGTTTAAGTTCAATTATTCCATGAAGACTTTGGCGCCCTTGTTCACATGGAGTTTTTATAGCCGCGCGGGCATTGAATCAACTTGTTTGGCGCTGGCGGTGTTATGTTTTTCAATGAAGGGAGTCATATTCTGTAACATTAATTTTTTTTGTCTGTTCCACTCTGCTAATTTTTTTCCTGCTCAACACGCCAGGATTTTTTAATGGTCCCACCTGGTTCAGTGTTTCTGATGATTTTCTGGGCTTGGTTACTTTCTCCACCCGATTCAGTGTTTTTCTGGTTCTGCTGATTTTCCAGGCTCGTTCATTTGAAGGGAACAAAATCTAGTCATTAAAAAGCTATTAATCCATGATTAATGGCGATACAATGTTCCAATCTGTAGTATAGATCACACCCTAGTGAGACTCTAATGACTTTGTTAAAACTGGATCTTGCGTTAAATCATACGTAAGATCTTATTCGACTTCAATGGGAGCAAATTTACTGACTAGTTTTTAGTGTACAAAAACTAAGAACGTTTGCCCAACGCTTTTCACCATTCTAGACCCCAGCTGCGCTTCCATACCTGTTATGATACTTTAAAATGACTTGTTGGAGACATCTGTTGATCTGTTCAATGCTGAATTCAGTTCCGAGGAAAATGTTTTGTTTTTCACACGCTGCCAAGGAATACAACCTCTCCTTTTTGGGGGGCCATAACAGCTTGCCATCAACTTGGTCATTTTAATTTCAGGAGGTTTAGGCGCCCTGTAGCTGCAGTCGATCATCACTGTTCATGTTTTCTTAATAATTTTAATTATTTTATTTTATAATATGAGCACCGAAAAAAACTGTTACCAAACTTGTATACCATTCTGCTGTTATTGGAGGACTAAGTGTAGGATACTCCAATGCTTGGTAAAAGCCTGTTATGAATTAAACCAGAGATCTTGGCAAACTCGACTTTGAGGATTCAGCAAGCTGATTGCTATTGTGAATCAGCTTGTTTGCTACGAAAGATTTTCTGTTAAGCAAGGAATAATTCCAGACATATAAATATGTAAGAAAAAAAAACATTTATAAAAAATGGCTTACTCGCAATAATGATTGGGGGCGCTGTGGTGAATGCGCTTGCTTTTAGCGGAAGTAATTTTCGCATTTAGTAAATGCGGGATGACGGCGAGAGGGAAAAAGACATAACCAAAGCTATGAGGAACTAGCAGTTCACAGGACGCCTATGGCGAAAAGCAGAGACTTGGCAGTTAGATTTTATTAATGACACACTGAAAAAAAAAAAGGGGACATGCAGGCTTACACATTTAAAAATTGTTGATCAAGCAATAAAACAATTATTTTATCCTTGTAAAAGGCAACCATGTGACATTGCCCCCACAAAATTCGTGACTTTTATCAACCATCAGAAAAAAACAAAAGATGCTTTTACAAGAAATCGGGTTTATTGTCGTTGGTATGACGTTGTGTATTTTGGTTGCACATAATATTGGCTGAGTAAAAAAGGAACAAAATCTATTATTCGCCAAAAGGATATTGGAATGGCAATAACAGCAATTAAAAAAAAGCTAAGCCAAGCAGCTGGAGTCAGTGAACAAACAGCAAAAGAATGGTTATCTAAACAAGCGATTGGCAAATTTATTTACCTGCGCTAGACGAATCAGAGACCACACTTTGTCACTACAACTCAAACGACACCATCAAAAGATCTTCTTATATATACCCTGTGGATAGGAATTAGGAAGAAAAAAGATTTAAGTACGCCACTCACAAGTCATTGACATAGCTTCTAGATACAAAAAGATGCTAAGAACCATTAACACAAAAGAGTGCTTCTGCTGTTGCTGTTGCCATACAATGATATATCAAACGAGGCCCTTTAACTTATCCTCGCATGATTCTTGTCGAAGCATGAAAGCAATTTAAAGGGCAAGTGAATTCAATTATTGTTGAAAAATAGAGTTACATTTAAAAGAGGCATTCGGGAGTTTCACATGATACAGAATGTAGTTGAAAATTTAACAAACAGTAGCTAAAGACTTTTCCCCTACAAGTATCATAGAGAGCTGATTGAAAATTCTTCGCAACACAGAATGGAGTTAGAAGACTCTGCCCTCCAGTTTTGCGCGCAATGAATAATGAAGAATTTAACTGGGCTAAAAACAGTACAAGCAATCACAAGAAAAACAATAATGTTTGCTGAAGGCGAAGTCTTCATCCGGCAAACTATTACCATTTGGATTGAAAGTAAGGTACCTTTATTTACCGGTTGGGAAGCAGAAGGGGACACTGCATCAGGGCAACCGCTCCAGTTTGGAGTGTCGATCCATATGAAATAAAAAGAAATTGTAAAAAATGAATCGCCCGTTGTATTATTTATGAGAAACTGACACAACAAAACAAACCAGTCCTCAAGATCTTTTGTGAAAGAAGAACTGCAGATAATTCCGCCCAGACACAGTTCCGCTTTTAATTCAATATACGTAAACATATTTTGGTTTTAAATGGAAGGCCGAAGTAAGAGCAGAACGAACCAAGAATGGTATGGAAGAGACCTTGAATATGATACGGGAATCATTTCCGGCTGTGTAATGCTATTAAGGAAACATTTTCGAGGATTTAATCTGCATGCTAAATCATCCAGATCACTACAACTCAAACCCCAAATTGGTGAAAAAGATATCTTGAAATAATAAAAAAAAATTCGAACTCGTAAGGCAACATGAGAGAGAAAAGATTTAAATGAATTGGATGTAGCCTATGATTGATCTTAAAATAAAGTTGATGAAAAATATACAAACCCCTGTTTATGCGGACCTCCAGTGCGCCGATTTGAATATTAAAACTCCGGATTAACAAAACACCCGTTTTGTGTTTGTCTATCTAATGGACTTCTTTGTTACAACAGTTGTGTTGATTCATGTAGATTAGGATCGCTGTTTTTACGTTGTCATGATGAAAAGTCTTATTTGCCAAACCCTGCTTCTTTGTAGGTGTCATGTGATATGTTTGACTGCACAAGCTGCGGGGATATACCTTTTGCTTTCTTAATGATTTTTCTCCCTGTCGAAATACTGTTAAATTTTTTACCTTAGCCCCACATACTCCTTGATTCACCTTTTCCAGATAATTCATCCTTCATCTTCCTAAAAACCTTCTTGTAGTAATTGAATGCAAAACGGCGAATCTTTAGGGTATTCCTGATTGTGTCGTTACCACCGATGGCCCTTTAGCTACTTCGGTTTCCATGTCTTTATAGATGTCGTCAGTGGGATATCTATAACAAAACTATCTGTATCTGTGTAAAGTATCTGGACTCTGGATACGATGGGCTTTAAAGTAGTATAACGAAACCTCTAACATCAAAAAAGCTTTGATAATTCTAAAACGTAAACCCAATAAATACAGGTTTTTGTCTAATTTGACTTTCTTTTTTTTCATCATTCGTGCCCCACAAAGCTGATCATGAAATCTTCTAAAGTCCTGATAATTAGGTTTTGAAGTTAGCTTAATTGTTCGTTCTCTTTGGTGACCAATCTGACATCTTTACGCTTGTGCGGATTCTCCATAGTCTTTCCAAAACAGCTGTTGTTCATCAGCTTGAAAAGTCTTTTTCTGGCATTGTGGATTAGTTCTGAGGTCAGTGTTCTTCATGATGTATGTTTCATGAACTGTTCTTGTAAAAGCAATTTGCGTGAATGCTGTCAACTTCAAACCATGTCTTAAATAAAATTGTGAAGTCGTAATGACAGACATAATTTTTTTGCCTCGAAGATTGGGCACAAGTTTAGGCGGCTCTCTTGGATCCATCTTTAGATTTCTGCTGCTAATGGGTAGTCATTATGTAGGTCATGGAGTCATGAGGATATTCTAAGTCAACTTCTAGAATGAAACACGCTGTTGATCAGGCGTTAAATGCCAACACTTTAACTCGCGGACGGTGCTCTTGACTATACACGGAAGACGGTGTGGGTCGTGTGGACCCATGGCTCGCAAAGAGGGAACACTCTTTGCGGACATGGGTCCACATGGACCCACACCGTCTTCGTGTATAGTCAAAACCTTCGCGGACGGGTGCTTTTGACTATACACGGAAGACGGTGTGGGTCCATGTGGACCCATGTCCGCAAAGAGTGTTCCTCTTTGCGAGCCATGGGTCCACACGGACCCACACCGTCGTCAATGACTGTATAATGTCACCTTTAATTACTTTTGAATTTTGGACTATATTTTCGAAATTTTAGGACAGGAGAGAATTTGTGTGTTTGGAGCATATCTAAAATTTCATGAAAATATCTATAAATATACGAGATTTGGCATTTTAAAGACCCTTCTGGGTCCACATGGCCCAACCGTCCGGGAAGGTTTAATGCCTTTTGAATATTATTTGGATCGCGCCTGTGTACATTTTAAAGTTGCGTAATGGAAGCGATTGCGCCATAGCCCATCCATACAGATTGTTTGCATCTAAATACATGAGATAGTTAGACCTTTTACTCGGATCATAATGATCCAAGTATTTGTTGTTTGCTTTACAGTAATGATGCGACGCCATACTAATTCCTCCACGCAATCCGTTTTCAATCATCTGAAGCATTGGTAAATCTGACAATAAATCAATCTTTACTCAGTAAACTTTAAGAAAGCATCCCAACTCATCCCGGGCGCAGAAATGTAATGCGCGGGATCCAGGCTATAATGTTTCATGCAGGTCTTTCTATAATTTTCAAAGACGTCCGCCAACAAACATACATCTGCCCTTAAATAGGAGTCATGATAGTCTCCCATCGTTTTACAATCTAACTTCTGCCACGCATCTTGAGCATGCTGGTATCTGAATCGCTGATGTCCTTTCCTCTGAGACTAGAAAAGAACGCGCCTTTAGGAGGAAGTGTATCTTCATCAAACCTTTCCCAACGGGTTCATGTACTCTTTAAGGGGTAAACCCCCTTTCTAAAATGCTTTTGGGTAAATTTTTTTCTTGTTTTTGGGGGCGGGGGACTTTAAGGAAAGTAGTGCTTTTAATGACCCCTTCATGTGCTGCATAGAGTCAAAAAAAAGAAAAGTTTTTTAGATTAACCCACATGTCCCTTTTTGAGGGGACTGTGCAATGCATGCTCCCCTTTTAAGGCGCGGGTTACTGCTTGCATTAAAAGGTGGAGTGTAACCTCCCCAAGTTTTTGAAAAAATCCCGGGGGGGCTCCCCATGTTTTTGGGTTTTCAATCTTTTTTGAAGTTGCATTTACTGTGCGTGCTCCTCTAAATTTTCCCTAATGTGATCTTTGGCTCTTATTTTTGGTTGGTTTCCCCTGATGAAAAGGCCCAAAACCCGAAAACCCAAACCAATTTTGTGGCTGGGGCCTTAGGTTCTTGGTCTTCAGGGGGCCCATTATGATTTCAGATAAATTCAGTTTTTTTAGAAAGTCATTCGCCCCTTGCTGCAGGGCGTTTAAGAATGTTTCTCCCAAATTGGTCCTCTATAAAATTCGGGTTTCTGAAAAAACCGCCACCCGCCCCTAAAAAATTTTAATGAAGGAAAAAATGAACAAATCTGTTTGTTACTCTTAAGGGACTTTTTTTTCGAAGTTTTTTGTGGTGCGGGCCCCTTTCCCAAAAGGAACAATAAGCGACTCGAAGTCTGCTTTAAATACGTATGGATTTTTTGCCCCCGTTTCCAGTTTTTTAAAAAATTTAATTTTAAAGTTTTCCTGGCGGGGGCGTAGTTATTTTCTGAAATTACAGTTTTTACGGGAAATTTTTTAAATGTTTCTTATGTTCGCTCGGGGCCCTTGAAAAGATGGCATTCTTTTTTAAAAATTTTTTTACAGAATTCTTGTTTCCCCAGGGATTTTTTAAATATTGCGGCATTAGTTCCCTCATTGTGGGGTTTTCAATGTGTAAGGGGGCCCACCCCTGCGGGAAAAAACATTGGGAAATTTAAGCCCAAAGGGTTTTTGGGGGTTTGGTTTTTGGCCTATTTTTTGGACTTTTTCTTGGAAACTTTAATTGGGGCCCCAAAATTTTTTTCCCTCATCCCATGTGTATACTTTAAAACAGTTTTTGGGTTTTTTTTGTTTTTCCCAAATCTGATCAATTTGTTCTCACAAACGGAAAGGATATTCCTTTGAATTTAAGTTTTTGGTGTTTTTGCCGATAGTTAGTCACTCTCTCTGCGGGGGTCGCGGACATGATGCAGCCTTGAAAAGAACGCCCCAATGAAACATTTGTTGTCTGATTTTTTATTTTTAAAAAATGCTCTTTTTAAACCAACTCCGGGGGAGGGAAATGTAAGCCTTGCCTACAATCGGTGCTATTACCCTTTTTAAATTTAATCTCTAAGACTTCCCCCCGGCCCAAAACCGGGCCCTCTCTTTTAGATTTTTCAGGGGCGGCTTTCAAAGGTGTAAGCATTTTGTTTTCCCCAACCCGGGTTTTAAAGTCTTTATGAGAAAAGAAAGTTGTTGTTTAGTCGAGCCCAAAAAATTCTAGATTTTTTTATTTATTGTTACATAGTCGTTTTAAAAAACAGCAAAACATTACTTTAACTGGGGGGGGTCTTTTGTTATTTTTCTTGGAACTTGAGAAAATTGCATGAAAAAACACTTGCCTGTATTTTGTTGGGTCAATAACTTCTAAATAAATATCTTTCCCGTGCTTTGTTTAAACGCTCTCTCTAAAATTTCCTTAAAAACTTTTCGCCCGGTTTCCTTCATATATTTTTCCCTTGCTGTCTTTTTTTTTCTACCCCAAAATATTTATTTAAATTAAAAAAAAAAATTTAAATCAGAATAAAATACCCGCGGCCTTTTTGTGCTTGGACTCTTTAACTAAGTATAAAAAACCTTTGGTTTTGTTAATGTGGCTGTTTAGAACAGATTTTAATGTTCGTTTATTTTTTTTTAACCCATTCCTTTTTTATCTGTCGGGTCTGGGTTGGAAAATTGTCCCCCCCTTTTTTTGAAGATAAACTTTTGTCTTTTGTAGTCATCAAAATCAGCCTGAAAAAGATTAAATTTTAAACCCGTGATGTTTGGGGTAATTTTAGCGCTTTTTTTAAAATTGTCTGTTTAAACGAGCTAATTTTAGCTGTTATTATTTTGAACCATAGCTGTGTGCTTTTGGAGTTTAGTTTTTTTTTTTTTTCCCGGCCCCCACTTACGCTAAGGGAACCGGGCCGGGGAAGGCTAAAAAAAAACCCTCCTAGAGGTTTAAAGCTGGGGTTTGGGGGCCTATGCCCTTTTGCAAAAAGAAAAACACTCGTTTTTGCTGTTTAGAGATTATATTTGATGTTTCCAGAAATTAACATATGTAAAAGCTTTAAAAGGCAGCAGAATACCTTTCTTTTGGGTTTTTTGCTGAATTTTAAAAGGTCTTGCTCTGGGTTTGTGTTGCTTTTGGGTGTAAGGGTTTTTTAAATTTTGAAGGTTTTTACTTCGGGGGTTTCTTAACAGCGGGGAATTGGGCCTGCATCTTTTTTTGGGGGCCCGCTGTAGGCCATTTGGAAAAAACCTGACCAGACAGTTTTTTTTTAAAATAAAAATAATTTAGTATTGTATATCTTTTAATTGTTTTTTTCAATATTCAGCTGCGATCATATTTTAAAAAACAAAGGGTACTTTAAAAAGGGGTTTATCGGCTTCGCTTCTTTAAAATTTAAATGTTTATTACGTTTTCCACATTTTCCCCCTTTTCCAGTAACTAAATTACCCTCCGTTAAACTTGGGCCCAATCCAAAAAACCGTTTTTTGTTGTTAAATAATCTTTCAAGTTTTTAAATGTGAAGGTGTAGATCTTTACCCAAAAAGGGAAAAAACTGTTGGATTTCTCCCACCTCCACCCCCAAAACAGTTTTTTTTTAAATCAAAATGTGAAAAGGGTTTTAAACCCCGCTAGCATAGTTTTTGGTTGGGAAATGCCCTAAATTGGGAACTTTTGTACTTTCGTTTTTTTGGGTTTTAAAAAATTTTTCACTTCTTTTTGAAGGGTTCTTCATTTCACACAGCAATAAAAATCCCTTTAAAGGGGAATTCTTGTTTGGGCGCTAAAACAAAAATTTCCATATGGGTGTCGCCCTGCTTTTTGGATTTGTTTTTATGATGAATCACTTTTCGAAAAAATATTGCTAATTTTGACTGATATTGTTGTTAAATCCCCTTGCAAATTTAGGGTTGTAAAAAGGGCAAACCTAAGAGATTTTGAAATGTGTATTTTGGGCCTTCGGTGTTGATAAATTTGTTAAAACCCTTTTTTGTTTTTCATTAAAAGTTGTTAAATATGAAAAATCTGTTTTTTTAATTTGCTCTTAAAAAGTATGGGCATGGCTTTTAAAAACTAAAAATCTAAGGAAGGGGAAAAAGGTTTTCCCAAAAACGCAAATTTTACGCCACTTATTTTTTTCCCCGTTTTAGTATCTGCGGCCTTTTCTATGTTTTTGGCTTCTTCATTTTTTTTCCCTTAAAAAGCAAAATCACCCCTTTTTCAGTCCCGGTTACCCATAAAATTCAGAATTTGGTTAAAAATATGTCTGCATTGTGTAAAGAAAAAAAAAAAATTTTTTTTTTTCCCCCTCAATTTTTTATGGGAAATTTTTTTAACGTTTCCCCCGCCCCAAGGATTCGGGTTAAAACTGCCCGGTTTGGGTCGGTTGTTGAAACGAGCGCTATTTTAAAAGAAAAGACGCGCGACCCTGGCCCCCAATCACGTCATTTGCTCCTGGGGCTGGAAATTTGACGTAAGAAGGGGGATTGATCAAAAAGGGGAGGATTATTTGGAACATTTAATAGTCGCTTTTTTCCCCTTCACCCCAAAAGGGTTTTCTTTCAGTTTTTCTAGGCGGGTAAAAAATGAGCAGTGTTTTTGACATTTTTTTTTTAAAAAAATAAAAAATTATTTTTTAAATTTAAAAACCATGGCGGGCCTTGAGGTGAAAAAGATTTTGTTTTTTTTGATCGGGGAGACGACTTTGAGTGAAAGTTTCCTTTGACACAGCACGTAAAAGCTCTAATGCGGCGTAAATTTAACAAAAAGGGTACGGTCAAAAGCATTTTAAAAAAGGTTTGGGGCCAAAAACCTCCGGGAATTTTTGGGCCCCAAAATTGTTTTTGGGAATTAAAAAGGGGGCATTTGTCTGTAAAAAAAAGCCAAAGGGAAAACTTGTTCGGTTTTAAAACCCAAAACCGGCCCCATCAAATTTTTTAAACCCCAAGGTAAAAATTATACAAAAAATCAGTGTAAAAAGTTCAAAATGGGCCTTTGGTCTTGTTAGCCCAAAATTTAAGGGGGGAAAGGCTTTTTTCAAAACTTCAAAACCCACTGCGGGAAACCCCCAACAGCAAACCCAAAATACAAAAAATGGAATTTTGATAAATTTAAAAATCAATCGGCAGATGAATAAAAAATGCAATAGAAGCAGAAACCTTTTTTTTTTTTCAGAAGAAAACGTTTAAAAGGTTATACAGGGGACTCCCTCCCCCAAATTGCGAGAAATACCCGCCCTTGATCATGTTTTGAAAAGGGCATCAAAGGCGAATTAAAAAACCCCAATTTAGAAAAATTTTGGGAACTAGTGAGCATATAAAAAAGAAAAAAAAAAACCCGTTGAGGTGTTGACCCCAATTTTGGGCCTGTTTTAAAAAAAAAAGGGAAAAAGACAAAAAAAATCTTGAACAAGAAGATCGGAAAGGGCAGAAGCGCTAAACTATTTAACCAAAACCAAAATTACGATTTCAAGTGAATTAAAATTTAAGAAAAAATTCCCCCCCGAAAAAATTTTATATAAAGGACACGACATGCAAAACAAATTTCGAAACTTTTTTAGAGAGCAAGGGTAAATTTGCAAGGTTAAAAGGGCCCTTAGGTTTTGCTTAAGTACTGGTGTTGGTTTATTTCAGGCGGCGGGGGGGCCCAAAGTTCGGGGCCTCCACCCCCAATCCCCTTCCGCCTAATAAATCAGGGGAAAAAAAAAACCAGCTTGATCATCTTGCAAGTTTTTTAAAAAAAAATTTGTGGAAAAGCCGGGGACGTTTTTAACAGGAAAAATTTGGGGGGTTTTTGTCAGCTGGCTTTTTTCTATGAAGCAAAGTTTTTGGTTTTTATGGACGAGATTAGGGGACATTAGTTCTCGTAATGGGGGGGGTTTTACTATTTAGTAAGAAAAAGGCCCAATTTAATTTCCTACCCATTTTAACCCAAGAAAAAATGCGCTGTTTTTTCTATTAAGGGTCATCGCAAACAGAGTCCGCGAGTTTTGCTGGGGTTCAATGATTTTGGGGGGGTTTGGACTTGGGTTTTTAGTGACTTAATCTTGGGTGTTTTTTTTTTGTTTGAAATTTTTTAACTGGCTCAGAATTTTTTTTTTTTTCCAAACTTTTTGTTCATTCCCTGCTTTAAAGGAATTTTTTTTATTTTTGTTTTTTAAATTGTACCTATCGGGAGTCTGAGGTCGGGAAGGCAGCTGTAAAACCCGTCCCAACGGGAAAATTTATTTTCCATTTGGTATTGTAAACATGTTGGTACCTTTAAATTTAATTGAAGGAAAAATCAACTTTTAAAATTAATGGCGCCCTCAAAAATTTGTTAAGTATTGTTTTTTTTGCGTAAAACCCAGTAAAAGGATGTTATGCTCGATTTTCCCTGTGTTGGCAAACCCTGGGCAAACACCAAAAGAATTTGAAATTTAGAGTCGTTTATTCTTTCTATTCCGCTTTAGTTAGGCCCCTTAGGTGTCAAAAGATAAATGTTGTCCATTGTTTTTGTTTCTTGTGTGGGGACCGGTTTCAACAGTTGTCCCAAAAAAGAAAGTTTTTGAAAGGGGGAAATGCCGGTTCAAAAGTTATACTTTCTGGGGCCCCCCCGGGAAAATAAAGGTCCCCTTAGGCCATGTTTAAATGGTCCAATTTTGTCTAAAACCCTGTTTGGGATTTTAAATATTGAATTCGTTACGATCCTTTCAAAACCCTTCGGTTTTTTCTGTTGTGGTGGATTAAAACGGTTTGTCTTTTTGGAAATTGGGTTGCGGGTTCAGTCAAAATACGTCTAAAGGTGAAATGAAATGAATCTGTACATTTGGACCTCCCCCAAAGGATCATGGTGATTTAAATGATCGGCATACGACACAAAAACCCCCGGGTTGATGCGCAAAACAGCAAAATTTTAAATGGTTTGATAAAAACTGCATCGGATGACTTAAAAACCCCCTTTTTGATGTGGGCTTTTTAATAGGGGGGTTAGATAGCTCTTAATGGAGTACTCACTTTTTATGAAAAGGCAGTCTGGGTCCAGCAAGGTTCAAGAGTATTTAGTTGTTTTTTTTTTTGATTGTAGTGCGGCCCAAAAAGAATATTTTGCCCCAGTATATTTGAATGCATCATTTTTAATTTGTTTTAAAAAATGTTTGTAACAATAACAACCCCAAGGGCGTCCTTCGGTTTTTTGGGAAAATTTTATTGATAAAGAATGCGGGGCCAAATTTGGTTTTCGCTTTTGAAATATTTTACAAAAATCGTTTTGGGTTTTTTATAAGGGGAACCAAAGGGAAAAATAATTTGATTCAAAAAATTGATATTGCAGGAACATTAGTTTGCCAGTTAAAAAATTTTTTGAAGGTTATTTGGGTTTTGCTCAAATAAAAAAAGCAATGGTAAATTCGACATTTCTTCAAAATTAACAAAGGCCCAATCTAAAAACAATTTTTAAAATTTAAGCTGGGGAAAAAGAAGTGGTTACTATTTTTTTAAAAAAGGAAATTTTTTAAAATGTTTTGGCTTTACAGCTAAAAATTATATATTTTGGTTACACCAACCCAAAAATTCTTTTGAGGGGGGGAAAAATTCCCCTCGATCTTTCATTTCATTCATTTACTCTTTGTTCATTTGGGGGAGCTAAGCATGTGAAAACTTTTGGGGTGGAAGGCCCCCAACGGGTTTTAAAAGGGGTCTTTCCGTCAGGGGGAAAACTGAAAATTGCGTTAGAAAATTTTACAATTTCCCAATTTTTCAGTTTTTAAAAAATTAGTTTGTGGGAGGGGGGTTTGGTTTATTTAATATAAAAATTGCAGACAAAGCAGGGAAAAAATTTTAAAAGTTTATAACTGCCCCATTGTTTTTGGAAAAAAAATTTAATTTCGTTACTAAAAATTTTTGGGCGCGTGGGCCGGGAAAAACCAGGTTTCATTAGCGCCTGTTTTGGGGGTTTTTCTTTAGAATTAAAAGACCTTTTTCAGCGTTGCGGACTTTAACAGAACGGGGGGATAGGCACTTTGTATGGGGGTTTTAGTACACTAAAGGGTGGTGTTTTTAAACCAAAGAGGTTGGCGACAGTAAAAAAGTTTCCTTAACTAGAAAAAGGGTGCGCAATCTAGAAGCAAATAAAGTTGGTCAGTATGAATTTTTAAAAAAGTTCGAAAAACCCCCCGACCTCAAATGGCACTTGCCCCATTTTGTATGGGAAAAAAAAATTTGTTTTATAAAACCCCTTTTTCATATTTTAGCCGTCAAAAAAAAAATTAGAAAAAAATTTAACTCGGGCCCCCTTTCCCTGTAAGTTTTTTGCCCGCGAAATTTGTCGGGGAAAAAGATTGAAATTTAAGCCCTATGGGAAAAAACAGTACAAACCTCCCGGGAAAAAAACAGTTGTTTAAAAAAAAACTTTTTCAAAATTACAGTTCTTTCCAAACGAAAATTTTGGGGGGACACGTTTACAAAGTTTTTGAAATTTTCTGTCTTTAAAGATTTGGGGGGATGGGGTTGTGGGGGTTAGTGATTGGCCTTTTTTAAAAAGGGTTTTAAAATTAGCTGGCAAAAAATTAGACGTTAAAAGCCTTTTAAAGTTTACCATCGGCGTTCTTCACAATGGCGAGGGGTATTAAGTTTTAAAAAACAAACAAAAAAAATCAATGTTTACTTAAATAGAAAAAAAATCTTACAGAACTTTAATTGGGGTTAATCTTACCCATTTAGGCCCCGTTGGGGGTTTTTTTATACTGAAAAAAGTTTTTTCGGAGAGTAAAGAAAAAAAATAATTTAATGGATTAGATTAAACTCTGGTTTTAAAACTATGGAGCAGGGGTTTAAAATTTATGACCCAAAATTTCCCCATTGTTTATTGTTTGTGGGGAGACTGGTTGTTTGGAAAAAAAAATATTTTCTCGCCTGTTACAAACGTTTATCGTTGAAAATTTTTTCATATTGTAAAAAAATTTTGCCCAAAACCCTTAATGGGAAAAAAGCATATCATAAAAGAAGGTTTGGCTTCCTTTTTATTTGGACCTGCCTTAAAAACGGGGTTTTTTGGATTACGGAAAACGCCCATTTTTTAAGTCCCCGTTCGGGAGGGAACCCCTAAAAAAGAAAAAACTCCCCTTTTCAAAATTGGGCCCCCCCCGGGGGCTGGATTTTTTTTGGTTTTATCCAAAAAAACCGTTTTGACCCAGGAACGAAAGATTTATTTGTTTATTTCCCAGGGAAAAAAAGATATTTAAAAGGGGGAAAAATTTTTTGTCAAAAAAAATAGGGTTTAAAAAAGGAAAACTAAAAAGTTTGTAAAATTTTTTTGAAATATAAACCTTTCCCGTTTTTGTTTGGAGAAACGTTAAAGTTTTTAAATTTTATTTTCAGGAAAAGGGAAACCTTAAATTTGGTTTCGCCGAAAAGGTTTTTTAAAGGGGAAAGGGGAAAAAAAAGGTTTCCCTGTTATTTGTTTTGTTAAAAATTTTTATTTGGAAAAAACGGGATCCCTAAAAAGGGATGTTTTTTGGGGGGAAAAATAATGGGTTTTTTTTTTTAGGGTTTAAAATTTTAAGGTTATCTTTTTCAGGGGAAACCCGGGAAAGTACTTGGGGCCACTTTGGAAAAAAGGTTAGGCAAGGGGCCCAGAAAGAAGGGTTTTTGTTTCCCGTTTTCCCTTTTTCCGGCTGTGGGGTAAGGTGTTTTTTTTATGGTTCCCCCAAAATTGGGGCCCATTTTTTCTAAAATTTGAAGGGTTTTTTTTTATGGGTCAAGGATAAAGCCGATGGGTTTAAATTTAACCCTTATACCGTTATAAGGCTGTTTTCGGCCCTGAAGGTTTTTTTTTTTTTTGGGAAATCCCGAAAAAACTTGGCCGGTTTTTTGGAAAAATTTGAAAGGGATGTTTTATTAAGGGTCAAAGTGATGCCGGGTGGTTTTTGTTTACCCCGTTTTTAGCGTTACTAAAGGGGGTAAGGCCCGGGAAGGTTTTCCTTTTTTAGGGAAAATCTTTAAAGTACTTGGCCGATTTTTTTCGAAAAAATTTTTAGGGATGTTAAAAGGGTACGAATAATGCCCATGTTTTAGTTAAACCCTTAAAATTTCCCTTCTAACGGCTTTAACGGTTTTTTTAAAGGGTTTTCTTTTGGAATTTTCTCCGAAAGGGACTTTGGCCTTTTTTTGAAATTTGAGGTTTTGCTTTTTGGGTCAAAGATGATGCCTTGTTTTGTTTACCCCGTTTTTTTGCGTTACTAACGGGGTGTAACGGCCGGGAACGGTTTTCTTTTTTTTTTTGGAATTTTCTTGGGAAAATACTTGGCCCAAACTTTCTGAAAATTTGGGGGTAAAGTTCATTTTTTGGGGTTACAAAAATTTGCCTATGTTTTGGTTTCCCTTTTACCCCTTATAAAGGCTGAAAAGGCCTTTTAACGGTTTTTTTTCTTTTTGGAAAATTTCTCCAAAACCTTTGGGCCAAACTTTGTGGGAAAATTTGAGGTTATGGCTTTAAGGGGGCACAATGTGCCCCATGTTTTAGTTTACCCCGTTATAGCCGGTTTCTAAAAGGGTGTAACGGCTGTAACGGTTTTTTTTTTTTTTTTATGGAAATCCGAAAGTACCTTTGGGGATCTTTCTGAAAATTTTTAGGGGATGTTATTATGGGGCACATAAAAAGCCGATGGGTTTTGGGTTTCCCTTATAGCCGTTACTAACGGGTGTAACGGCCTGTAACTGTTTTTCTTCTTTATGGAATATCTCAAAAAGCAGTTGGCCGATCTTTGTGAAAATTAGCAGATATATGTTCATTATGGGTCACAGATGATGCTGGATGTTTTAGTTTACACCGTTATATCCGTTACTAACGGCTGTAACGGCCTGTAACTGTTTTTCTTCTTTATGGAATATCTCAAAAAACAGTTGGCCGATCTTTGTGAAAATTAGCAGATATGTTCATTATGGGTCACAGATGATGCTGGATGTTTTAGTTTACACCGTTATATCCGTTACTAATGGCTGTAACGGCCTGTAACAGTTTTTCTTCTTTATGGAATATCTCAGCAAGTATTGGCCAATCTTTCTGAAAATTTGTAGGTATGTTCATTATGGGCCACGAATAATGCCCGATGTTTTAGTTTACTGTTATAGCCGTTACTAATGGCTATAACGATCCATAATGGTTTTCTTTTTTATGGAATATCTCCGAAAGTACGTGGCCGATGTTTAAGTTTACTGCTATAGCTTTTACTAATGGCCCATAATGGTTTTCTTCTTGATGAAAAATCTCAGAAAGTTCTTGGCCGATCTTTCTTAAAATTTGTAAGTATGTTCATTGTAGGTCACAGATGATGGCTGATGTTTACCAGAATAGCCAACGGTTGCACCAGCCCAAGACGGTTTTTTCCTCTTTATGGAATATATCACGCATATTTAGGATAAACTGGGAGTACATTTATATGCTTTGCATCTTGTTCTTTTTTTCTTTCTTCTTCTTGTTCTCTTTTATTCGTGTTCTTGTTCTTCTTCTCCTTTTCTTTTCTTCTTCTTCTTCTTCTTTTAATCTTTGTTTCTTTTAGCGAGTATCCATTAGCATTCTGACTGACAGAGAAAAGGACCGTTGCATCTTTGCAGCACTAAATAAGTTGGAAAACCTACTGGTCACCGAAACCGGGTGTCTCAGGAATTCTTTGACAGCATATGAAGCTGATCTGTGGTTCAGTAGCAGGTGAATGATCTTCTTTCTTCATAGGCCTCATTTCATAATCTGGGAATCTAAAATCTGGTTCAGCAGGAGGCGAAGGATCCCGTTGTTTTCTCATTGACAGATAGTAAAAGCTGACGAAATTAACTTCGGTTATCTGATCTGCGAGCAGAGATGGAAAGGAATTTCCTCTATCGTCTGCTAAAACTTTGTTCACCAAGCACGCAAAGCTTGTGCTGTTGGTTGACTTCTCACGCTGTGGGGATGTCTCCGAAAGAGTTCAGCCAAAGCTTCAATAATGATGGCGTCGACGAAAGTGCCTCTTTCGCCATTTTTTCCCAAATGCTGTTCGTTAATACGAGGTTTAAGAAGATCACTATCTTGAAGAGTGTTTGCCTTGATCAATTTAGTGAAGAGCAAGTCGACTTTGCTGATCATGAACACGTCATGGAGGAAATGATTTTCATCAAGATAAATGTCACTCAGGAGGCCCAAAGAGTTTTCAAATGGACAAATTTTAGAGTGAAACGTCATAAAATTAGACAAACTTTTATGACTTATTTTCTTCTGTCCTAGAACAGTTCATTCAAATTGCAATATACCATAAGCATTCTAATCAACGCGGTCGGCTGATTGAAACTGAACCTGGTAAATCTGGAATAAATAAAAGTAAAATCACAGCATTTGTTGAGCCAGGTGACCTATAATGGGAAAATATGTTTCCCCAGCTCTTACTACAGTACTTTTAAGCCAATAAAGATTTATCATATCAATGAATTCCGCTGATGGGCTTTACTAATTCTGCCTGAATATTCAAATCCCCCCCTCCCCACCCCACCCCTGGTACTCTTACATGAGTGCGCAGTTACTAGTGTAGCGGCCAGTTTCCGATACAGAAAGTTGCCTAGAAGTTATAATCCCTTCGGTAGCGATCTACCAAATTCTCATATGTTGAAATTGTCAAGTGTTCCTGCTGTTGCTTTATGATTAGGCAGATTGTTATACGCGTACAAGGTAACTGTTCCACTACTGGTAAAAACCTGGGGGGAAAAAAGAAAAAAAAAAGAAAAGTTTCGCCGAGTTCAGTGGGTGTCACCAAGTACATGTACTGTCAAATACTGTGAAAAGATTTAGTCTAGTGCTATCGTCATGTCTATGCAAATTTTTGTTGTTGTATAAGTCTCAGTCATCCCAATCGTTAGTTTCAGATACTCTAATGCTTGGAAGTTCAGATTATTCAAAACCTCTCATAGTGATTTAATTATCGTCCCTTTAATCTGCTCGGAGAATCTTCTCTGCACATCTTCAATGTTTTTCTTAGGCATGGAGATAACACATTTCCATATTCTGGTATTGGTATGGCTAATAATTTGGAAAATGGAACCATTATGTCTTTATCTTTTAATTGTAGGCCTATAACATATTATCATGCCAGCATTTCCTCTTGTCTCCCTTGTGGATTGTTTACGCGGGGAACAGAAAACAGACCAACTTGCGGGACAAGTGAACTGCCGCCGCCCCTCTCCCGCTCCGCCCCGCCCCCTCCCCTCCGCGGCCCGCCTCTTTTCCCCCACTTTCCCTCTCCCGGATTTGGTTCGCGTCGTCCGCGACTTTCGTTTTCATTCCTCTCTTCAGGACGGCTTGGGTGTACGGGATGCGGAGGGAACGACGAAAAGGGAAATCAACAAAATTTGTATTCAACCTTATATCATTATACAGCTTTCTACTGTATATCATATTTGATAATCACCTGGCACATCTAATGCAATAATACAGTCACGCCTCTGGGCTTTCTTCGTGCCTTCCTTGTGGACCCTTTCGTCTTGCTATAAGGCTGGTCTCATTGGGGAATAGCCAACTGGTGAGACGATTCGTAACAAACTGTTTGCCTGTCAGCCTGTCTCTCTCTCTCTCTCTCTCTCTCTCTCTCTCTCTCTCTCTCTCTCTCTCTCTCTCTCTCTCTCCTCTCTCTCTCTCTCTCTCTCTCTCTCTCTGCATGACAAGGACAGATTGTAAGACTAGGCTTTGGCCTAAAATCTTCATCCTTGGGTATTAAAGATCAATCAATCAATCAACCAATCAATCTGTCTGTGGGAAAAAACTGAAAGAAAAGATAATAATTAAAAGACATAAGTTTTTTGCTTCAATTTTATTGTTCACTTTGTATAAACAACACATAGGCCTAATCATGTGAGAGTGCCAATACACCACACATTAGAACAATAACAATCCCAGACATTTTGTATACAAACATCAGAGCACTAAAATCATCAAGACTATGACCATTTGTAAGAGAACATACAGACTACGCATGGTGTGTAAGGGACTGGTTAGAGAGAAAAAAAAAAGGATAACTAAAAAAAAAAAAGAAGTGTAAAGTGCTGTGTGATGTTTAAAAAAAAAAGGATTAAAGTCATGTCAATGTTAAAAACAAAGTTATCATGCCAGCAGTTTCCATTGGCATTTTCAACTACAGCACTAATTTGGTAGATTTTTTGTCCACCCCCACCCCAAAATCCTCGAATTTAGATTCGTTCAGATCAATAGAATTATGAAAATAAGCATAGTTAAATCTATTTTTACAAACTGGTTTATCATCTTTAAATTTGATATGCCACGTCCCACCCCAGCAAACAAGTTTCATTTATACTTTCTTGAAGCAAAACTTTCTTTTCTTTGTCCGAATTCCAGAGTTTGGTTCTGTAACGTCAGCCACTTTCTTCCATAAAAACACTGCAGCAAGTCGGATATATCACCTACAAAATATGCAAATAAGGTCGGGCCAAAGATCGTGCCCCCCCCCCCCCCCCCTTTAGGAACACCGCTAGTTACCTTTGATGTACCTACCTCCTTTCATCCGTAATATTGACTTCCATATATGGCTTCCATTGCGTAAAAAGTCTTCAGTTTATTCAAACGCCATAGCATTTCAGTTTTTGTATTCGTATCTTGTGCGGGATTTGATAAAAGGCTTTGTGATGACCAGGTAAATATATGTCTTCTGCCGTGAAGTCGTGAATCGGGTACAGTATCATGTCTGAATAGTATGATGTTGTGACTGCTTGGAGTTGTGGAATGTTTTTTATATGGATTCATACAATAGAAAGGGTCAAGTTATGTTGATACGGTAATAACTATTGTATTGACTGTGGTCTTCTGACGGTTGCCATCAAAACTGTTTATCATTCGAACGAGGCTCTTAAAGTAAAAGCATAATTATGTATAATATCCCTTACATCAAAACTCGTTCACAGCCTTACAAAAAAGTACTCAGTAATTGTGTAACACAAGACTTAACTTACGATAATCTAAACTGATAATTAGCCGTTTAAAAGTGTTTAAAAAAAAATAAATTAAATGCTTATTTACTAAGTCTCTGGTGGTTCTCTGACTGCCCGAAATCACTGCGGATGTGGTGAGACTAAATGGCTTGTAATTATCTGGCTCATATTTGTTACCTTTGAACCAGTTTGAACCTCACCCGATTTCACTTCTAATGTGGTAAAAAAAAAAAATCCTGAAAAATAAAATGCTGTTTGTTTGCTTCTTTCAGTCTAGTGCTAAAGTGTCGTAAGTCTTCCTAAGGTCAAAGAAGATCGCGAAGACGGATTCATCCAAGACCGAAGTTTACATCGGGCGACTTCTTACTGTAATTGAACGGTCAGATTTACGTCCTTTCAGTCCGAAGCTCTAAACGACAAACAGTTGCAAACTGAGGTCTGTCGCATTTTCTTCGCGCGCGTGATATATCGTCTGCTACAATGCAAATCACAGGCGAAAAGAATACGTTGGAACAAACTACCTGCGCACATTAAAAAAGCAAAAGACAGTCAATAGCAATCGAAAGAGTACAGAGAAGAGCTACTAAAATCTTGCAAGAATGTACAAACATGTCTTATACAGATAGATTAAATTACTTAAATTTGCACTCTTTAAAAGGCAGACGTATTAGAGGGGATTTGATTGAAGTGTTCAAAATATTTCACCAGCAAACGGACATACAGTGGGACTATTTTTTGAGACTGTTAAAACAGATAGAACAAGAAATTCGGAAGGCAAAATATTTGTTAAGCAGTTTCATACTAATATGGGGAGATTCAAGTTCAGTAACAGAGTTATTGCTAACTGGAACAGTTTGCCAACTGCACTTAAATTTGCTAAAAATACTAACGTTTTTAAGAATTTGCTGGATGAAGACTTGAAATTTAAAGTACAGTTTAGAAGCTTTGATGAATAAGAAGGAAAATTTATATTGCATGCATTTTCAACCCTGTCATAAAAGTAAAATAACACGAGGGGACATTGAAAGGCTTAACGGCCTATGTATTGATTACGTCCCTACACACTACTACTACTACTTTTAAAAACCTGGATACTAACGCTGAGTTAAATATGTTAAAATCTCAATTTGATTGATAGAAATAAAGTAATAGAATAGATTAAAATATATCCTGAGCATATGCATGCATTAAGCAACCAATGTTTATGAAATAAGATGATTGGGACACAAAAAGCTGTGAGGCTATCAAAGTCCCAAGTGAACTGAACTGCTCAACTGAACTGAGCTAAAGGGACTCCATTCTGGAAAACAAAGGGACACTATTATCAGTAGCTGCTTATCATAATAAATCCATTGTTTTAAAAATGTTTTTTGTTATTGATCAACAAAAAGCTACTGTATAGAGAACAAAAGCAAATATTCATGAAGAAAGCAAAAATGCATCTATTCTCATAAAATATATACTGCGATGCATCACCGTTGGAAACAATTTCCCGAAACCCTTTGCGAGCTTGGCCGCCATCTTCGTTAGCGTACCTGGGAGCTAGGCGGGAGTTAATTCGGAAGGAAAACATTCGGTTGTGCAGGAACTTTGTGTTCCTTGTGCATCAGAGCTATGATACAGTATATCAAGGTGGTAGCAGACGATGGCGATGAGCCATTGGAGCTGCCAGTTGAAGAAGACGGAACCATCTTGCTCACCACCCTGTCCGCACAGTTCCCAGGATCGTGTGGATTGAAATACCGTAACCCAGACACCGGCTCAATGAGGGGAATCAGGTTATCAGATGGTCGTCTGTACCCTCCCGATAAAGACTGGGGAAAACAAGTGTTCATCTGTGTGTTTCCGAAAGGTATTTGACATTTACGTGTTCTGTTTTTGCATGTTTCTATGTTGTGTCAACCAAATGTTTGACAAATTCCCCCTCGTGCTCGACTGCGCCCTCTAACGAGTAATGTGGTTACTTCTCCTAAGTCAAAAGGACAAATTCTGCTGTCACTACGAAGTTACAGAGAATATCATCATCGCCGTGCAACCCAATAATGTCAAATAACATGCTGTAATTGTTTTAAATTGAATACCGAACGTACTTAGTCAGGAACGTGTGGAAAAGGGGAGGGCAAGTAGGGTTGATACAAGGGAAGCAACTGTGGATGCTTTTTTACTTTCACTTGAGTTTCAGATGCTTGAATAGATTTGGTACTTTCTTTTTCTTTTCTTTTGGTTATTCTGAATATTACATCAGTCAGACAATGCAGTGTTTGACGTTTTTCATTGAAATTGTTAAGTTTGGGATGAATGAAGGAGGAAATAATAGGAAATCTGGAAAAATAGGAGTTAAAAAGGTGTCAATTAGGCCTAATGATTGTAATGCACATGCCTGTTCAACACCAACTATTTCCCCACCTATTCCCCAACCAAGTAAATTAAGCACGCAAAATTTTATAAGCATTGCATGTGACACTTTTGATGTAGGCCTAGTTATTTTATTTTATTTTTTTTTTTCCAGTTTTACAATTTTGTTTTATAATGTTACTATTTGGCATAGGCAGAGGAAAGTTCTGATTATAGATTTTTTTCTCTTTTAAAATTTGATGGGTTTTTTTATTTGTCAACCCACATTTTGTCTTGTTCTCTCTCATTGTATTCTTTTCCTTTGGTCTTTCACAAGTTGTGAAAATTACCCACACAGACCATGCTTAAGTTTCTGTGTGATAGTTCTTTAGCCAGGTTCTGAAAAAGATGAATAAGGATTAGGGGTATGGAAATAAAGATTAAGATTTTAAACCACACATACACGCATGCGCATGCACATATGCATGCACGCGCAAACTCACTCACACACACACACACACACACACACACACTTAACCCCCCCCCCCCCCCCCCCCCCACACACACACACCACGCGCACGCTTTTGATGCCAAGTGATTATTGAGATCTGTTAAACTTCATCCTGAAGTCTAAAGTTTTCAACACTTTTACATGTGAAGATCCATGTGCACATTTGCAAGCTCTTGCACATAGTAATGTACACAAACATGCAGGTATGTAGTGATTCATGAATGTATCGCACACACACACACACACACACACACACACACACACACACGCATGCATACAGGCACACGTGTATCTGCATGGATCGAAATTTAAATTAAAAAAATGTGTAGAACTGTTCTACTTTTCAGATTCAGTGGCATGATTTTAGAGTTTGGGTCAGACCCAAATTGCAAGTAAATTGACTTTCAAATTCAGTAGGTCAGCAACCACTTCAGGCTCCCAACCTTTGAAAAAAAAAGTGGAGAAGAAAAAATCTACCATAGAATGTTAAGAAAGTGAAGCTAGTTCAGTTCCATAGTATCTGATGATAAAATCTGTTTGAGTAGGTTTTTTAAAAGTCAAGCTCTGTGACACAGCAGCCATATTGACAAACTCATAAGAGAGTGCTTGGTTTTGTTTTTTCTCTCACTGATGTCTGCAATACAGTGTTTCTTTTTTGCTTCATGCTATTTTTATTCCAAGAGTATTGTTTGACATTTCTTCTGTTAGATTTCACTTCCTCCCCCCCACCCACCCTATTCTGGAAAATGTAGACCGTTAGCAGTTGCTTGTACTAGTTATGAAGAGACCTGAATTTATCAAAGTGATAATGAACTATATAAGGAATCAAAGGATCTCTTTAAACACATTGTGATATTCTCTTTGCATTGACCTCTTTGATAATTACTGATATATGTCTGCCATTGTACATTTTCAGATAAGACAATATTTAGAGTGGGTCCTGGCAACTTGGTCCACCTTGCACAAAGGTTGTAGATTGGCAAGAACTTATTTACAAACGAAACCCTTTTGTGATGGATGCATAGGATAAAAATTCCCAGACAAGTAGATCACAAAAATCTTCATGCCTGCTACTCCCCCCAAAATTTTACTATAATACCCTTTAGTAAAGAGAGATTGAATAGAAATAAACTATAGCATACATCAATGCAATTAAACTAAGAAACTAGTGAAATTTACCTGAAATATGAACACTGTCTTAAGGAATAGCAGATTTGAGGATTCAGACGCGGCCCATAATGTTTCAAAAACACCACCAGTAAACAATATCATTTTTTTCTCTTTATTATAGTCTTCCTGCCATTCCATAATTTTCTTACATATTTAAAAAGTTTTTAAACCCCAAGTCCAGTTTTAGTGTTATGTCCTTCATTCATTCCTGTAATCTCCTCCATGGTTAAGGAGTCTTCATTTATTTTCCCCGCTAAAGGTTCGCGAATTCTGAACTTGAAAGAACCAAATTTAACAAGAGCACTTCAGCTAGCTGCTTTCAGTAGTTTAACAGATGTAATATAATCAAGGCAAAAGTCGATTAAAACGTGCCAGTGATAGTCATTTTCTGCACACAGATGACTCGAGTGCCTATAGAGGGAGAATAAAGGAGCAGATCAACTTTGTGGTAATAAGCGCACAAGCAAGAGGCAAGAAAATTGTAGTATTATCACACTTGTCTGGAGAGGAGACAGACTGCCTAAAGAAGATACCGGCAGCCAAATTAGCGTATTTTGTTTCATATTTAAATCTATAATCATGCAAAGTAAATGGAAAAACATACAAAACACAACAGAATGAAGTCTCTATCTTCAGCCGTTTTCGAGATATTGCAGCGAATTAAAGTTGCAACGTTTTTATGCAACCTTGACAAAATGAGATAACCTTCCCAAGTTTGAAAGCCAACAGGAACATACAGGAATGATATATCGGTTATAAATTGTGTTCTCAATCTAAACAACTTACACTCTTTGAACAAGTAAGTTCATGGTATCATTTACATGGCTTATGTGTGATTAAAGTGTCAACTTGTAATAAGATTCGCAATTCAGCGCTAATTCGAATTTCTTGTCATGATTTGGCTACTTGAAAGCACGTGCAGCAAACAGTAAAAATGACATTTCAGAGTTTCCAGTGGTTTGGAACAAACTCTCACAGTGTGAACTAAGCAAAGACATTTTATTTTCTGAGGTATCTCCTAAAAAACATATATGAAAACTTTTGTGACAATCTAAACGGAAATATTGCAATTTGGAGGAACGCGGAAAATGAGGTAAAAATCGCCCGCTGCACACTCTAAAATATGCTATATACTTCTAACTACTTCCAAGCACAGTTTCCCAAATTGTAAACAGTTTCTGTACAGAAATTCACTGTAAATCAAAGTGTACATTTTTGTTATTTTGTACCTAACACTTTATTTCCTGTACTAGAATAGTGGCCAACAGGGGCGAATGAATGATGATGTCCGAATTAAAAACTCGACATTTTTTTTTGCAAAACTTTATTGACAGAATTCAACAAAAATGTGTATGATGTGTCTGTATTGTTATTGAACTAAAATTCATGAAAATTATTTTGCTGTTTCTGACAATGTTGGAGCAGCCACCAAACAAAATGTCACGTACGATAAGGGTGGGAATTGCACCTCTTGCTGACGGGCAGCTTGGGATGACTATGTAAACAGAGTATCATTGTCATATGGAACAACCAGGGCATGGCCAGTAATTGTTTTGGAGACACAGTTTGAAGTAACTTGCAAACACCAAAAGTGCTATGCAACTGGAATCATCTGGTCTGCCTTGTTGGCCACACAAGTCATGTTTTTTACCAAGAGCAAATTTCCTCTGAAAAAAATAATGTCTGCTTTCTCAAGAGTGGATCTGTGACACACTTCCAAATCAACATCATTGAAAACTACTTCTGGCCAATGTTGGTAAGATAATTCTTCCAGAATGCAATCAAGATGGCATGTATTCACAAGATTTCATCATTGATGCAACAGACTGCATCCTCAAAATGGATGAAATCTTCCTTATGTCACCAACTCTTCCCCGTTCTCCATCACTTCATCAGTCCACAAGCCCAACTGCTCTGGCCTCAGGAAAATTGAAGTGGAGACACAGCTCACCACCTCATTCACTTTATCCTGGTCTGTGGTCCGACCAACTATCCAACACAGCCAATAATGAACACCGACATGTGTGGTAAAAGACTATGGCCTATATAAGGTTTTGGTGATCAGCCACCCAAGAACCCTGGCAAGTCGTAAAGGCTGTGGCCTTCAAACGAAGAATAAGGGTGACCACCACTCCACAAGCACCAGCCTGTGAGAAAGCTTCTTTAATTGGTATGGTGACACTGCCACCCACAGTATCATATGAGGATTTATAATCTTTATTACTTTCCCTTTAATTCCCCACCAAAACACCACAATATATAATGTGTGGAAGCCACAAATACACAATAACCAAAGTCATAAAAACTTTAGTTACATATTTGGAAAAAACTGAGTGATTATGAAGATTTAAACCACTGTCTGGGTAATCTTTCACCCACAAGCTCTTGGCAAAGGTTAAACAAAATACTAAAAAATGTGGATGCGATTTCTCAGTTAACGAAAAAACCATGAAACGGAAAAAAAAACATCACGCAATGATGGCCTATGACCATCTTAATTGAACTATGAGTGCATGATTTTAAGTAAAATTTCCCTGTCGTTTTCTTTCTTCATCCTTGTGCGATACATTGGTGTGAGTTGTGTGTGTGTGTGAGTGTGGTGTCAAATTACTGAGAAAACAAAAATTTAAGGCATGCATAGACCACATAATTGAATATGAGTGCATGTTTTATGTAAATTTTCCCAGTCTAATATCTCATCTTGTGTGATATCATGTGGTGTAGTGTGAGATGTGATTGAAATTACTGAGGGATAAAAATTAAAGCATGGCATAGGACCACTTATCTTAACTATGAGTTCATGCTTTAGATGTAAAATTCCCATCTGTTTACTCATCGTTGTGTTATATGTGGGTGTGGTTGTGTGTATTTTGTGTGTTTTTAGTGTGTGTGTGGTGTGGTGTGTGTGTGTGTTGTGTGTGGTGTGTTGTTTACCTTCTCACTGTCCATTTCTTATCAATTAAATTTTAGTATCTGGTTTTCTTGTAAGCAAATAAGTATAGCATGTTCTTTGTAAACAAAAGGTACATCCTCTGCAACAACATTATTTTGTCACAGGTGTGTATTTTAAGCATTGCCAATAACATGTATAAGTATTTCATCATTATGATTTTTGAATTAACTTTCAGTTGATTTAATCATTGCGAGGAATGTAAAAGAACAAATATAACATATAATGCTTTTTTAAAAATAAAAGTTAAAATAAAAGAAAGAATTAACTTTAATTATGGACTCTAGCCCTTTTATCAACACTCAGTTTTTCAGTATTTTTTTGGCTGTTAAGCAATATACATAACTGTGGCAGCATAACATACTAGCACCTAAAACATAATCATAAATGTTTACTGTCAAGAACAAAGTAATGTCTTGGCAATGCATATGCAACTGTATGTTGTATTCTAGCAGTTTTACTATGAAAGTATCACTAAGTGTTACAAAGCCTTGCAGTGTTATGCACAGTAAGGAGAGGGGGGGGGGGGGGGGGGTGGGGGGATGGGGGGGGGGGGGGGGGGGGGGGTGGGGGGGGGGGGAAGGGGGAAGGGGAGGGAGAAAGCAAAAATCTTTACAGTTAATTACAGAAATTTGAAATACACTAGGGGAAAAGATTAGATTTGCTAAACACACACTACGTAGTGGTCCGTATTGACGCGACATGACACTCCCCCCCCCCCCCCCCTACCACTCCCCCCCCATACCCCAACCCCCACCCCCACTACACCCACCTTAACTGGTCCAACTTCAGACTCTACTCTCACTCGTCTCTTCATCTTTTTCCCCAACACGCTATGGCACATCGAGTATAGACAGAAATGAACGCGTTGTTTCGATCGGTGTCCATTATCAGAAAACGGTGCATTCAATTCAAAGCCACGGACCGACTTGTACTCGCTAGTTGTGCTTCCGGTTTGAATAGGTCCTCAACAACAGATGTTTTAACTACGATTTTCTATTAATCGCTAATGGAAGCAGTAACCAGTTCACTAATACATGATCAACACAGTTAAGCCCGATTACTGTTATCTAATTTCATTAATTTGATCTTGTACAAAAATACGATCAGCTTCGAACGGCGCAAAACGCTCGTGTGGGCCATTACCAACCTGTTTCATCTCGAACGGAACACCACTGAATTCTAACAAAATAACAAAGCATTGGCACGGTATAAACGAAACAAAAATAACAGAATCGTTCATTATGGTTCTGGTTTTGTTATTATTTGTGTTATCTTACCAAGTGCATCTTGCAAATCCAAACAACGAAAGCCATATCGACCGGTCCATGTCGGATCTCGGCTTCGTTCCGCCAATGTTGACATCTTGGGATCAAGGAGCGAATGTTGCATTTGATACCTTCGCATTGATTGGCCTTTGCGGCTTTTCGACATTCACAACATACGTCTTAGCTTGAATACACCAATGACTTCGAGAGACCGGCCTTCTAGCGATCGTTAATGTGTCATTGTTTTTTCGCAAGTTTCTTTAGCACGACATTGAAAAGACACATCTTTTTACGCAAGCCTCAAAAAAACAACGATTCTAAATAATTAAAACACATCGTACTAAAAAGAGAAATCGACTGAAATAAAGCTTGAAACATGAGCCTCTTTTATTCTGACCTATAAGAACGCCCAGTGACTGGAAGAACACATTGTATGCGTTGATTTACGACACCAGAGAAGCTCAAAAGCTCGGGCCAAATGCCGGCCTGCGGCGCCATCGGGATGTGTGACGCCTTCGTATTTCGTGTGCACCGATGGGTTATTTGGAATAAACCTATCATCATACCGTATGTTGCAAACACACATAAACAACACAGAGTTCAAAAGGTAACCTGGCATTCTTTAATCACACAATTTACATCTGATCTAAACGTGTTTATTCATAGATACTGCCTATTGAAACACGCAAATATTTTTCACTCGGCTGAACTTTCCCGTACGCTGAAAGAATGCAGCCGGAAACCTACATAAAGCCCTGACTGAGCTCAGTCACCCTTTCTCCTGACAACAGTGATGTTGATTGCCCGATGGCAAGCGGAGACAGCAGTTGACTTGCAGCCAGAAGAATTAGATACTTGTCTGCCAGAAGATTTAGTTTTAAAAGTTTTTTTCATTTCTCTGACAAAACTTATTCTGCAAGTTCATTGTCATCTGACAGTGATCATAATTTATTTGCTAAAAATTAGTGGGTCAGATTTTGGTGCGTAACGCTTTTTTCCCAGATTTTTCAGGGGTCACAAAAGTATTTTGGGGGTAACACATTGGGCAGTCACAAATTTTCTTCCAGCGAAGAAAGAGTTGAAAATAACTGAGAGACAGTTTTGGTTTATCACGATTCTATTCTGGTTGACAACAGTAAACAACATTTTTAAACTGTTGTTTACAATCCCAGAATAATGTTTTATATAGTGTCAATATACAGTTAATTGAAAAGATTCCAGTCTTAAATTACTATGAATTTTCATGACTTTGAATTACTTAAAATTATGTCTTAAATACCTTCCCACCTTTTCTAAGCTCTTAACTCATTTGAGCAAGTGTCTTAATACAACGCACAAAATTTTTTGTAGGTCTAAAAAGAAAAATTCTGGGGAACATACCCATGAAAGTAAACTCCCACTGTCCTTGGCGACCCCCCCCGCCCCCCCCCACCCCCCCTTTTTTTTTCTCTTCCACCAGTTACACCCTGAATTGTAAGGGAATGCATCCTTACGTGATGAAACTGAACTGTTTAGTTTCAGTCTTCACAATAGAACAACACTAACTCGGCATTGGTATGAGCTGGACGGTGGCTGAAAAAATGCTGAAAAAGATTCTGATGGAATCAAACCCAATATATTTAGACGGGATCTGTGTTGCTGTGTGATCACTGATCACTCTCATTGCAGCTGGAAACCCGAAGAGACGTTATCCTGTCCAAACCATTATTATTTGGCCATTTAAAACTTCTGCATTTAAGGAGACTCAAATATACTAAAGATTGATATTTATTTAGTAGAATCTTTGTCTTTTGTTTGCAGTGAAGGCAAGTCATCATCATCTCAAACACACAGTGGTGAAGCCGGTGAAAAGCACAGTCGACAAATAATGCAGTGACCTCATTGTGCTAGGCTACCATGGAAAGATACAGAAGAAACGAACAACGTACCTTACTTCTCTCAGTTTGGGATCTTCTATGTGCAGGTTAAGGCGTATTTTTCTCAGGTTGATGCCTTATAGTTTTTCTCGCTCTTTTACAAGTGCAGTATAAATAGTGATGAAGTTTTTTGTTTGTTTGTTTTAATCTGCAAGAGAAAATGTTTGGGTTTAAATAAACCGCATTGAAGCCAAGCATCTCTTTTATTTTTATTAGTCATTTTCCTAAAGCAGTAAATTATAAAGTAAAACAAAAGTAATTCTAGCAGCTGTTAGAAAGAACAAAATCAAAGTTTTTAAACTGCCAAGTATTTTTAAACATGTTCAATTCAAACTAAGGTATATCAAGTACAGCATGAACTTGTGATGTTACAGAACCTTTAAATTTTCAAAAACTGCCCACCCCACCAACCAACCACCTAAAACAACCAAACACAAATAAACCATTACTCGTAGCCAGAGTTTCGCAAGTTTAACACTGTCAAAAGTATGAAATCAGGTATACAGTCATCTGACGAAACCATGATCAAGAAATAATGCGAAACTTCCTTAATGGATTGAAAAGATAGTATTTATTCAGTCTCTGTTGAACGAGATGATGGAATGCTTTTTTTGATGCCTAGATATTATGAGAGGTAAAGTTAATGAATAAATGGTCTTATTTTATGAATTTTTATAAAATAACAGACTAATTTTTCGGAAGAAAATTATAGCAAATATAATTCATCAACTAGTGAAAATTGGGTACTAAGTCTGAAAAAAACTGTCGCGATTAATTGCAAGTTTACAGTTGGCAGGTAAAAGAGTTGAATAGTGAGCGACTACAGTCAGTCAAATGATTATACCAGGCGGGCGGAGGAACAGGGAGGAAAAAGTACTTGACGAAACAGAATTTTTGGTAAGGTACATGTGAAATGGCAAAAACTCGTGTGAAAAAATCGCTGAAAACAGGTACAGTCAACCTCTGTTTTAAGACCTTCAAATTCCCTAAAATCGGTCTTGAAAGTTCTGGAATTGGAGGGTCTTATAAGGAGGTAGGCACCAACAGATGTATGGAAACCCACACTTTCCTCACAGATGAATTCTCCAAGGCACAAAAAGTATCTCAAGAGCACTGAGAATGCATACTGAAACATGAATAATATCATAGATGAATGCGCAAATTTTAAAGTGATACACCAAACGGATACATTGATTAGGTGTTTGAATATTTCAGATATAAAATCCTAACAATTACACACACACAACACACACACACACACACACACACACACATAACACACACAACACCACACACACACACACACTGTCTCCTTCAATACAACTACAACAAAAGGACATGCAATGACTAAGTGTAGAAGAAATATGTTCACACACATAACAGTACACATACTCGCTCACACACAGACGACACACACCTCTCTTCTGCACTCTCTCATCTCTCTCATCTCTCTCCATTCTCTCTCTCTATACCTATCACTCACTTCTCTCTCTTCACTCTCACACGGGACACACACACACACATACACACACACACACACCACACACACAACACACACACACAAACATGGATGTGACTGTAACTGAATTGAACCATTCAATCTTTCTTCACAAAGGAAGATGTCATTTTCTGCTGCTTCAGACTCCCTGCCCATCTTGAATGCTCTTCCAGAATGTCAGACTGCACAGATAACATTTTTTCAGTCATGTCTTCCATGCCCTTTGCCAAGGCAAATCTGGTCAGTTCCTTGGCATGCTTGAGTGCAGTTTGGGAGCTGAGAGGTGGTGTTTCCACCTCTTCTTCAGAGTCGCTCGCCTGAGGATCAGCTTGGCTAGTAGAACTAGAAGGGCCAAAAGCACAGTCATCACCACCATCAGCAGGCACAGCAGTGCATGTAGTCTGCAGGTTGTCATCACAGACTGAAAACTCCCCCATCATGCAGCCATCCAGCATCCCTTGTAGGCCGGACTCCAGTGGTTCCTCACTAGCAGGCTCTTCGTCAACTGCACACACACACACACACACACACACACACACACACACACACACACACTTGCACGTGACACACTTGCACACTTACACACACACACGCACACTTACACACACACATACTTAACACACACACTTTCACTCTTACACACACACACACTTTCACTCTTACACACACACACACACACACACACACACACACACCACACACACACACACACACACACACACACACTTACATGCGCACACACACACGCACACGCGCGCACACACAAGTGTCCTGCACTTTTGCCCCCCCCCCCCCCCCCTCTCTCTCTCTTGTTTTGTGAGTGGGTGGTCATCCCAAATAAAATTGTTCTTAATTTGTGTTCAAGTGACTGAAAGCGTCTTACCTTCTTGTTGAAAAAAAGAAGGAAATCCACACTTCTTGAAGCACTTGGTGATGGAGTTTGGCTTCAGTGTCCCCCAGGCCTTCCTCAGCCACACCACAGCATCAGGCAGACTCACTGTCTTCACAAGTTCAGGCCCAGTTGCAGTTCCGTCTTCCTCCATGTCAAGCAGAATTGACCGCAGAAATGACTTTCTGTACTTCGTTTTGACAGCCTGAATGATTCCAGCATCCATGGACTGCAGCTTGGATGTGGTCTTTGTAGGCAGCATCTTGAAGGTGATATGGGAGAGGGCAAGAGGAGGATGGGCAGAACAGTTGTCCACAAACACCAAGATCTTCCTGTCATGCAGTCTCATCTTATTGTTGAGCTGTCTTGCCCATTCACTGAAGAGGGCCGCTGTTATCCAGGCTTTCTTGTTAAGGTAAGTCAACACCTAGGGTGGCCATGTCAGTGCCCTTGAAGCAACGAGGTTTGGCACTTTTGCCAATGACGAGAGGCTTCAGTTTTTCTCCTTCAACACTAGCCCCCAACATCACAGTGATCCTGTCCTTAGAAACCTTGCATCCTGCTGGATCATCTCCCTTTCTAATAAGGGATTTGGTAGAAAAGGCTCTGTAGTAGAGCCCTGTCTCATCAACATTAAATATGTCGCATGGCTGGAATTCCTCACACAGAGATGGAAGTCTCTTGCTCCAGTCATCTACCACCACCATGTCAACATCACCTCTTTCTCCAGTCAGGGCTGCACACTGAACGTTGTACCTGCTCCTCCACTTCTCCAGCCAGCCATTTGAAGCAGTGAACTGCAGATGTCCTAATTGGATGGGAAGCATTACAGCCTTCTCTTGGATTAGCTTCCCACTTACAGGAATGTTCTTTGATGGTGCTTCACAGAACCACTCCCAAACCAACTTATTCAAGTCTTCATACAGCAATTTCCTTTCTTTCACATATTTCCGGTCAGCTTTTGCACCCTGCTCCCAGATTGCCATGAGAGTTTTCTGTTCTTTGATTATATTTTGAATCTGGGTCTTGCCAACTTCATAACTTTGAGCAGTCGATATTGCAGTTTCACCTCCACAACTTACTTTGATCACCTCCACTCTCTCTTCTAAGTTCAGTGGCTTTCTCTTTCGTTTTCCGCATGTTTTGCCTACGATCTCAGCCATCTTTTTTTTTTAACAAGGGAAGCGACTCTTGATTGGGGCAGGTCTGCAGTTGTTTCCCTTGATTCATGGTCATACACGAATGCTATGAAGGTCGTAAATTTCAACAAAATGGAGGTAGCAAGTCGTGTTTTAGAGTAAGTCGCTAAAGAGGGGTCATTTTAATAGTAAAATGCATCAGTGCAAAAAAATTGTCTTAAATGAGAGGAGGTCTCATAACTAGAGGGTCTTATAATAGAGGTTTGACTGTATATCAAGATGAATTTGAAGATTGCAGGGTTTATTTTTGTGAAAAATTCCTATGGGTCAATTGACCCACTCTATTAAAAATCAATGGGTCAATCTGAAGATTAATGGGTCATCGGTGGCAGAGACAAAAACAATAAAGGTTTGGTTTTATTGGAGTACGTGCGAACTGAGAAGATGGCGGGGCGGATGTGACTCTGTGAGACTGTGTGGAGAATGAGGGCATGAGATGAGGGCACTGTAGATCTCCCTGTTGCTCCAGATTTGCAAGAGTTCCTCACAGACCGATATTATTTACATTCAGTCTATAATACACAATGAAAATAAAATATATGTTTTTTAATTATGTGTCCTTCATTTGTGTATCCAGCAAAGTGTGTACGAGCGTGTGCGTGTGTGTGTTTGTGTGTGTGTGTGTGTGTGTGTGTGTGTGTGTGTGTGTGTGTGTGTGTGTGAAAGAGAGTATGGGTAACACTGCAGGTGTTCAATGTGGGGCACATTTAACAGTCTAAGAAATGACAGCAATGACTGGTACTTATGAAGCGGCAGACTTTCTTGACACAGCCAGAATACAGCTTTCATAGCAACTTGAACCGCCTCCTCTTCTTTGGATAACGCTTTTTCTGCAGCCACTGACATCCTCTTTTGCTCATTTGGTGCTGCCATTGCTCGCTGGTGATCGCTGCCAGACACATGTCTAGTCAGTGTGCTCGTTCGGAAGTTATTTGTCCCTTGAGCCATTGTGTTTGTAAATTTCAGCTTCCTACACTGTTTGCAGTGCATAAGACCGTTCTCATAACTCAGCCATGGGTAGGAATGGAGCCAACCAACTTGAAAATGTCGTGTTGCCTGTTCATGTTGTTTCGATGTCGATGGCTGTGCATCACGATCTGAAGTAGCAGACAACTCGGAAACTGAAATTTCTGTTTCACTCGGAGGCCTACTACTACTCACTGTTTTTTGTGTGAATGCAAATAACGTCCTCTGTCCCTTTTCTGGTCTAGGTTTTTTCTTAGGAGGAACGTACTCTGTCCCTTTTCTGGTCTAGGTGTTTTCTTAGGAGGCATCTTTGACGAACATATGATATCAACTTTTTCTGAAACTGAAAGCAGCAAACTCTTCCAAGAAAAGGAAAGTGTTCGCTTTCCAAGAACCAAAGAAAACAGCAATTTTCATTGGTTGGAACATAAACCTCTAACAATCATCCGAACGAACTCATCTATTCTTAAAGCATTCGGTTAAGATAAGTTAGGGTCTTTGTTACTTGATCGTTTTGTTGAAAGACTACTGCTTTTGAAACACGATGTAACAATCTATTTATTTATATTTATGTTTGGCTGGCGCGCGTGCATATAAAAATGATGCGCCCGATGTCCCGCTAGGAGCAAAAGTAATGGGTCAATTTTAGACTCAATGCGTCATTTGGCGCAGGGCGCGCTACAAAAATAAACCCTGAGATTGAAGTATGGTGCAGAGACTGTGCATTCAGTTGGTGTCCAAAGACCGATTCCACTGCTCTGCATATTAAAGCATGCCAAGTGACTGAACTTTGAAGTTGTGAAAAATCATTGGATACTCATGCAAACAATCTAATATTACACATTAAAGTATGTGACATGATCTTTAACTCTCTTCAGTTCTTTCCCTTGAATATCGATCACCGATGATTGACGGTTTTCTTCCCGGAATTATGGTATTTAAAACAACGTTTTTTTGTAATCTGAAGCAATCTATCGTCTAAAAAACCTGAAATAGACACATTCATCACAAAAAATATTATTTTAGAAATAATGACCATCCGTCATGCAAAATGCAAAAATCTCAAAAACTGTTGAGAGTTAATGTGAAGCTTTTGAGGTGGGCTGGGCTGAGGGTGGGGATGTAGGGGAGACTGGGGGTGGGGGGTGGGGAGACACCACACAGTAAACAGCACACCACAAAAAGAAAGGTTGACAAGATTTATTATTACCAAAATGAAGGCAGTGATTTATAAAAAAAAAACTTACTGATTTTGTTATTTTTCTGGCTGAACTACCATAATTTTTCTATCTAGTTACAGACTGAAAGGAACCAAATCAAGTTTGTAAGAGCTATGGAAACATCAGAAGTGCTTGGGTTTTTGGGTTGCAACCCAGTAAAAGTGAAGTAGTGAATTTAGTTTGGTGTGCTGTCTGTCAGTGTGTTTGTAATTTGGGTCACTCAGTATCCAGAAACAATCCATAACATTGACACCAGCTAATCACTTGCTGACAGTCTCAGGCATTTCTTGTGACTTCTACTTTATTTTATGATTGTGAGTCATAAATTTGATTGCATATATTCTTTGATACCTGGCAGTTTTGATTGTTCAAAATGTCTTTTACCCCTTGCCCATATTTTTGCAGGTGAAGAAAGATCCCAAGACAGGCCAGTCCAAAGGTTTCGGTTTCGTGCGCTTTGCAGAATATGAGGCTCAGTTGAAGTGCATGGCCCAGCGCCACATGATCGATGGCCGGTGGTGTGATGTGCGCATCCCTAACTCGAAGGTAGGAGGTCTTTCTCTGTTGCTTTTCCTTGATAACAAGGCCAATACTTTATTGTGACCTTTAGAAACTTTAAAAGGAGACGCTGAGTCAAAAATATGAAGAAGTCTGTGTTTGCAGGTGCTAAAGCAATTTGGTTAAAAATGTGCTTGAAATAAAGATTGAACTCAATGTCATTGCAAAGTATGGGCCTGAAGTCCTACATAATTTGCCTAAGTTTTTGTGATGGTGAGCATGAAGGTGATGCAGTGGAGTTCCATTCTGGTCTCGGACTATATGATGAGACTGTATTCTGTGCTGCTTGTCATAATGTATCTTGGTGTCAACATTGCCTTAGAATTTCACCTTGAGTTGGTCAGAAAATTTTATCAATGTTATAAGAGTCTGATTTATTCAGTACATGGAAGTATATTGTGTGTTTGTAATCTTCCATTCTGAGACTGTAGGTCAGACAGCTATGTACAGAAGCTGATCATCAAGGTAAAAACCCCATAAATTGCATCTGATGGGACTGGAAGCCACAACTTCCCAGATGCAAGCCTGTAACACTATCAGTAACTTTCTGGGTGTGGTTTTGTTTGTAGTGCTGTGATCTTTTTAACCGTCTTTAGTATGCACTTACCTGAGCTTAGTTACGCCGAAAACCCATCGGCAAGGTAAGTAACTCCGTAATTTGAACATGGTTACCCAATTTAAAAATTAATTTAAAAGAGAGGAAAGGAAATAGTGAAATGAAAATAATTTTAAAAATTCCTACGAATATATATGTTGCTATATCATAAGTTTGAAGAATATCATATGAGCCATTTACTCGGGGGGAAAAAAAAAATCTTCTTCAGAACGTTCTTCCGAATCATACCTGGAACATCATCCCAGTCGAAATCTAGGTCACTCTAAGCTTCATTACCCAGCACTTTCACTAAGTCTTATGCCGTAAATCCTACAAATCACAGTATCTTCATCACTAAATCTCGTTATAGAACGGCAGAAATCAAGGTTAGCGATGGCGAAAAACAGCATTTCGACCACAAAACTTTAAAAATTCGTAACTCGAGAACTACGGCACGTATCGACTCGCGGTTTTTTGCAAACGGAAGTAAATGGCCACAGGAAGAAGGAAGTCATGTTCTCGCGAGACTTCCTTTTCTACGAGAAATATGGCGGCGCCCATTGTTGCCACGTGTTTTACCGGGCGCTGGCAGTTGCTCAGCGTTTTGGCCGTGTGATTTCCGGTTGGGCGCTAGCGGGTTCTCGCCTGTCAAGAGGGTTAATGTTCTGAAAATGCCAGAAAATAATGGGATTGTCCAGCATATTCTGACCTTAGAAAAGGTGGCTTGGTGGGTTAATTACTTTTCTAAAGAAATTGGCAAAGAGCCGTGTTCTTGAATGGTGGTTAAGGACAGAAGGGAAGTGTTGGATTTGTTTAGGGATGTAAGAAAAGTGATGTTTTGACATAGTTAGCTTATGTTAATAAATTAGAAGCCTCCTAACACTCCCATGAATAACTGAAGTATCAGTGACATTTGATTTGATTGCACAATTTATCTCAGTTGAGTTGTGGTAAAAAGGGCCATAATTCTTCCTGAAGTTGCACAGAATTTTCCAACTTAAAGGGAAAGAAAACCCATCCCACCAACTGTATTCATAGGCTGGAAGTAAATGTTAATAGATAGAAAAGAATGTGATAATATTTAATCGGGTCTGACGGCAGTAGAGTTACCAGACCTGTTTAACCTAATGATTTTAATGTAATTTTTACGGAAAAGAATTGAAATTACGGGATTAACACACACCACCCCCCACCCCCCCCCCCCCCCCCCCCCCCAACCAAATTACGGGGAAAAAAATCAAAGAAAGAAAATTGTAAAAGGCGAAGTTTCGTCTGCTACTGTTTCGGTCAAAAGCAGTAAAAAGACATTTCCCAGCATGCCTTGCGTCTTTTACCTTGTCAAAGATGGCGATCAAGCAGTCTTGCGTGCCAACGGCTGGCTCTTCCAAATCTTCAAAAGCTGCAAAAGTATTGCGATTATGAAGATTACGTGGTTTTTTTTTTTTCAAATTACATGTTTTCGTCCGAGATATTACAGGTACACGAATTTGGGGTAAACAGGACTGAGTTACTATTTTTCTTAATATATGATTCGAAAATTGTATGGTTTGGAACAAAGTACATCTGACATGTTGTCAGCTTGAAAGTTACTGGTGTCTGATTACCAATACACGTTTGTTTAGCAGTTTAATGTACCATTTTGAGATGTCATGTGGGATAATACTGCTATAGCTTATGTATATAATACATGTTGATTGCTGATTGGTATACTTTCCTGTAATGCTGTGGAGGTTTAAATGCAGGTTTGTACGCTCCTTGAAACTCCTTAAATTCGGAGAGCTAATTTTAAGGTCTTGAAAACCCTTGAAAATCAACGAAATGTGGTTCTGTTGACCAAACCTCCTTGAAAACCGTTGAAAATCAAGCCATTGGCTCCAAAAAATTTTAATGTGGCAAAAAGAAATGACAGTTTGATTTTACTGCGTTCAGGTTGATTGAAAATTATTTAAAAACAAATTTTTACAACGTTGCAATCCTGGATTGTCATCTGTTAACTAGGGGAGATAATTAGTAAATTTGTCAGTTTTTACGCATGTATTGTAGCCTTAAATTAAAGAAAAATCTTCTTTAAAACTTGAAAAATCCTTGAATTTTGTTCTTTGGAGTCCGTAGGGACCCTGTAAATGCTGTGTTTTCCAATGCCTGTGGTAAACTACCCATTGTCACATTTTCCATGTGCAAGGGCTATGTATGGTATGGATTATAGTATATTCCCACCGTCATCTTATTCAATCGTTCTTTTACATCACAGAGTTTGTATGCTCTTTGAAATTTATTGAAACTTCTTGAATTCTGACAGCCAATTTCCAGACCTTGAATACCCATGATAAAATGTACTGTTGACCGAACCACCTTGAAAACCTTTCACAATCTAATCATCGGCTCCAGAAAATTTTATTGTGGCAAACAAAAGGCATTTGATTTTTCTGTGTTCAGGTTGATGAAAAATTATTTTAAAACAAATTTGTATATAGTCGCGATCCCGCAGTGTCTGCCATTTCACCAAGGGAGATAATTTGTAACTTCTGCAATTTAAAAATTCTACACATGCGCGAATGTCTTGCACTTCCGGCTTGTTTAGTTGTCTGTGATTGCTGGTTTGTGAACGAAGCCTGAAAATGCCGGGGGGTAAAATGTGCTTTCAACCGTCTGTGGTTGGATAACCCCAAGTATTGGCGAGAGAAGACAAAGCAAACAAACATGCCTGGTACTGCACAGTCAGCAAAAAAGTTTCGATTTGCGAGCAATGGGCGAGAGTGCCCTGGTTAGCCACAGCAAAGGAAGAAAGGACATGGCTCTACTGGCGTTGAGCAAATCTTCAACAGCGATACCCATCTCGCACTTTCTTACAAACAATATGGGAGCAGCAGCGTCGAACGCGAATGTTGTGTTGCCATTAAATCCTGATCCTGTTGTGTCTGTGCGCGAATCTAGTACCAGCTCTTCAGCCACAATGGACTCGTTTTGCTCAAAGACAGATGTGCTGAAATCTGAAATTCTATGGACATTGCACACTGTCAACTTGCACCAAATGTTCAGCTCTTGTGAACAGAATTTTCAGCTTTTTCAAAGAGTGTTTCCAGATAGTCAAATTGCCAAAGGATTTCAGTGTGGTGAGGGAAAATCAAGGTATTTGGCGGCATTTGGCATTGCACCTCACTTTCATTCATTGTTGAGAAAAAGAACACAAGAAGAAACAAACTTCGTGGTTGTGAGCAATTTGCTGTGAGTGTGAGCAGTGGCTTTCCAGACTTTCAGCAGTTCTTTTGTATAAAATGACTTTCCAGTTAGTAGTAACAGTACGCCTGCTTTCTGTTGTGTGAAGTAACAACTGATCAAGTCAACCTAGGGCAGAAAACGGGTAAGGGCATATCCATTTAAGCATGTGTTGTAGCCTTGATATTGGATAAAAAAATCATCATGAAAACTTCTTGAAAACTCATGAATTTTGTTCTTGTATCACATAGGAATGTGATTTGGTGATTGTGTGATGAAGTATGTTTGGTTTATATGAATACCCGAGCAGTGTATACATTACGCCTAATGTTTGGAAATACATGTGGAAGTGCATATGTGAGAAACAGTTCTTTGCTTGTGAAATGCAGGAGGGAGCCCAGCAGATGATGAACCGCAAGGTGTTTGTTGGGCGATGCACGGAGGACATGAATGCGGAGGATCTGCGTCAGTACTTCTCGAAGTTTGGGGAGGTGGTGGACGTCTTCATCCCCAAGCCCTTCCGCGCTTTCGCCTTTGTCAGCTTTGCTGACCCGGATGTCGCCCAGTCGCTCTGCGGGGAGGACCACATCATCAAGGGGGCCTCAGTTCACATCAGCGGAGCTGCTCCCAAAGCCAGCGAGAAGCAAGGCGGTTATGGAGGAGGGATGGGTGGGGGAGGTATGGGGGATCGGCGGTTAGGGGGATCAAATTACAGCCACCTGACTGGCTATTCTCCTAGCTACTCTCAGGGGTCTTGGAGCCATGCTGCACGGCCTGGCTCCAGCTCCAACCCTGCCAGTTCCTATGGCAACAACTTGGGGCTGGGCAACCTCGGGCTTGGGGCATTGCAGTTGAACCACGCTATGCTGGCGGCAGCTCAGGCGGTTTTGAGTGGTGGGGGAGGATGGGGACCCCTAGGGCTGACTAACCAGCAGGGTGGAGCTGGGATGCAGGGAGGGGTGGTACAGCAGGGTCAGGCTGGGGGTCAGGGGGCGGTGCCGGCCAGTATGGCAGGACCTGGAGGGTCTGGGGCCAGCAACGGCGACCAGTCCCAGCCGGTGACTAACACCACCCCAGCGCCTACCACCTTTGGCTCAGTAGGCAATGGCACCAGTGGTGCTGGAGGCTTTCTTGGCTGGGGGGGAACTCAGGCCTCGGAAATGACCACCCACAGTCCCAGCCAGATGGCCGCCGGATGGGGTAGCACCCATTCCAAGGCTCCCACTGGCTGGAACTAGGCTGTGCGTGCTGTGTTGTGCTTGGTGGTCTGCCTGTCTGCCATGGGTGGTTGGTCGTTAGGGTCTTGATGGTCAACAGGTCTGTTGTCTTTTCTTGGAAAGGATGAGTGCTTCTCTTATAGGATTGCAGAACACGTGCCACTTTTCACTTTGGTTTTCCTTCTCTAGTTTTCCCTCTTTTCTTTATTTTTATTTTGGGATTAGATTAAAAAAAAAATCTTTCCTTACCTCTCCCATATACCTTCTCTTTGGCAAAAGGAATTAAACCAGACTATAGAGAAGATAAAGTAGCTTACAAACCTTAAGGGGCTTCCCTCGGCTTGATTGCTGGTGTCAGTTCTCTTTGGAATTGATGAAAAGTGGTCTGTCAGCAGGCAGCGGTACTGTGTGATCCACATTTTGGTCTTGAGTGGCTCCAAGGAAACAGTGTGTCCAAAATGAACAGCATGAAATTTAACATAATCGAATAGCTGGGAAATAAACAGCACAAGTATATTTCTTTTCTTTCCCAAGCTATAGTGTATGCTTTGACTTTAGCCTTTGTTCAGAGGGCAGAAGGGGATCATATTTTTTTAAGCACTTTGTTTTTGTGTACATGCTTCTGCGTTTCCTGTTGATAGTGGAAAGAAGGGTGGGGAAGTCTAGTTGAGTGAGAAGTGGTGTAAGTTGCAGAGATTTTGAAGTTGTAAGCAATATTATGAATGGTACAAAATAATTGGGAACAAATCATTTCTGAGCCATATATAGCTAACGATAATCAGTATTTTGGGAAGTTTGAAACCTTGTGGAAGATGAGAAATGATGAGTGGCAAATGGTTATTCATAGTGATTGTGAATAATCTGCACTGTGCCCTCTTTAGGATATGTGTCGCATGGGTGTTTTTTGTTTTTTTTTTCCTTTGCAAACATGGAATTATGAAGATTATTTTTAAAACAAATAAAGAAAAAGATGTCTAAAAGAGCATGGAAAGGTCTTGTGACCTCAGATAGTCACTGGTGTATGAAATAGATTTACTTAGGACTTGTGTATCTATTGGGTGGTTCGCCTTCTCCAGTGTCGATATATTTTTGCATGCTGTGAGTTGGATAGATAAGCATGTTCTGAGTTTGACTCGCTCTGACTGGGATGAGATCTGGATTAGTCTGAGACACCGAAGAAAAAAGTGCTGCCAGCTTTTCTTTTTCTTTTTTCTTATGGAGTAAGCCCAGAAATGTCTGTTGGAAGCAGATAGAAGGAATGATGGAATGATTTTTGCATAGAAATGCAAGAAGGAATGGAAAGAGTGATCTATTTTTGCCTAGAGGTGCTTGATGCAAATGGACTCTGGTTTGATCAGCATGTTTGTGTGGTGTGGATGGTTGGGCTGGTCTGAGCAGTGATCTGTAGCCAGAGCGGCTGAAATTGGAATGGGTAAAAGAAAAAGCAAAAGAAGAAAAAGTGGTATTTGGTGACAGAGCAGGGAAATGGGTGCAAGATGAATGGTTGCAATGGAGTAGTGTTATGATAACTCTGGAGTAATCTTGCTCATTTGTCTTGTGCGCTTTGTTGTGGTCTAGGTCATGCTTCACAACAACTAAAGGGCAGCAGCTGTTTTGTGCTCGTGGTGTAGGTGAGAACAGTTCACTGTGTGTCCATGGCAGTGATGTATTTATGGCTTGAGAGTGACGATGGTGTGTGCTGTGTTTCCAAAGCCTTTGCTCTGGATTCAAACAACAAATCTGGGCAGAAAATAATGTTTGAGGTGTTGGAATTTTTTTAAAACTGTAAGCAGTTGGGTTGATAGAACTGAAAGCATCTAATACATGTAGTGGAAAAAAATGTTGTTTTGTGGACTCTGTGTTTTATCCTAAGGAGAAAATGTGTGGTTTTTCTTTGGTTCTTTGCCTCTCCTTCACACCTAATAAAAGAATTTTTTTTATCGTTAACACGGGTATAACGTAGCTGTGCCCTCAGCTTGTTTGCTTGGTTGAAGTGACAGTGAAGTGTTGATGATGGAAGAGTTAGTACTTTTTTTTGTTTTTTGAATTATATGCTCGTTTTTAACCAGTCGACTGCCTGTTATCACCCTGTCTTCTCATTCTTTGTGTTTTTCTTTCTTGTATTCTGTTGGTTAAGAGTGAGTTTGCTGTGGAGGGTCTTTTGAATTTTGTGTATGCCACGTTGTGGAAATTTGCAGTTTTCTTGGTTTTATAAGTGGGTGAGGTGGGATGTATACAATAGGCAGATGTCTATACAGTGCATTTGTTCGTGTGTGTTTTGTGTGGCTGAATCTATGGAAGGAAGGGAGCTAATGCTACACGAGTTTGGTGTTCTTGTTGTGCTTACCAGAAGCCAAATTTGCATTGTTCATGGATTGTCAATGTTTTCTCCATTCTCGGTGGTTTTGTCATTTTAGGGGATGAAGCATGTGTGTGAAACTAAAGAGAGAAACAATTGTGACTGAAAGACAAAAGATTTGTGACAGAAAAAAAAGAAAGAAACCACAAAAAAAAAATCAAACAAAATCTCCCCATTTAAAAAGAAGAGAGAGAGAAAAAAAAAGGAAAATCCCAGTAGATCTTACTGTCTGAGCAGTATGCCTTGTTTGTAAGGAGACTTGCATTGCCTGCACATCAGCTGCATGGCCAGTATCCCTCTTCTCCTCAAAACTGTGAAGGCTGAAGTTTAAAGGGAAGCATGGTGTGGATGAACAAGTACATTGAAAGGTCATGTTACATCATCATCTACTTGAATTAAAACTTGAGTGAACTGAAGAGAATGTATCTTTTTCTATTTCATTTTATTTTTTAGTTGTTCTTTCACTTCCAGCAGTTCAGCAAGAGAGTGAATGAAAATTTTTTGAATGTGATGTCAAGCTGATGTTTCCGACATAAATTTCAGTTTGAATTAGTTGGACAAAAGTGTAAATGTGTTGGTTCACATTTGGTATTGTGTAGTGGTTGTACATAAAGAGGGAGTGAAAACAGCATTTGATAAGTGGTCAAATCAGTTGCGTCTGTTTGTGGGCGACATCTGTTGTGTCCCCCTGGTTTTTCATGACATCTCTACTTTATGGTCATGTCAGCCGTAACATTTTCTCCTAGGTATGTTTTTGCTGAATAAGTGAAATCAGTGTTGGTTTGGGCATAGTCAGGTAAACTGATGTTTTGCCGCATCTGGACCTTTCACTGCCTTTTCCTTCTGTTTTTTTTTTCTTTTTATGTCTTTTTTGTTTTGTTTTGTATGATAATGAAACATTTTAAGGTTCTGGACTGTGATTCCAAACATTACCATAGGTCATGAGAGCTGGTGCCTGCCTTGTTCAGACATGTTTGGTTTAGTCACATTTTAATTGCCCCATGAGCAAATTGCTTAAGAAAATGTCTGTGTTCTGTTTGGTGACTCCCTGAAGTTGAACATGTAATGTTAGATGGTGCACTATGCTTGTTTGAGAGAAACCAGGACAGGGGGGGAAAACAGGGTTATCTTCTTCCCCTCCGATATGTACAGAATGAAGATAGGGGCTTACCTTGGTGTGTATTTGCCTCATTTTGCATGCATGTGACTGAAAACCGGACCCAGTTGAGTTGAAGCTAGAACACTAGTGATGGAAGGAATATCCTTTAAGAGAAATTGGGCTGTTTTTAAGGAACCTTTAGTGCCCGTATTTCTTTATTTTTCCTCAGTATCTTAAGAAAGAGACTGACCTTGTAAAATGTTTTGTGTGTGTGTTTCTCTTTTTTCTATTTTAAAATTTTTTAAAATTTATGCTTGGCATGTGAAATGGTTGTAAGGGAGCGGCAAAACGTTGGTGAACAGTGATGAGAATGTCTCCCATGAGTTGTACTACAGATGTGTACATTCACAGATCTTCATGTTGGTGTCAGGTGACTTGGACTTCACTGATGATGATAGACCCATATTTCACATCTGATGAATGAGCGAATCATTGTGCAGTGCATGGACTGACTAAATTCATGAAGAGAGAACTTTCAGGGTGAGAGGGACATTTGAGAGGAAGACGACTCACAGTATCATTCACGGGAAGAATGAGGACTGATATAGTTGTAGAGAGCTGAAACCCGTTTCATGAGATTGCGCGATAATGTCTTGATAGTAAAACCTGTTTCATGAGATTGCAAGAACACACCTTGGGTGAGTGGGGAAGCTGTCTTCATTAGTGGTGTTATTTTAGTGCATAATAACTTGTAGCATTAAAACGAATAAATAAATAGGCTGGTCACAGAGCAGAGAGATGGAATGGTTGCTGGATTGTTTTCATTTGCTTCGTAGTCATGCCCCACGTGGGCTTACCATGCTGTTGCTAGGCCTTTTTTGAAGTGAATAAGATCAGGTATGATGAGCTATATCAGTGAAATAAAAACACACAGAAAAAAAAAAAAATGGAAAGTTTATCAAGTTCGTTAGTTGCAACGATATAGCAAGTCAATTGGAAAGGGCCACGTACTGCTGTGTGCATGTATATGTTTTAAATGTCTCTATTCAAGATTTGTGATACAGATGCAACAAGTATTATCAATGATGGTCATAAGAAAAGAGTTCAAATAGATGCCAATTACTAGAACATTGAGAAAAGATAACAAAATGAGTGAGCTAAAGCAAGCTGAATGTGTTTCCATGTGGGCTGAACATAGCAGTTTTGCCCATGGTTGTAATTTGGAGGGAGATCGTGCACAATTTATTCACCAAGGGGTTGTATTTTAGTATGTGATAAAAGGGTCTTGATGGCCACAGTTATAAGGAGTATAATTACATGTTTGTAATTTTTTTTAAATCCTTTTGTTGCAGATTTTTTGTTTTGATTAAGTTTACAAGCCAAGCAGTTGAAGAGAAGGGATGAAAATTGCTGTAACAGCTTGATCTGAATTGGAAAGCAGTCGTTGAGGCGGAGTTCCTCTTCTCTCTTGCCTGTGACAGTTAAATGAAAGCGTGTTCTCATCTTGATATCTCAGTAGTCAGGTGGTTGTATCATCATTCATCTTAATCTGGCTTGGTTGAACAGGCCCAATTCATGTCAGCATGCTTTGTTTTGTGAGTACCACTTCATTTAGCTGGTATTTTTATATGATAGATACTGTCACAGAGCATGTAAAGGGCTATACATAAGAGAGGAGTGAGACAAGATTGGCGCTTGTTCACACTTGATTATAAAAGTTTTAACACCATGGGATTGTTTTATGTTAAAGCTTGAAAAGAATAACTTTTTGTCCAGCATCAGAAATTGTAGTAGAGAATGCTGTCTTACTGCCAGTCCCACAGTAAGCCTACTTCAGACATTTAGGGAATTGATCACATGTCGTATTATATCCCAAGTTGAAAAACACAAAAAGAGGAAACTAGAATTTGGATAAAAACAGAATTAAATTATTTTGTGATCTTAGATAAAGCGTTGCAAAACAGAAGTCTGTGGGCATAGTATCACCAATTTTGACTTGAAAATTGATGGCTGAAGAAATCTGATGTTACTTGCAGAGTATCATGAGAGAGTAGAATCCTGGCGAAGCAGAATTATATCAGGAAGACCATAAGTTGTATTTTCCTTTGTCATTTGTTTTTGTATCCACCATGTACATAGAGGAACTCCCTGTCCCTGTACTCGGTCTGGCTCGTCTTCCTGGGGTTTGTTTTGTATGCATTTTGTTGTTTTGCAGAATGTCATTGTGACTGCATTTAGTGGGACATGGTTCATGTGAACTCTTGACCCAGTACAGTTTTCTGCTTCAGACGGAAACCAGTGAGAGTCTGACAACATACACTGAAGTTCTCTAGTTGTGGTGGTGATAGCCTGAAAGCTGTTTCTTGACAAAGGAATAGGTGGAAGTGTTAGCACATCATTCAAAGGATTCTTGGAAATCCCCTCCCCCTCCTCTTGTTCTTTGTTCACTTCAGAATCGGTTATGTCAACATTCTGTTTCGTAAGATACATTTTCACTCTTTTGTTTGTTTGTTGCTGTTCCTTTTGTGTATTGTTATTACTATTATTATTTCTTAATTCTAAAAGTATTGGTTATCATTGAAAGTGAAAAAGAAAGAAGTATTCGGGTCTGTTATAATGAAGTAAGAAACAATCACCAACCGAGAGTATTTAGGTATTTGGAGTGGGGGAAATAAAAGAACTTCTCTTTTTTTTTTTTTGATCTTGGAAGATGGAAGTGGTGTCAATATTTAAACTAGTTTGACTTCAGCCTGCCACAAAAGTTTTGAGGAGGGAAGAAATTTTTATCAGAGCATATGATTGAATGTGTGTTTTCTTTTCCCTTTTCCTTTTTTGCCCTTCTCATCCCCATCGTCTTGTGTATATAGATTTGAGTGGAGCTAACTGGAAGAATGAATTGGTCATGATTTTTTCTTGAAAATTTGTTTTGGTTTTAGTTGGCTTAGTAAGCGTTAATTCCTTGTGTATGTGGTGTCATACAACTGGTGTTTTGTCTATGTACAGTGGTTCAGTTCACACCCAGAGGGCTAACCAACATTTCCTGGTGTTGTCAAAGATACACAGAATTTGAGGATATATTATTTTAAAAAATTGTTGTGTATTGTATGAAAAAAGGAATACATGATTGCAGGAGTTCTCTTTTTTGTTGTTTGTTTTTAAAGGAAAATTTACCAGAAAAGGAAAACTTTTTTGCAGAATACTGTGAGGAACTTGATGAGGGGGGTGGGGGGAGGCGGCAAAAAAAAGAAAGAAAAGAAAAAGTGGAAGATACATTAATTTTCCTAGCGTATTTAACATTGATCTTTATCACAGAGGTTTAAAGAACAAAGAAAACTATTCCTGATAAGCTACATATTGTTCAAATTCCACTATTCAGTTGTGGTGAAAAGATATCCTGAAAAGAGATCTTGCCAGACAATCTGATGCTCCTGGAGCAAGTGGAAATGAGTTTGAAGACAAAAGTTCATGTTTGTAGCTAACGGGATGGGAGACCAATAGTGGTTCTTCAAAACAAAGCAAAGAAGAAAAAAAAGGAAAGAAAGAAAAAAAATTTGCAACACATGTGTAGGAGGATCTGGTGCAAAGGTTCTGATTAAGAAACAAACAAAATTTTTACACCAAATTGATGTGAAAACATTTCTCATGGCTCATGTATGTAGTGGTCATTTGAAAAATATGTGAAAGATCTGTGGAAAGAGGGGTGGAGCTCTCTAGTTGATAATAAACGCTTTCAGATACATCCAGACTTTTAAATGTTTCTAGTCTGCCTCTGGATACTAACTGAAAGAAAGACAACCAACTTTACTGGCAGTGATCCACTGAACATTTCATAGACATTTGTGCTAAGTTGGAGTTGATGGATGGTCTGTACCAGTTTCAAAAGAACATCATCATTTGAACTGAAAGCTCTCTGACAGATCTCAGTTTTATTGTTGTTGTAGTCCTTCGACTTTGTCCCATGTGGTATATAAGCAAACTTCTCAAGTTGTAAGGAAATCAAATTGCTGTAGTGATAACTAAAAACAGTTGGTGTGCAGAGAATTTTGTTTCCCTCATTCTTTGTAGTTAGGGAAACTGGTTTGATGTTATCTGAAGAGAGACTAGAGCCCTGCAATGTCACACCTTCAGCTTTAACTTGGCCATTGTCCCTGTCTGGTTGCCCTCTGTGAATAAAGCTAGTAATGGTATCCACACACTGGCGTCATTACTTAAGTGTGGCTCTCTCTGTATGACGTTTTGTGAACAGCAGAGGTGTGGTGATGTTCTTTGGATAATTGTTTTCATTCTCACAGGAATTTTTTTTCTTCTTAATTTGATATGATGCTTGCACCGTTTTGGCTTAGAGTTGTGTAGCATGAGTTCAGTTTTTATTTTATTTTATTTTATTTTTCCAGAACTTAAGTGTGGAGCTGTTGTATTCTGGTGTGCATGGCTGTACTGATGTTTTATGAGTAAACATTTGACATTGACATCACAGAAGACACCTTGTTCAATTCTTGTGCAGTGTGCCTGTCACTTTGTGTGTATGTGTGTGAAAGAGAGAGAGAATGAGGAATGAGGGAATTATGTCAGTGTGAGAGAGAATGAGGAATGAGGGAATTATGTCACTGTAGTTGTCAATGTGTTGAATACAGTTATCAACATGTACATTGTAATAGGTGATTTGAGACACCATAAGTTTGCCTGGCACACGCATATAGTACCTGGCAGGGTTCAGCCATCATGGAGCAGCACATCAGAGAAGACACTGCACTGCTTCCAAGTTACTTCAGTGCTGTCCAGTAATTCAAGTTCTGTATCAATACTTGAGACACCACCTGGAAATGCCCCTCAGATGACAATATTTGCTTGGCTGCGGAACCAGAGTGATTGAGTGAATTCCACCCGATGATTCATCACATTCACCCAAAAACGGTTCCCAGAGTTCCCCTATACCAACGATGACATGGAGAGGAAATTATATTTTGAAGTTTTGCTGTCGAGTCAAATTTTGTGGAAGCAATGGCTAGTTTCCCTGTGCTGTTCAGCCAAAACTTTCTTGGCCAACAAAGACTTGATACTGTGATTGTTACTTCACTTCCATTCCTAGGTAGCTTATGCTTCCATCCCTCTTTCCATGACCCAACCTGAAAGGGACCCCATGTAGACCATAAGACCACAAATGGGGGTGGGGGTGGGGGAACTTGTCACAGACTGACTGGATGGGTAAGAGATAAGATAAGATAATGTTGCTTATAGCCCAGCCGACCGCAAAGGGCCACATCAGGGCTGTCACCACGTTAAAATCAACTCACCAGTCATTCAAAAAAAAAAAAAAAAAAAAAACAAACTTTCACACATCTCGTTAAATGACATCGTCTACAAACGCACCAGAAACTTTGTTAAAAATCTTTCTGCTGTAAAATCTTAAATCAGATGAAAAATGTTAATCTCTCTCAAAAACTCAAGGATCACGTCAGGCGGGACATCCCTGAACAGGATCTTCATGGACTCCGCTGTAAAATGTTTGTGTCTCACATCGTGCAAGTCCCAACACTCTAAAAAAAACATGTTTCATTGTGAGTGGCGCATGACATGGAATGCACCACGGAGCTTCTTCACTCTTTAAAAGGAAAGAATGGGTAAAATACGAATGGCCGGTGTGCAGCCGGCACAGAACCGTTTCCTCTTTACGACCACCCGACGTAGATGGGAGGAAGTCCTTAAGGTTTGGACGGATCTGAAAGAGTTTGTTAGTCGTCTGTGTGTTCCAATCCTCCTGCCAGAGGTGTCTCACATAATCGTTAATTTTGGGTTTCACATCTGAGCAGGGGATATAAGTGTTGGACAGTTTCTCTCTTGTGGCGTTCTTGGCTAAACGATCAACCATTTCGTTCCCGCCGATGCCAACATGACCAGGAACCCAAGCAAGAGTAATGTTGTAACCGTCCGCCTTCAACTTGCTAAAAAGTTAAAAAAAAAGTAAAAGTTCTGGATGCTGAAGGTTGCGGCCAGCTATGGCCTCCAAAGCTGACAGCGAATCCGACAGAACCAGAAAGTCCCTCTTCGAAGAATGTGAGATTATCTTCAAAGCCAGTACCAGAGCAGTAAGTTCAGCAGAATAGACAGAAGCATCGGAATGTATATGTTCCAACAGTATCTGAGAAGGAGCCCCAGGGCAGTAGGCTGCACAGGCCACTCCATCTTCAGACTTGGAACCGTCAGTGAAAACTTTTTGACAGGATGGGAATTTGGAACAGAGCTCAGCATACAAAGCCTTGTACGCCAGAGAGCTGGTAGACTCTTTGCGAAAAGGTGCAAGATCGAAACGAATCTCAGGTGTGAAAAAGGTCCACGGAGGTTGATCCGGAAACTTGGAAAAATCCGACACAACTCCCAGGTCTAGACCTGCATTCCGCACGTGAGGCTGCATACGAAGACCAAACGGCGGAATACATTTAGGGTTGTTTTCAAACTTACTTTGGAACGGAGGATCAAAGACACAGTCATAGGCAGGGCTTTCTGGTTCCGAGAACAGTCGGATATAATAATTTAACGACAGTTTCAGCCTGCGGTTGGACAATGAAGGTTCACCCGCCTCTGCGTACAAGCTGTACACAGGGGTGGTGCGGAACGCTCCAAGACAGAGACGAAGCCCTTGATGGTGGATAGGGTCCAAGAGTTTGAGGTAAGACGATCTTGCGGAGCCGTACACAGCACAACCGTAGTCCAGTTTGGAACGGGCTCTGTAGAGGTGCAGCAAAGTTTTCTTATCAGCGCCCCAGTCGGTGTGCGCTACGACCCGCAGAATATTCAGTGCTTTCTGGCAAGCAGTTTTGAGGTTTTTGATGTGGCTGAGAAAGTTCAGTTTCTGGTCAAAAATGATTCCCAGAAACTTGGCCTCTTTAACAGCTGGAATGGGAGATTTCCCTACTTGAAGTTCGGGATCTGGAAAAAACTGACGGAAATTATGGAAGTGAATACACTGCGTCTTTGTTGAAGAAAAGGTGAAACCGTTTTCATCCGCCCATTGATGGATTTTATCCACGCAAAGCTGGAGCCTGCGCTGGACACTCGGGTACAGGCTTCCAGTGCGTAGACAGCGAAATCATCCACAAACAATGAGCAGTCTGAACCCTGCTGAACTGATTGAACAATGTTATTAATCTTGATGCTAAAGAGGGCAGGAGACAGTATGCTCCCCTGTGGAAACACCCAACTCCTGCTCGTGGACATCAGAGAGAGTGGTGCCAAACCCGGACCTGAAATGTCGTTCTGCCAAAAAATTTTGAATAAAAAGCGGAAGATGACCTCGAAAACCAGATCGTGGAGATCATGAAGTATCCCGACTTCCCAGGTGGTATCGTAGGCCTTCCCCAAGTCAAAGAAAAATGCCACTGCTTTGCTGTTTGTTCAGAAAGGCGTTCCGAAGTGTAGATTCCAGACGAATCAAATGGTCAACAGTAGTCCGTGTTTGCGGAAAACCACACTGTTCTTTCGCCAAAAGGCCATCGGTTTCCAGTTTCCACATGACCCTTTGCATTGACCATTTTCTCCAATTTACAGACACAGCTGGTCAAAGCTATGGGACGGTAGTTTGATGGATTAGAAAGATCTTTTCCAGGTTTGGGATGGGAATAATGAGGGCTTTTCGCCAAGAGGGCGGGAAAGAAACCTGTAGTCCACACATGGTTGTTATACCTGAAACCCAGTATATTCAGACCTTCTTGGGGAAAGATGTTTCAACATAGTGGAGGGGGTAAGATTTATGACCTTGCTTTTTTTTAGTAGAAACATTTCCTCTTGCACAATAATACTTTGAACCATGCTGATTATGTCTGGAGAGGGAAACCGATCACAGCCCCGTTTTAGGAGCAGTGATCGTTTCAAAGTTTTCATAATTTGAATTTCTGCAAAATCAGAACACCATAGCACCAGCCAAAGCATCGCGCTGCCAAGGTCAGGGAGCAGACTGGCGCTTGCTCTAGGTCTGTCATCGCTGCTAGCGGTGTATATTTTGATGAGTCAACCACGTGAAAAGTAACACGTTTCACTTTGTGTTTATTTTAAGTTTTTCCGTTTTAAATAACGTTTGAACATGTGAATATCAAATAAAAATTGAAACAGAAATGTCGTGTACATTACTTTGTAATCAGGGGAAAAATGCATATAAGACTGATTGGTTGCAAATATTCCCTTTGGGGGTGCAAAAAAATGTATCACCGGTCGGCCACCCCCCGTGCGAACCGAACGGCTTGTTCATTCTTAGTGTACTTTTGATGTCTTTTTGTTAAAATCAAGTTCAGTGCATTTGGAGCGGCTCTCAGCTTTAATGCACTTTTTCCTAAATGGCCCCTAAAAAACCTTTCCACGCTGGTGAGTTTACATACATTATTTTTAATCCATTTATTTCATTTAACTTTTAATGATTAAAAATCGGTTTTTAGATATTAGAAATATTCACGTTGTTTTCTTAAGAAAAAGACTGCATTCAGCCAGAATTCCAAAGCGATTCTTGTTTTTTTGTTTTGTTTTGTATATTACTGCCAGTGTCTGATCACAAATGCCACAGTTCTTATTTACAAGAAAATATCAGTTAGAAGCTCGTATCAACATGAATTTTAATTTTTATTGATGATAAATGCTCAAATAATAAACAAAAAATAAAATCAGTTCTGTGAACTTGCTAAGTTGGTTGTCATTATAGCGGAATCAAAACTGATCAGTGCAAATTGTATGGTCATCCATTGGCGTCAAAACTCAGGTTTTTGTTTTTTTTGTCTTTGTTGGCATTTCCGAGTCTGTAGGCAGTCAGAAAGTGGTGATGTCTCGTGACTATAAGAGGATAAACGACCCCAGTGTACCATTTTCCTCTGAAGAAGTTGATGACTTGACAGTTGACTGGAATCTGTGCGCTCTGTGCCAGAAAACCCATTAAGCAAAGCACCTTTGATATGCCCAGCAAAGGGAGCAAAGGGGGATGGACCCAGGGTATACCTACGTTGCTTACAATTTGACAGCTTTTCAGGAGTTGGGTGAGTCCCACTTTCTATTCCCTTGTCTAAACTGGATGAAGGAACGGGTTTTTGAGGAGACCTTGAGGAAGCACAAAGCTTCTTGGAACAAATCCTGCTGTGCAAAAAAAAAGCGACACTTTTTTAAACGGGAAAAAGAAAAACCCAGCAAGTGATAAACCCAGTCCTGTGAAAACTTGCAGATGAATCTAGCTGTGAGACAGATGAGATGGGCACAGGACCAACATGTTTTTTTGCAATGGATCTCCCGGTGCAGCGGGCTTCATCGAGCTCTTACTTTGCCCCTGGATGATAAAGTTCATGCACATGCTCAGCAACTGAACGATCAAGAGCTACTCACAAAACTTGCTGTCAAAGACATGGTGGCAAGGATTGTCATTATCACTTTAAATGCCTGTCTGCCTTCTACAGACGTGTCCCAGCAAACCAGGCACAAGAATCAGAAGAAACAACAAAAGATCAACAGCACATGCTATTGCACTTGTGACGTTGTGGCTCATTTAAAAGCTTCCGAGATACTCCCCAAACAGCCCCTGTCTTTGGCATGACATTTCTACTTCTATTCCGGCTAGTGTGATGGCAGTATTCCATCAGGAACAGTATGAAACATTCATCGAAGAGTGCTTTGAAAAGAGAATTTAGCCACTTTCTGAACCCAAACAAAAAAAACGGATTCCCCTTGTTTTCAAAACAAGTTTGCAGACTGCCGTCCAGTGTGAAGAGTAATCCTGGCAATGTTGAAAAATGACTGTTCTCTGTTTTTAAGCTCTACATCGCATGCCAGTTCCGAAATGGAAATCTTGAAGAGTTCTTTAGGCATGAAAACCACCATGGCCGCCATCACTCTCAAGATTTGGTCAACTGAGAACAGGATCTAAAGCAGATCTACTTGCGACTTTAACTCGAAGTAAGGCTGTGACGATTTTTCCCGGGACTAACAAGGACATGGAAGATACACATGAAGATTTCTCCCAAACCATGGCTGATATTCCACCCGATGTGTTTGACAACATTACTGACATCATTGGAAACGGAAGATCCTTTTGAAGAGGTGGATGTCTGCTGGATGCTGAAGCTGTTTGATCCCTCTGTCTCCCCTGAAGTTGACGCAAAATTGCTTGACGGAGCTGCAGTGGTCCAGATGCTGTCGCCCAAACTAAATAAGACATTGCAGGAGTATGTTGACACATGTTTGTGCCATACGTCTTAAGAATCTGGAATCGACAGCAAGAGTTGACGTCGTTTTTGACGTGTACAACTCTAGCAGTCGAAGGCAGGCGCAAGGGCAGCACAGGGGATGTAGTGTCGGAGAAGAGTTTTGCCAACCCCACTGTACCTGGTAACTGGCACAGTTTTCTCCGGTGGGTGAAAAACAAAACAGAACTGTTTCAGTACATCGCTGAAAGAACGATTGAAACAGTCAACACGCAGGGGAAGGTGGTGGTAATTACCTGTGATGAGAAGGGCTCTGCAAACCCTGCTAACAAAACAAACAAGTTGCCTGCAAGCCTGCACCCCCAGGTAGGCTGATACTAGGATCTTACTTCACCTTGCAGTTGTGTGCAGGAGGGTTTGGGAAAATCTTAGTCGAACCACGGACACAGATGTTTTTGTCCTTGCAGTAGCTATTTCCAGGTCACCGCAAACAAGAAATCTGGTTAGCTCTGGGCACTGGAAAACACTTCAAATATGTCCCAGCTCATCAGATAGCCAGACAGCTTGGACAAGAAAATCGTAGGCCCTTCCAGCACTTCATGGCTTTACTGGATGTGACACAGTGTCTTTTTTCAGCAGCAGGGCCCAAAACAACAGCGTGGAATACATGGACTATCTTTCCCGAAGTGACAGACTCCTTCTTGGCCATCGTGGACAGACCATGTTCACTGACAGATGCTTTGTTGGAAACTTTCGAGAGGTTTGTTGTACTCATGTTCGAACGTAGGAGTGCACTCCATAAAGTTGACCAGGCTAGGAAGAAAATGTTTGCCCAGCAAGGAAAAGGGTTCTTGAGAACATCCCCCCAACTTCAGCAGCTCTTTGACAACATCTTTTCCCTGCTATCTACCAAGCTGGATATGTCTGGGGTCAGTGTCTAGCAAAACAACCTGTGCTCCCATCTCCTGCAGACTGGGGTTGGAAAAAGAGGGGCAAATGTGGCAGCCGTGTGGAGAACTCTTCAGCAGGCACAGATTCATGTCTTGAACTGGTTCACTTGGATGCCAGCAAGGCTGCAAAGGAGTTGCAAATGTGGAAGGCCAACCTGCAATGTACCGCTCTCTGCGCTTGTGGTGGAGACTGCTACCAGGACAAGTGAGCTGATTTGAATGTGACGTGAGGTAAAGCAAACTTTCTTCTTTAGAAGAAAAAGCTGTGTGTGTGTGTGTGTGTGTGTGTGTGTGTGTGTGTGCTTTATGTGATTTGCTTGGCACTGACAATTCACAAACGGTTTCCTTTAATGTTCATCGGAATATATGGTGCTTTAGTGTTATATTGACATATGTAACAAACCACATAGTATTTGATAGCAAATGAGTCCTAAATAGGTCAACTCTTGCGATATAAAAAGGCAAACTCACAGTCTGTCAACTTATGCAATAGGGATAGAGACAATCAAGTACTTGAACCCCCTTTTCCCTTCTAGAAGCAGCCGAATTGGTCAAATCTGATACCAAAACATGTAAAGATTTAAACCATTAAGTAGTCAAGAATACTTGACCTACTTGTTTTAAAGAGACAAAATGCTTGTTTTTATTTTCAAAATTAAATTTACATCATTTTTTCTGCTATAAAGGTAATCATGTTAGTTATGAACTTTGAAAACTACTTGGAAACCAAAAACAAATGTAAAAAATAAAAACAATAAGATTTTAAGGACTTTGCCAACTTTTTAAATGACCTACTTTATTTGAGTCTTACAAGTTAGCTTCAATATAGGCTTGTCTTTATATGTCTCTTTAATACATACTTTTGGGTTATTCTGAAGCAGTTTTTTTGTTGCAAGAATGCATTGTTTTGTGCAAAAAAACGAAAAAGAAAGAAAATGACACACTGACCTAATTAAATGTATGGCCATGCCCTCCAGAGGTCACGCCCATTGTGTTTCCCTCTCTCATATCATTCAGAAAGGGTCTAGGAACCCACATGCCAAATGGCATGCTTCTACTATGAAGTGCATGATTCACTGATATTTACTACCTTAACTGCCCCACTAACAGTTGATAATGGATTTCATCTATACCTGGAGAGGAATCGTTGCAGGACAGTAAGGCAGATTTCAGTTCATTTAAAGTGAAAGGAAGATTGTAGTCTTCCATGTTGTCTGACGAAAAGTTGCAGGGTAATTTTTCTTTAAGGGTTTTATTTTTGACAAAAGTGGCTGATTTGTTAGAAGAGGAGGAATTCTTTTCTATGGTTGAAGCCAGCAGATTAGCAACTGCTTTTTTCTCTGTTATTAAAGAGTCAGCAAACTTGAGATGGTTCACAGTGGGACAGGTGTTCTTCCCTTTGATTTTTTTAATGATGTTCCACACTTTTTTCTTGGAAGTTTTCAACGTCAGCCTGGAGCAGAAACTTCTCCAGGACCGACGTTTACTGATTTTAAAAGTGTGTCTCGATTTAGCACGGAGTTTCTGATGGGCTCGAGCGTTGGGACCCGAAGGTCGATGGTACACCTGACGCTGAGCCCGTTTCCGAACTTTGGAAATTTGTTGGCAGTCAAATCAAACCAGGGTGTTTTGGGCATTTGAAGTTTATCGGAAGACACTGGAATACAAGCTTTAGCACACTTGATCACAGTGTTAGTCAGTGATTCTGCTCGGTCCGGACTCTGAAGAAAATCAGTGTCCAGGAATTCCTTAGAAATAGTGGCTGCAAATAGATCCCAGTTTGCTTTCTTATAATTTAGATGTTGAGAGACAGAGACGTGTTCAGTTATTACGGGTTGTAGAAGGACAGGGAAATGGTCACTTCCGTGCAGATCGTCATGGACAGACCACTCATAGTCCAGGACCAGCGAGGGGTCACAAACCGACAAATCTAAACACGAAAGTGAACCTGTGGAAGAGTGGAGGTAAGTTGCAGATCCGTCGTTCAGACAACACAAATCCAAATCCGAAAGGACATCCTCAATTAGCAGACCTCTGGATGACGTACTGACACTACCCCAAAGAGGATTGTGACCGTTAAAGTCACCCAACAGCAAAAAAGGTCGAGGAAGTTCTATCAGACTGACAAGGTCCTGACGACAAACCGGGACAGAAGGAGGTAGATAAAGAGAACAGATTGTCACAGTCTTGTGGAGAGTGACTCTCGCAGCTACAGCCTGAAGCGAGGTAGACAGAGCGACAGGACTATACAGCAAAGTTTTGTGCAGGAGAAGGGCAACACCGCCCGACAGTCCCAACATGGATGGTTGTGCAGGTTTTGAAAGAATATTAAAGCCAGAAAGAGTAAAGGTCTTCTGGCTTTGAATTTGAGTTTCCTGAAGAGCCACGACGGAAGGTTTTATAGACTGACACAGAAGCTGCAGCTCCTCAAAGTTGGAATTTAATCCACGGATATTCCAATGGAATATTGTACTATCCATGGTGCAGAGGCGAAAAGGAGAGAAATCAGGTCATCTCCTCTTCAACGTCCGCTTCTAATGGAGCGAATTTATTAGTTAGTTTCACTGGACTGTGTTGGTCTTTGGACCTGCTGGCAGACTTGCCCGCAGGTGACAAAGGCCTGGAGTTTGGAGATGGTGGAGGTCTGGGTTTGGGAGATGGTGGAGGTTTCTTCCTCATCTCCACCATCTCCACACTGGGTTGAACTCCCTTGCCCGCACGGGCACTGGACAGAGGAGTTCGAGGGGGGATTGCTGGTTTTTTAATCTGCCCAGCAGCAGATGTTGTAGACTGCTGGGCAGTCTGAGGGGTGGCGGATTTTTTGCCTCCACCAGGGACAGCACTTTGGGTTGGAAGGTGGTGGACCTGCTTCCACCAGAGTTGACAGTTCTTCCTTGCAGTGTCTTCGAAAACGTAAAGTCATCAGTCTGACAGCAGACTGATCGAGTGAGAACTGTGGGAACTTTCTTTACAGCCGAAGCATAGGAAGAGGCTGTCGGCGTCTGACTGCCACAACCTGCTTGCGGGCCTCAAAAAAGGAAATTTTCTTTTCAGTTTTTATTCTTTGAATGGCGGATTCCTGAATCCAAAGAGGACAGTTTCGTGAAGAGGAGGGATGGTCGCCACCGCAGTTAGCACAATGTGCCGGATCTTGACACGGCCCATCATGGGTTGCCTTGCAGCAGACACCGCATACCTCTTGCCCTGAACAGCGGTCCCTGACATGGCCAAACTTCTGGCACCTGAAGCACCTCACGGGGATGGAACATATAACTGAACCCGGACATTCAGGTAGCCGACTTTGATGACTGGAGGCAGCACAGGGTTGCAGAATGTCAGAAGAGGGTGTTGGTAGCCACTCTTTCTGCACCCTTCTTTACAGTCACCCTGCGCACCTCCGTACACACCCTGGGATGCCAGCTCCGTTTTGATTTCTGGATGGGTGACCGTGGACTGACTGGATGGGTGACTGCATGTTGGGAGGACATTTAAATGGAAATCTCTGCAAGTCGCCCATTCAACACATGGAAAAGCAATAATATGAATTGACAGCACAAGTTTTCCACATATAATGTAAATTAATGGAACTCTACACTCTCAACGAGCAGGAAAATGACCAGAAAGAGGGTCACTCCAGAGATTCTGGAGACTAAACACCACAGAGAATGAAGGGGGATAATAAATAGAAATACTTCCAAAGAGGTTTTAAAACCAACTAGTGGGAGCTTGTGTCCAATGCGTATGGGAACTCCCCAATCCACACCTCAAATTCGAACATGTGGGAGCTCCCCATAGCACTCCTCAAAAGTTGGACACGATCAAAAACACACAAAAGGCTTCCAAAGAGGAAAACAGTTTATGTCTTAAAGTTCAACTCCCAACCCCCCACCCCGCCTTCCTCTTGAATCCTGGGGAAAATTTCCAAGATCCTAAGGCGAGGGTTTTTCTCGGTCAAAAATCAATTCCTTGGGCTCGCATCCCACTTCCAGCTGACCAACACAAACTTAACAATTTCAACAAGGCCACAAGAATTCAGTTACAAAATTCTTTTTTCTTTCAGTACACATGAAGTCTTTTTTTTTTTCAACACGTGGTCATGAGGATTCTGCAAGTCCTTTCCAAGGTTGGGGACCAAAGTCATTTATAGCTGCAGACCACTTAGCACATGCACCTTGCAGCTCCCCATTCACAAAGCATTCATGTAATAACAGCGTGGATGAAAGTTCAGGCTTATTTCACCAGCCACTCCAGGTCAGCGGTCGTACAGGAAGGGTGGATGTGGTGGGGTGGGGGTAGAGATGGACGCAACTCCTCCCTCAGAGAGGAAACAAGATGCTACTCCTGGCGTGGACATAATCACACAGACAGGACTAGAAAATAGGTATAAAAAAGCACAGTCCCGATCTAGGTTATATTCCATGATTATTGATATAGATTCATAACTTCCTGGCAGCGCCAGGTAAAAGGAAAAGTTGGAAGCAGGACAACATCAGGAGTTACGACCTGGATGCGGCCTGGCCGTCTGAGAGTGTGTGGAGTTTGGGGCTGAAATACTTGTCCTAGGTGAGTTTCTTCTCCAAGACCTTCTGCTGTCAAGTGCTCTGTAGTGTTTCTTCCTACTGGTAAGGTAATGTCGTGCTGCTTATAGCCCAGCCGACCGCTATATCAGGGTTGTCGCCACACTGAAGTAAACCCACAAGTTGAAAAAAAACAACACCTCCCCCCCCCCCCCCCCCACCCCCTTCCCTCATGTTCACACACAGCTTGTATACATACACCTAAAAACACACCAGAAATTTGGTTAAAAAACCTTTCTTTAAAATCTTAAATCAGATGAAAAATGTTACTCTCCCTCAGAAACCCAAAGATCACATCAAGTAGGTTGAACAAGGTTTTCATGGAATCTGCTGTAAAATTGTCTCGCATCATGCAAGTCCCAACACTAAAAGAATATGTTTCACTGAATGGTACATGACATGGAATGCACCACAGAGCTTCACCTTTTAAAAGATAAGAATGGGTGTAAAAGGAGTGACCTGTATGATCAAGTTTGGACAGATTTTAAACAGTTTGTTATCCATCTGAAAAAGGGTTAGGATCAGCTGATTAAAGATAAGTTTTCTTGTGACAGCTAATTTTGACATTTTATAAAAGTATCAAAAGTACAAAATAACATGAAAATTTTGATTAACCTTCGCCGGACGGTGCTTTTGACTATACACGGAAGACGGTGTGGGTCCGTGTGGACCCATGGCTTGCAAAGAGGGAAAACTCTCCGCGGACATGGGTCCACATGGACCCACACCGTCTTCCGTGTATAGTCAAAAGCACCGTCCGGCGAAGGTGCTTTTGACTATACACGGAAGACGGTGTGGGTCCATGTGGACCCATGTCCGCGGAGAGTTTTCCCTCTTTGCGAGCCATGGGTCCACACGGACCCACACCGTCATCAATGACTATATAAAATGTCACCTTTAATTACCTTTTGAAATTTTGACCTATATTTTCGAAATTTTAGGACAAGGAGAGAATTTGTGTGTTTGGAGCATATCTAAAATTTCATTGAAAAATATCTATAAATATACGAGATATTGGCATTTAAAGACCCTTCTGGGTCCACATGGACCCACACCGTCCGGCGAAGGTTAAAAAACAAACAAAAAAACACATAAACAAAAGACTGGCCCATCTTCATACTCCGTAAGCTCACCTTGACCTGCCTAACATGTAAATGGTGACAGCATGGGAGTAAAGGCACTGGGCCCTTGAGCAGATCACACACAAGTGTGTTGGATTTGAATTGCCAATCATGGTGTGAGTCCCCGTGAACCTTTCTCATAGGTCAAAGCCCAAAGGACTCGAAGAAGAAACTAAGGGGGGAAAAAAAAGAAAAAAAAAGGGAACAATAAGCAAAAAAAGGGCAGACAACCAATGCCTCAGAGGAGAATTTGAGAGTTCGATGTGGTATGTATATTTAGCCAAACAGGTTGTCTATGTATGGATCCATGAAGGTGGGAGTGGGGGCTGGCAAATATCCACAGACGAATGAGTTGGCCACAATGAATGAAATACTGCTGTACCATCGGCTTCAGTAAATCTGGAAATCCCTGAGTTAGCGGACAATGAAGGAGGTTCTAGGGTACCAGGAAGCTGTCTCAAAAACATGTTTTAGGGGTGCAGAATGCTGGAAGGATGTTGAGGTGGCAATGGCTCTGATCTCACGGGCCTCAGGAATGAGGACTGAAGTTGAGTGTACGCTTGTTTGTTGGCTTCAAAGATAGTATGGGAGATTCAACGAGAGACATTGCCTGCAGGGACGTTTTCATGACATTTCTCACATGAAGGATCACGCTACTGATGTCATATTCCAGAGAAGTTAAGCAATACCAAGATTTGCCTGATTATTTTTGTAATCCTTGATTACAAATGAAAAATGCCCACTTCTATGGATCATTTGTCAACCACTTAATCTATCCTGTGAAGCTGACAAATTATTACCAATCTTTGAGAGTAAACTTTTAAAGCTTTGAAAGTCCTACAGATTTGAAACCTGCATTACATGGCCTGAAGTCAAATCCTAGAGATCTGAAACGCCCATTTTAAGGCTTTTTCTTTTTAAGATTCCAAGGCCCTGGAACAATTTTCTTCTTTCTTTTTCCCCCAGATAACAAATTTTCATTTTATCCAACAAGAATGTTGATGGTAAGTTTGCCTGAGATTGGTCTTTAGATTCAGGCTTTGCCCTAATTTGGCCTTTCATGGTTGATTGGTTATACACAACGTCATTTGACTTCACCTAAAAAATTGCTTAATACTTCACAAAGAAGAATTAAACACTCAAATATTACTAACCCTACACCGTCTAACGATTGAAGACAGGAGCTTGAAGTTTTCTTAGCACCAAGAATTAAGTATAAATTATATGCATACAAAAGAATAAAAACAAGTGTGCATGGATGATTATAATATGCAAGTCTTTATACACAGTATGTTCACCTCAAATGTAGCAGAAACAGAAATCGTCACATGCACATCATTTTGCAAATTTATACTCATTTGTCTAACATCACTCACAATGAAAATATCTAAAACTAAACAAAGGATACATTCATGCACACACACACTCACATAAATGCCACACCAACATTATGCATATACCAAACACTGTGAAAGTGAAGCTGTAATGTTTAATTAAAAACAAAAACAAGCAATACATTTCAAACTTCAAATCAGATGTTTTTTTCAAGTACATGTAAAATAATCATATCAAAGTTCTCATAACAAGTCATCATCAACTGAAAGAAAATCATATTTACCGTTGGTGTTTCAAATGCCAGTAGCCATGATGTAAAGCACATACAGTGTTTTATCATCATGTATCAGACTTTGGAGTTCAAGGACAAGCTAATTTAAAAAAAAAAACCATGACCTTCAAATGAAGGGTAAGACTTATTTAGACTAAATACACATCATACATGTCACAAAACATTAGAACACAAGCATACTTCACAAACAACCACAAAACACACACACTTTCAAAATAGCTTTTGACCAATGCATTACCCAAGCTAACAAAACCCCAGTTCACAGAATAGCTCTTCGCTTTACTCTCTCTTCTCCAGAACATTGATGTAGAACCCTCCCTTCCTTGCCTTCTCTAGGTGTTCTTGAACCCAGTCTCTAGCACTGAAGGATTCCCCCGAGTCCTTGATCTTTGCCAGCCGAGCTTGGAACACTGCCTCCTTCTTCTTCCTCCTGTCTCTCTTGATCTTCCTCAGAGTGAAGGCCAAGCGTTTGCGGAACTTTTTCAGAAGGTGGCGCTTCATCTTCTTGCGGCGGATTTTCATGATCTGCCGAGCCTCTATGGGGACGTTAGCATTTGTGGTTGTGGGCTCGGAAATCTCCGCAGGGCTGGAGGTTGGGTCAATGATGAGGGAGACAAGGTTTGGGGTGTGAGGCAAGTCGTAGGGAGTGGGGTGGGGGAGATGTTCCAGGATCACCAGTTGGGGGAGTGTGGACAGTTTCTCTGATGGGCACACATACTCCATATGCTCCCTGTGTGGCCAGGATGCCAGATTCCACTCCCTCTCCACAGACACTCCCTTGCTTACATTCCGTGGATGTAAACTGAGACTAGACACCAAAGAACAGATGTCCACTACATGGCCTGCCCCCTGATATTTGCTGCCAGCTTGTATACTGATTTTAGTCTCTTTGGGTTCTTTGCTATGGTCAATATTACCGCCAGACTTCTTAGTGTATGAACAAGGCAGGAAAATGGAGGCGGGACGAGAAGAATGCGGGAGGGGTGCTGTGGAAGGGAAGATAACCAGCGCTGAAGCCAACATGAGGTCAGTCCACCAGGCAGATCTACACGACTGTTGTTACCTGTTTGGAAAGATATGTCATTTAAGTAAAAGATTTTTTTATCTCTTCCTTTTTCATTGTTTTGTTCTATGTCAAGTTTAAATCAGATCACGAATGTATACATTTTTGTTCCTACCTGTAATTAGAGAACAAGTTCTACCATAAATAGAACACTTTTATATGGTGTGTGTGTGCATATGCCTGTGTGTGTGTGGACAGAAAAGAAGACAGGAGACAGAAGATGGAGAGAAACTTCAGTTTTTGTTATTTGGCCCAGCCCACCACACGTGTCATTTTAAGGGCTGCCAAGACAAATGGGGAGAAAAGATCCCATCCTGAAAAACAAAACCAAAAAAAAAAGGATGAATCCACTCCCATAACTGTTGGTCGATTGGTGCAACTGGCTTCTTTTCAATGCACGTGGTATGCCATAGTGGTACTTCTATTTCAATATTTTCCATCCCATTCTACATGGTCAATAGCACTGGCCAATAGTATTGCCCAAATATTTAAACTCGACCAATCAACGTAGTCTCATTATTTCACTGTGATAATTCAGGGGTTATAGGATGTAGATTAAAAAATTTTTCTTTATTCTCTGGGTGCCGAAGTTGTCAGCTGCTGTTGTGACAACATGCTGACTGCACAAAGGACAATTTGCTTTGGACATGCTGTGGGTACGGACGTTTAACTTAGTTCATTTGATTTTCATTTTCTTACAGTTGTGAATAACACATGCTCAAATAGATTAAGAGCATGCTTGTTTATAATTCAATTTTCTTTTACCAGGGCTTTCCCTAATCTAGCCCCATAATTTTGTAACAAAGGCAAGATCTGTTCTAATACTGGTGCAGTTTTCCTTTGAGTTTCACTGTGTATGAGAGCAGAGAGACCTGATCTATAATTTAAGCACAGACTCTGTGTGTTGTAGCTAAAAAGATTTTTATCCTAGACGAATGTCATGTAGCAGATAAAAGATACAAAATGTTTACAAATACAAAACCAAACATCATGGGTTCATTCTTTGGCCACATTCCATGTTCTAGCCAAATTTTCTTAGAATTGGATAAGTAGAGTTTGTGGCGTCTCAGAGACAGACAGACCTACCGATCAACTAACAAAAGTGAGTGAAAACATAACCTTCTTGATGGAGGTTAAAAAAAGCACACCAAAACAATGATCATTCCTGGTGGCTAAGATAGGAATAAGCTCTGTACAATGCAAAACATGCTGTGAAAAATGGAGCATATAATTTGATCATGATTGATATACATTTTTCAAAACCTTACTACTAAATCAAAATGTTGACTTACCACTAATACGCCACAATGAGTGACACAGTCTGTTCAGCGCCTTTCCCTGTAGAGACATCACTTTGACCTGAAACAACATCATTTTTTTTTCGCTCACTGGAAGTGGAAGACAAATCACATTATTTTTTCTCTGGACTTTAAACTCTTTTTATCAGTAACTGATTGCAGCAAAAATCAAACTTAATCAATCCACTATATATGTCAAATCTTTTGGTTTAAATGCAAAACAGTTTAGATTATGTCATAATTTGTCTACAGACTCATATCTCTTCATTGAAAAAAAACACACCCCACCACTACCAAGAAAAAACACACAGTTACACAGCAAGGAGGTCATACCTTTGTCCCTTTCTTTCTTTCTATTTTTCATTTTTATCTCCCCCCCCCCCCCCCCCCCCTTAAATTTCTGGCATTTGTCCTTATCTTGAGAGTCATGGGCAAGTGCACATAAAAAATTCAAATTAAGTTTTCATTACTGTACCAGCCAGAATTTGCAAACAGTGGACCTCTGAATCACTATTTCCAGAAATCCTTACACAGTTACAGTGTGGGTCTTAAACAGGACTGATTACAGTGGCAGGGGTTCCACTGACTTTTTAGTTTTTGCGTCAAGAAACGCACGCCTCCGCAAAAATTGCGTCAGCGCTGAAAAAAATGCGTAACAAAGTAAACTGTACTCACTCCCATCAAAACAGCTCTGAATCACGCGCCTTAACACCGCTGAAGTGCAGAGCAGCTCGCTGCAGGAAAGCGTTTTCTGTGCCACACGAGTCCGGGCCTTCCGAAAAATGCAAACATGTTTGATTGTCTCTTTGCCATTTTTGCTAAGTAAGCCCGCGAAAACAAGCCGGGTCAGTCAACCTTGATATTATTCCTACACGCTGTGACCACGGTAAAGTTCCCATCAATGGGCGCACTCTGGCATCCAGAATCACGTGGGATGATCGTGTGTGCGTGGGAAGTCATAACGTATTCCGATTGGAAGATGGCACCATCGCAGACGCGGGAAAGATTCCATTTTATTTCGAGGGAGAAAGGATGAGGCGTTTTGGAACATTCTTGATCTAGCAAAAAGTCAGCCAGTGCCACAGAGTAAAATGTGCACGCACTATCACTAATTGGCGGTGTCAAGCAGTCTGCTGTAGGTCTGTGCCGTGTTTTGCCCCTCTGACATAGGCTTGCGGTTGAAACAGGGTCCTGGGAAAATTGCGTCGCTAAACGCACGGCCGCGAAAAAAATGCGTAGGAAGGCAGAAAAACGCAATAATTACGCAAAATTTTGCAATAAATGGAACCCCTGCAGTGGTATTTAATTTGAAGGTTAAAAAGTCAGTTTAAAGTGAACCTAGCTTATGGAAAATATGCTGGATGCAACAGAAAATGGTGGGGTTAGCTTTGATGGGACTCAACACAAATTTGGATGAAGCAACATAAGGTTCACATGCCAATACCAGTTCTTATAATACAGTGGTTCCAGTGACTTGGCTAGACTTTAAAATACACCAAAGAGCATCTCCAGCTGGTACATGTGGACCAGCGATGATAAGGGAGGGAGGAGATTGGGTGGAGGTAGCTTTAAAGATGGCAGTTTAATGAAGAATGAGCAGTAGATTATTTGAATAAATGAAGAAGCCTTTTCTTTATTTATGAAAGAAAAAAGGTAGGACCCAGAGAAGTACTGTCCTCAACCACCAAACAAACCAGCTGTGAGCAATCCTGCACCACTCTTGGAAGCCTGCATTTTTGAAAACAGACTGAATGACAGGGTTTTTATTTTTTCTGCAATACCACCATAACTAGCAGGCTAGCCATTACAGTTGATGAATGGTCATGTCCTTGATTTCAGCCATCAATCCACTTAATCAAATCACAGTTTTCTCAAAATCTTATGCTTTATTTACCCCATGCTCTCTACTTATATTTGTATTATATCACATCAACAGGAGTATTTCAACTGATGATCACTTGAATTAGATACTCTTCATTTCACTAAATGTATTCCCTAATTCAGCATTCTGGAGGCAACAATAATTGATCAAAATGAACAAAAATTCACTGCAAGGAGTCACAAGAAAATTTACTCTTCAGTATTCTTGATCAGTAGCATAAATCTCCCTCTAATTAGTAAATTTTAAATGATTGGGTTTCATAGCTTTGTTCTGTTTTGCTTTATTTTGTTTTGTTTTGTTTTTTCTCCTTACTATGCTGATCCATGCCCAGTTGACGAACGTCAGGGGAGAAGATCCACAATATTAAAAATTAATAAAGAAGGGACAGGTATGCAATTCACGACCTTGAATCGTCTAGCGCAGCCTCACACTAATCTTGGATTTAACTGTCTTGGTGCCTTAAAAAAACACATTACCAGAGCTTCCTTGATTTTTAATGCAGAAAAATGTAAAGTACTTCATATTGGTAAAACAAACCCGCAAAAGGAGTATATAATGAAAATTGGGGCAAGGAAATAAAAGTATCTAAATCAGTAAATGTGAAGAAGAGAAAGACCTAGGTGTGACTTTTGACAAAAATTTACTATTTGACAATCATATTGTAAATAGTATTAATAAGGCTAACAGAATGATTGGAATAATAAAAGAACCTTTACATTTATGAAAAGGACACTTTTTGCAATTATATAAGACACTAGTTAGACCTGTTCTTGAATATGGCAACACTGTATGGTATCCAATGCTAAAGAGACAATCAGAAGCTCTAGAACGGTACAAAGAAGAGCAACCAAGATGATTCATAATATAAAAGATTACTCATATCAGGAATTATTAAAATATCTGCAACTTCCAACACTTAAGGCAGAAGAATAAGAGGAGACTTGATTCAAGCATACAAGATATTTAATGAAATTGATGTTTATAAAGCATGCTTTTTTTGTACTCTGCAGAAGAATGTTACAAGGAACAGGAAGACAAGATATTTAAACAATATTCAGAACGAATTTAAGAAAATTTACTTTTACTAATAGAGTAACAACTTTTGGAATAAACTAACACTTAACATCAAACGTGCACCCAGTATTAAGTTTTTAAGAACCTCATAATAAACATGAATTATTAGCAAAAATTAGATATGCGAGGGTTAGGGTTAGGGTTAGGGGGTTTGGCAAAAATGTCATTCGACGAAAAGGTCGTTGACGAAACCTAACCCTAACCCTAACCCTCACAGGCTGCAAGAAAATTCGACGAAATGGGCGCCTAACCCTCGCAGGCTGCAAGAAAATTCGACGAAATGTCGTTCGACGAAATGTCGTTCGACGGAACGTCGGACACCCTCTGAGCTAGCCTATGACTATGTTTACGTGAAGACCGGTGTCCCCCAGGGCTCCGTCCTGGGACCATGCCTCTTCCTGTGCTACATCAACGACCTCCCCTCCAAAATCTCTTCCCCATCAAGACTCTTTGCCGATGATACAGCTGTCTACAGGTTCATCACCTGTGCAGAAGACCCAGCCAAGCTCCAGGAGGACCTCCAGCGTCTGGAACAATGGGAGAGAGAATGGGACATGGCCTTCCACCCAGACAAGTGCTGTGTACTGTCCTTCACCAGAAGCCACTCCCCGTTCTCTCAAACTACACCCTCCACGGCCAGACACTGGAGAGAGTCACCTCCACAAAGTACCTTGGGGTCATACTGGAGACAAAGCTGGACTTCACAAAACACATAGAGAACATCTGTGCTAAGGCTAACAAGACACTGGGATTTCTGAGAAGGAACTTGAAGGTGTGCTCCAGCCGTACCAAAGAGCTAGCCTACAAAGCAATGGTTTCGTCCAATTGTGGAGTATGCTTGCTCTGTATGGGACCCACACACCGACGATCTCACCAAAACCCTCGAGAAAGTCCAGCGAAGAGCTGCCAGATTTGTCACCAACCGCTACCACAACACTTCCAGTGTCTCAGACATGATGACACTACTCGAGTGGCCCTTGCTTCAACAACGACGTCGCTGCGCCAGACTTGCAATGCTCCACAAGATCATCAACGATCAAGCTTGCGTCTCCTGCACCGACCTCAAGCAACAGCCTCGAAGTGGTCGTCGCAGCAACCACAATTACCAACTACAACGATTCCAGTGCCGCACTGACTACAGGAAGTTCTCCTTTTTCCGAGGACCCTTGTCGACTGGAACTCCCTCCCAGCTGATGTTGTCGAGGCCCCTCCCATAATGCTTCTGCTCGAGGGCATTGAGGGCCCTCCAGGCACAGTAGAACCCGCCTCTCCCCCCCCCCCCCCCCCCTGCCCCCTCCTCCTCCCCCTCCCCTGCCCCCCCCCCCCCGCCCATCCATTCCTCCCACCTCAACCCTGCCCCCACCTACTCCCTCCCCGTCTCAGGATTTCCCGCACACACTCGCGCTTCGCCACTAGTATGTTAATAATGGTCAACCTGATGACCGCTGAACATTAGTATAGTATAGTATAGTATAGTAATAAGAGCGATTGAGGCTCTACTTTTAAAGAGCCTATTCGTCTATCTAATTCTAACTTTGATTTTAGCATTGCGTGCAAGCTCAGTTCCCCAGAAGTTATTCTTGGCAAATAGGGTTGTACAATGATGGTAGATTTTTCCAATGTTCATCCAGTCTTCTCTTGAAAAGCATCCACTGATGGCGCAGAAACCACTGACTCTGGGAGATTGTTCCAAGTATTGTTGATCCTATTCGAGAAAAAATTCGCTCTAACTGCTAATTTACTTCTGCTTTTCTTCAGCTTCATTGAATTTCCTCTTAAACTGGCTTTTATTGTCCTTTCAAACATAAGTTCATGGGTGTTGTACATTCCATTGAGGTACTTATAAGTTTCAATCATATCACCCCGAAGGACGGCGGTGCTCAAGACTCGGAAGCTTCAAAATTTTCAATCTATCAGGGTGGGTTTGTCTTTGAGATGGCTCAGTGTCTTTGTTGCACGACGTTGCACATCCTCAATGTCACTACATAGACCTTTGAATGTGGTTGCCAGACACTGTGGCCATATTCCAACAATGGCCTGACCATGCTCTTGAACAAAATTACAAAAGTTTCTCTCGGACAGGTAATCAAAGGATCGGCGTATAAGTCCAACCATTCTGTTGGCCCTTGATGTGGTCTGAGCAACCTGCTCTTTGAATGAGAGTTTATTATCCACTACAAAGCCTAAGTCTTTTTTCCTTTTCAGTTTCTTTTAGTCTCAATCTTGTATTGTTGCCATCCGACTCTTTCCCCATGTAATACTCATTTTCATTGTACCGGCCAATCTTCAAAACACAGCATTTGTCTGGGTGGAAACGCAGTAGCCATTTGTTGGCCCATTCTTGCAAGTTGTTCAAGTCGTCCTGGAGATCTGTCGGACCGTTTTCAGTATCACTTCTCACAAAGACCTTTGTGTCGTCTGCAAAACATCTTGGCAGTAGTCTTCAGCCCTCTAGGCAAGTCATTTATGTATATAACAAACAGCATCGGCCCAAGCACAGATCCTTGTGGAATACCACTTGTCACACTGCCTTCTGGTGAACTGGCTCCGTTGATGACGACTTTTTGTCTCCTGTTACTTAGAAAATCTGCTATCCAGTCTAGGACTTTACCTTTAACTCCACTTGCAGACAGTTTCTGTACCAGCTCCTGTGTGGGACAGAGTCAAAGGCCTTCTGATAATCCATATAGACCACATCAACTGAGCCCCCCTCTTCCAGTGTACTCGTCCATGATCCTAGGGCTTCAAGCAGTTGCGTGGTACAGGAACGTCCTGGCACAAATCCATGTTGATGCTCTGATATCAGCTTGTTGCTGATAGGTGGTCCAGAATTTGCCCTCTCACCATTTTCTCCATAATCTTGCACACTACACAAGTAAAAACTCACAGGCGGTAGTTGTTCGCTACAGCCTTGCTTCCCTTCTAATATTGGGGACACAAACGCCATTTTCCATTCCTTCGGGAGCTGACCTTTATCAAGTGACTTTCTAAACAGCATGGTTATTGGTTGGGCTAATTCTTCTGCTGCCTGTGCTAGGATACTGGGTGGGATGCCGTCTGGACCGGATGCCTTGTTCTTGTCCAACTTAGTGAGTATCTTTTTAACTGATTCTGTTGTTATTTCAAAGTCTTCAAGTTCACTTACATACTCATATCTTTCAAATTCAGGGAGTGGTCCTGGATCCTCGACAGTAAAATCACTCCGAAAAAAGTTGTTTGCAGCTCCGCCTTCTCCTCATCCGTTTCGGTCTTCGTGCCATCACTCTTCTTTAGGTCTGCAATTCCTGTCTTGTTTTTCAACTTAGAGTTAGTGTAATTATAGAAGACCTTCGGATTCGTTTTAGACTCTGCAGCTACTTTCTCTTCATATTTTCTGTTTGCATGGCGGCAGTCTTTCCTCGCTCTGTTGTTTGCTCTTGTGTAGGCCTTTTTATCCTCATCGTTGTCACTTTGATTACACTTTCTAAATAGCTGGTGTTTTGTTTTTAAGTGACAAAGTATTTGGGTTCATCCATGGTTTCCCTTTTCTTCCTGATGTTTTACCAGCGGGGTCGTTTTCTCCACTGCTTTCACAATGTTCTCTTTGATAAAATTCCATGAGTCGTTTAAAACTTTTATCTTTCAGTTCAGTCTCCCACTCAACGCTTCCAGTTGCTCTGTTGGGGTGTCTCAACATTTGTTTTTCTGAAGTTCCTTAGTGTTTTTCTAGGTGTTTCCCCTGCTTCTAGGGATAACCTCATCACCAGGCAAACATGATCACTCTTTCCAATAGCTGCTTCAACTCTCAAGTCAGTGATTAGTTCTTCAGTGTTTGTGAAGATCAGATCCAAAGTGTTAGCTTTCTGGCCTTCTCTGTAACGGGTTGGAGTCTTCTGGTGCTGAATGAATAATGCATCCTTCGTGGCATTCAAAAACTTTGTTGCTATGTGACCTTCACCGACTGTACTTGTTTCAGTGTTCCAATCAATTTGTGGAAAGTTAAAATCCCCCATGATCAGCTTGTGTGTGGCCCTCCTTTGGGATATAATATCAAAAGGTTGTTCAGTCTAGCAGCATTGTCTACTGGGCTTTGTTCACCCCTGTATACGAGTCCAATGAGTAGGCTTTCTCCATCTTTCAGCTTACATTCCACAAATACTTTCTCCGTAATAGGTGCTGTCTATGTCATCGCATAATGGAAGGCTTCAGGGTGCGACGAACATACAGGAGTATACCTCGTCCTTCCTCTTCTAAGTTATGATACATTTCGTACTCATCCATAGATAGCTCACTGTCCTGTATAACATATCTCGCATTCTTGGGCTTGACCTCAGTGATTCCAATAATGTCTGGCTTGTATATTCTACCACAACTGAAAAGTTCGTTTCTTTTATTCATAAGTTGATCAACGTTGGTATACAAACAAGTACAGTTTTCAAAAATTTTCTACACATAATTTTGAACGAAAGTTTGAAGAAAAACAAGAAAAAGAACTGGTGTTAAAACTATCTGTAATCATGAGTTGCATGGGTTCTACTCTTTTACTGCCCCTTCTGCTCCTGCCACCCGCGCGGGTACCTTCCAATGTTGACGACTCGGCGTTCCTTCTCACCAGCGAGCATACTCGTCCTTCGAGTTTTTTGACTCCTCTTTCTTGTTTTTTAAGTTCTTGATACAATTCTCTGTCTTCTCTTTTCTCTTGCTGTGTCATGTCCCTCCTCATACCAACTGTCAGGTAGAGCCTTCCCTCTTCTCCTTCACGGTCATCTTCATCAGCGTCTTTCTTGGCTGCAATAAATTTTCTCAGCATCTCATCCCTTGCTCCTTGGTTTTCGAATCTCAACAGAATTGGTTTACATGACTTATTGTATCCCTTTGCTTGTGCTCCCTCAGACTTTTCTTTCTCATCGTTTTTGTTGGTTTGTAGCTGTGTTCCTACAAGCTTGTTCATCCCTGCTCTGTCTTTTCTGCTGAACAGTCTCCTCATGTCAATAGGTGGGTTAGTCACTCATATTTCTTCCATGATCTGATCAATCTTATTCCAGTCTTCTTTCTTCCTGTCTGAACCCTCTTCTGCAGTGCTTTCTGGAACATTAAACACAACCAAGTTCCTCTGTCTTCTTGCTCTATCTTCAGTCTCAAGCTGATGCTCCTTAGCCTTTTCATCATGAACTTATTTACTGTCTCTAGCTGCTTGCATCTTTCTTCCAGGGACTCCACTTCCGTGCTTTCCATTATCTCCCTTTATGCTCTCAAGTTTCTGTATCTTCTCTTACTCCTTCAGTTCTCAACTCTTCACGTACAATTTTCCTCACAGTTTCTTCAAGCTTGTCTGGTATCCTACCCTTTTCAATTTCCTCAACCCTGTTTTTTGATGTCCTTTACATTCACCTGCAACTTTATCCAACCCCCTTTGCATAGCAAAGTTTTCTGTATCTTCTCTTCTACTCCTTCAGTTCTCAACTCTTCACGTACAATTTTCCTCACAGTTTCTTCAAGCTTGTCTGGTATCCTACCCTTTTCAATTTCCTCAACCCTGTCTTTGATGTCCTTTACATCACCTGCAACTTTATCCAACCCCCTTTGCATAGCACACATATTGCTCATTATCTTGGATGCAAAAAAGTTACATTACTGGAAGAAGAAGAAGGGAAAACTGGACCAACGGTTACGAAAAAAAAAAGGATATATACATACAGAAGGGGCGTAAAAAGCCTAAATAGGCGAAGATGTATTTTATACAACGACCTGATCCTGATCCTGATCCTGTAATCCTCCTAGCTGAAAGCATTTGTTTCGTGAGTGACCTCTATCTGAATTCGTGTTACGGACTGATTTGGTGCTCCAATCATTGAATGACATTACGTCTGCTTGGCCTTATATCACAATAACGTTGGTATGAGCCACGGGATGCATCGAAATACATACGCTTATGCAAGTACTTACAAGAGCTCTACAAAACTACTGAGAGTGTCCAGTTCTTGTCATGGAGAAATTACACTTGTGAGGCTTCCCCTTTTCACATGGCCCACATCACCAAGTTCTCTCCCATGTACAATAACTGTTGGCTATTTGCATGGTATCTGTGTAAGAAAAGAAGAAAAAGATTGTAGCCCCAAAGTGTTAGTGGGACCAAAGATAGTAGCCCTAGGGAGGGCGTACTATCTTTGGTGGGACTCAAAAAAAGTACTGTCCTTAACCGTTAAACTAACCAGCCAGGAGTAATCCTGCATCACCTTAGAAGCCTGCGCTGTGTTGCCATAGGGTGTAGGCAACCCGTTGTGTAATAGCCATATTATTGGCTCGCGACAGCCTCCCCCAACAACTAGCCGCCAACCATCAACTACAGGCGGAGATCCAGATCCAGGCACGTGCAGGTTTAATTTAAAAAAAAAAAAGGATAATAGATAAGCACTGGTATGATTAAAAAAAAATCACATTCAGTCCACGCTCTGAGTAGTGTCTTGAATGTAAAATGGAAAAAGGCAATAAAAGCAGAAGCATACAAAATAAGTTTATAATTTAAGAGAGAGAGAGAGAGAGGTGGGAGAGGAGAGAGAGAGAGAGAGAGGAGAGAGAGAGAGAGAGAAGCAGAGAGAGAGAGAGAGGGGAGGAGAGAGAGAGAGGAGAGAGAGAGGTGGGTGGGGGAGGGAGGGAGAAGAGAATGTGAGGATGCGGGAAAAAGGGGACATAATTATGCATGTTTTGAAAACAACCAACCGAACAGAAAAGCCTGGGGATTAGAAGAAGCGAAGAAGAAAAAATGAAAACAACAAATTTAAAGCACGAGGGAAAAAGGTACGAGTGAAAAAACAACTGATTACATGTTGGTAACCCAGTCACAATCAGGGTATGTCCGGTTGATAATAAATCCCAATTTCATTTCAAAGGGAAATAGCTATGAGAGAGAGAGAGAGGAGAGAGAGAGAGGAGAGAGAGAGAGAGAGAGAGAGAGAGAGAGAGAGAGAGAGAGAGAGACAGAGAGAGAGAACTGGCGTGTACAGGCCATTGCACGGTATGATTTCGTGCTGTTAGCGTTGCGAAGTAAGCGTTACGCAAAAGGCCATTGAAAAATAGGGAGCCAGGGAACCTTCATAAACTGAAATGCCCAGGGTTTTATGCTGCCATGCCGTCAAAGGCATAGATTAAATGCTATCAAAACTAAAGAAATGTCTTTATGACATGAGAACATAAAAGTCTGAGCTGTCATATGCCCGCCATATTAGCTCAGTGGAATGTGTGCATCGCCCCCCTTCTCCTACACATCGCCCCACTCTCCATCTCCGGCGTGATGCTTTTAAGTCAGCTTTTGTAACTTCAACATATCATACATATACCCCGAACACACACACACACACGCGCGCGCGCGCGCACGCATGTACGGACTCGCGTGCAGCCCCTTTCCCCCCTCCCTCACACACACACACACACACTTCAGTTTCTAGTTGTTGAGAGAGTACCGTGTTTATATTCATGAGTTGAATTCATGAGTGGTCTCCCATGCTTTTCAATCACAGATACGGCTGCAATGGCGATGACAAACATGTTTCATACTGACCAAATGGCACAAGTCGCAGGCCTTCGACCTGGTGAAGTAACCACAGGGGTAAGATGAGTTTTGTGTAGTTCCACCATATAATCCATATGTACAAATACTGGGGTAAATGTTGGTATTTTGTAGCAAAAAGCATTAGGCTACCGGTGCACAGAGGATTATAATCCCAGCGTCCGTGACGATGATACGGTTTGCAGCGTTAACCCTCACAGTGCTCTGTTTATCAAACTTGACTTGACTTGACTTGACTTGACTTAGTCCACGTTTGAGACCAATGGTCTGTTCGTGGTTCCTCTAGAGGAATTTATCACTCAGACAGCAAAACAAAATCCCAAACCGCCCCCTCAGAATCCTGAATGTAAATTTCCATTCGGCAGCAGGGAAAGCCCCAGAAATCCACCACCTTCTTCAAAGCCTACGACCTGATGTGCTTATAGGGACTGAAACATGGCTTGACCGTGATATCGCCTCAAGTGAACTTTTTCCACCTGAATACAAGGTCTACAGGAAGGATAGGAACAGAAATGGGGGTGGTATCCTCATTGCTGTTCTCAAAACTCTTGTAACCACCCAAGAACCCCTACTGTGCCCCCCTCCCTTGTGAAATCCTCTGGATCAAAATTAAAATGAAAAACAGAAGAGACCTCCTCATCGGTAGCTACTACAGACCCGACGATGGAGATGAACCTAGTCAACTACGGATGGCTGAGTCGCTCAAGCTTGCTTGTGACTCCAGGAACGCCACTGTTGTCCTTGGTGGAGACTTTAACTTCCCGAGCTGGGACTGGGGAAACAGTATTTTGAAGAGTGACTGCAGTTACCCTCGCCTTCATCGTGACTTTAAAGAATCCTTAGAAGAACTTCAATTGGAGCAGATAGTCAAAACACCGACACGCGGCAAAAATGTCCTCGACCTCCTTGTAACTAATCACCCGGGCCTCTTTCCACGCGTCGAAATTGTGCCTGGAATTTCCGACCATGATATTGTCTACGCAGAGTTGCAGGTCAATGCTAATCGTGCGCGCCAACCGGACCGTATGGCCCCGTGCTACAAGAAGGCTGACTGGGAGGCTATGCGCACTGCTGCCAAAGAACTCTCGAACACAATACTGGATAAGCATACAAATCAACAAACGGTTGAAGAGGTATGGATTGACCTAAAGGACGGCCTCACCAATATTACTCAAACTCACATCCCTCATGTGAAGCTCCGCATAAAGAGGAATGCTCCATACATCAAACCAGAGACTCTCAAGATGATCAGGCGACGAGACCGAATCCACAAGAAAATGAAAAGGACTGGAAGAACAGACCTTGAGGAAGAATACAAGAGGTTGAAGCGACAAATCCAGCGTGAGCTCCGTCAACAATATTGGCAGTACTGCTCTACTTTAATTGTTGAAGTCGAACCAGATAAACTAAAACCTTCCAAAAAACTTTTTTCATTTGTGAAATCAAGGAAAACTGAAATTGACGGCGTTGCACCCCTCAAAGAATTAGGAAAGCTTGTTACTGACAATAAGCAGAAAGCTGAAATACTGAACAGACAATTCCAATCTGCCTTCAGCACCAGAGAAGACTTCACAGAGGAGGAGTTCAACCAAAGATGCCCCATGCTCCCTCGAAACCTTCAACAACCTCCCCTTGAGCACATCACCATCTCTACCTCTGGCATCGAGAAGTTACTTCGTAACCTCGACCCTACCAAAGCCCCCGGTCCAGACCGGATCAGCCCCAGAGTCTTGAGAGAACTAGCGACCGAACTAGCCCCGGCGTTCGCATTCCTCTTCCAAGCATCTCTCGACACTGGAGTTGTCCCGAAGGACTGGAAAACCGCCCACGTCAGCCCTGTATTCAAAAAGGGTGAAAGATACAAGGCGGAAAATTACAGGCCCATCTCGTTGACCAGCATACCCTGTAAGCTGCTGGAACATGTACTGGTCAGTGCCATCATGGAGTACTGCGAGGAGCACCGGATCCTCTGCAAGGAGCAGCACGGTTTCCGTCGCGCCCATTCGTGTGAGACGCAGCTACTGGGCTTTGTCGATGAGGTCTCCAAAGCGCTTGAAGACGGACTGCAGGAGGACTTACTGGTCCTAGACTTCAGTAAAGCCTTTGACAAGGTGAGTCATAGCCTCCTTATCCACAAACTTCGTCACCTTGGCATCTGCGGTCAGGTCAACACATGGATTGAGGAATTCCTACGTGACAGGAAACAGTCCGTCGTCGTCAACGGGTCAGAATCCGAGTCTGTTCCAGTAGAGTCAGGGGTACCACAGGGCTCGGTCCTCGGCCCGACCCTATTCCTACTGTTCATCAATGACCTGCCGACTGGTCTGACCTCTACAGCTAGGCTTTTTGCGGATGACACAGCTTGTCACATGAATGTTTGCTCAGCGCAAGAGCAGGAAAACTTACAGGAAGACCTCGACAAACTCGCCACTTGGGAGGAAAAGTGGAAAATGTGCTTCCACCCCCAGAAATGCACTACGGTTCACATGACCAGGCGGCTGACCATCTCCCCACCACGACTACCAGCTCCGTGGTTATATGCTCCAAGAGGAATCCCAGGCAAAATACCTGGGCGTTACCATCACGCATGACCTGGACTGGAAGCCCCACATAATCAATATAACCAGTAAGGCAAACAAAGCACTGGGCTTCATCAGAAGAAACATCAGACTAAACAGCAAGTCCATTAAGCAGGCTGCATACAAGGCACTGGTGCGACCCATTCTGGAATATGCTGGAACAGTATGGGACCCCTTCACTGATGAAAACATCAAAGCAGTGGAAAAGATCCAGCGACGGGCAGCAAGATGGGTCTCGCACCGATTCCAGCAAACATCCAGCGTTGAAGAGATGCTTAGCGATCTAGAATGGCCAACGCTGCAGACTCGCAGGAAAAGAGCGAGACTCACCATGTTTTACAAAATACACCATGGCATGGCCTGCATCAATTCCCAGTACCTTCCCCACGTCAGCGCCAGAAGACGTTCTTCAAGGCGCACCCACCACCTCCACTATGACGTCCCACAGAGTCGTACTGAATACCGTCATAAATCCTTTTTCCCAAGGACCATTCCGGAGTGGAACAGCCTTCCTGCAGAGACTGTGTCGGCGCCATCCCTGGCTGCCTTCCAGGCCAGGATGGCATGCCTCCAGTAACCCCTCCCTCAACCCCCCTCTGCCCCCTCCACCGCCCCCCCCCCCCCCAATCACTAGTTCACTGACCCCTCCCCCAAGAAACCCTCTCACTCCGCCCCCTCCACCCCCCCACCCCCCCCCCCCCCCTGTCGCTGTTGACGGATTTGGCAATACCCCTGGATTTTGAAAACCTTAATATGTGTTCACTCGAGCGGAACGGAAGCTTTTTTTCTCCAAAATTAGTGCGGCTGATTCATCTAACTGTAGATGTTGGCTGCCTAAATACAAGAAGAAGAAGAAGACAGTGACCGTCATGCGTGGCTTGCAAGACTGAGTGACTAATTTTGGCATTTTGGGTTGTACAGGCTGGGCAGGCTCTTCCAATGGTGGTCCAGTCGACTTTTGAAGGCATTTGTCGTTGGTGCAGTCACTACCGCCTCGGGAGGCTGTTTCATGTTGCTACCACTCTATGAGCAAAAAAGTTCCCCCTGAGGTCAAGTCTGTATCTATCCTTCTGCAGTTTGAGAGAGTGTCCCCGGAGGGCCCTTCCGCTTGCCAGTGTCAACTTAGGTTGTTGGACTGCGTAGTATCCATGTAGGTATTTGTAGACTTCGATCATGTCTCCCCTGAGTCGACGGTGCTCCAGTGTAGGAAGTCTCAGGATTTTCAGTCTCTCTGGGTACGGCTTGTCTTTCAGCGATCCCAACAGCTTTGTGGCCCGCCGTTGCACATCTTCAACATCACTGCAGAGTGTCTTCTGGTTTGGTTGCCAAACGCTGTGTCCATATTCCAGGATTGGTCGCACCAGGCTTTTGAATAGTTGGACGAGTACTTCCTCCGTTAGGTAGTCGAATGATCTTCTGATGAGTCCAACTATTCTTGTTGCCTTCCCAGTTGCGTGTGCTACATGGTCTGCGAAGTTCAGCTTATTGTCCACCCATACACCCAGATCCTTTTCTGTTTTTGTTTCTGCCAGGGTTAGTTTCCTGGTGCTTCCGTCCTCTTCTTTCACTGTCATATGGTATGTTGCCTCCGATTTTGTTGTCCCAAGCTTCATCACAGCACACTTTTGCGGGTGGAACTTTAGAAGCCATTTGTCTGACCACATCTGGAGTTGGTCCAGGTCGTCTTGCAAGTTCTGGATGCCTTGCGCAATATCGCTTCTTCCATACAGTTTCGTATCATCCGCAAACATCTTCACTGCTGACTTCACAGCTTTTGGCAGTCATTGATGAAGATCACAAACAGAAGTGGGCCCAAAACACTGCCCTGGGGAATGCCGCTAGATACTTCCGCATCTTGGGAATGGATACCGTTGATGACCACTTTTTGTCTTCTGTCGCTCAGAAAGTCTTGTATCCACCCCAGCACTCTTCCACTTACTCCATGTGCTCGAACTTTTTCAATGAGTCTCTGGTGTGGGACAGAATCAAAGGCCTTCTGGTAGTCCATGTAGACTACATCAACACTTCCTCCTTCATCAATAATGTTTGTCCAGGTGTCCATGACATCCAAGAGTTGTGTGGTGGTAGATCTTCCAGGGACAAATCCATGCTGCTCCTCACTTATGAGCCTGTTTCTCTGTAGGTGATTCATGACTTTCCCTCTCACCATCTTCTCCATCACCTTGCATGCTATGCAGGTTAAACTCACTGGCCTGTAGTTTTGATGGCGTCATTTTACTCCCTTTCTTGAATATTGGAGTCACAAAGGCAGTCTTCCAGTCCTCAGGATTATACCACTCTCCAAGCTCTTTCTGAAGAGGAGGTGAAGGG
>CM031599.1:32854128-32942448 GCA_018398815.1 Conus ventricosus | reverse complement strand
AAGTAACATTATAATGCTCTTACATTCTATGGGATGATTGATATGCGCCGATGAACATCAGAGAAGAGGGCATTCAGCTCAGTGAACTTGTCACAAATGTTTCTGGATGTATTTAGTATGGGACCAGCGAGTTGGAATTCTCCTGTCTTTTCTGCAACACTCTGACAGATGTTTTTGTACACCGGTTCTTTCAGATACTTGTTGCAATGGTTCCCAACAAAGGCCCTGGAATGATAAGCCTGTGGGAAGATCTTGTTTGCCCGCAGAACATCTTCTAGATTTGCTGTGATTGGCCCAGAACGGAATAGCAATGAAGTCGCTGTAGTTTTCATTTTTTCCACTTCTTCCTTGGTTCTTTTTATGCTTTCCTTAAAGTTCCTTTGTAGTTTTACTTCTGGCCTTGGCATGGAGTTGTCTCAGCAGTTTCTTTTTCTTTTCCAATGGCTCTATGCTCTTTACATGCTGCTGAAACTGTACTGAGAAATACTCACAATTGTCAAGAGTGATGTCATCAAGTGAAGCATAATGTCTTGCCAGCCGTTCATCAAGAGCATGGCACTCATCTTCAAGCAGGTCATGGTGTTTTTTGACAACACCCAGCAAGATGTGAAGGTAGGGAGGTGTCACCTGCTTCAGTTCTATGTCTAAAACTGGTTTTCTGATGACATTGTTGAATAGTTTGGCTTTTGATTTCATTTTTCCTGCACGCTTATACTTCTGATAGTCCCTCTTGATCTGACTGACCGTTCTCTTGCTGATGTTTCCTTCATTGTTTTCCGGGGGCAGCTGCATCTGTGTCTTCGTTGTTGTGCAGTACAGACACGGGTGGATCCCCTGTGCACCTGACAGTCCATACATTTTAGTTAAAAAGTCATAGTCTCCAAAGAGAAAAAGGCGAGTTTGTTTGCCTCTCCATTCCATGCTTTCAAGGTCTTCAATTTGCTCTTTGTAAGGGTCCAACAGTCTTCTTAGGTTTTCAGGGTGTCCTTACATTCAGCAATGGTCATAATGCATGTGTTATGCTTTGAATTAGCGTTCACCAGGTTTGCTATTTGAAGCATCATTTTAAATGATCCGCCTCCATGGTCACCGCCAATCTTGATCCAGATTTCGTTCTCTGGAATACTCTCATCATGCCATGTTAATCGGCCTTGATTGTCATAAGCATCCAGCAGTTTGGTGACAAATGCTGGGACATCCTTAATGCCTGCAGAAGGTGTTGGAACCAGTTCCATAATCCCATCGATCTCATTCCAGACCTCCACACTTCTCATCTGACATTCTACTTCTGCACACTGTGCTTTGACTTGTTCTTTCCTTTCTTTCTGTTCACTGGCAAACTGTACCCCGAGCCTCCTATAGAACTGTTTGTGCAGTCTGTACTTTGTCAAACTGAGGCCAAGTGCCGCACGAAGGGCAGGACCTGTTTTGCAGTTACAGATACTTGACCACATTCGCTTCATTAAGAACCAGCTGTTTGCGTACTTTGCTTGCCGTCTTCAGTTCTGTGCCCTGCTGTTTGGCCGCATCTTGTTCAGTGTCTCCTGATACATTCAAACGAATTTTGTTCATTTCTTTTGCTCGCTTCTTCCTGAGTGGTGTTCGAGCTTCACTTGATGCTTTCCGAGGTTTTGTAATTTTTTCAGCACAATCGGCTGTCCACCAGTTTGGCATGTGACAGTCATTTTATCACTGGACTGTGAGAGCTTAATGCGGGCAAGTTTTGTGAAATAAGCTTCTTCTGTGTTTGTCAGTGGTGCCTTCAGCTGACTCAAAGGCCTGAGGATTCTTTTTCTGAATGGAGACAATGCTTTGTCAATGCCAGTTGGAACGGTCTGCACTGATGCCTCTTGAATCTTTGGGTGGAGTTGATGTGGCATCAGATGTGACACAAAAGGAAACTTGTTTTTTGACTGGAGATAATGCTTCATTGATGCCAGCTGGGACAGTCTGCACTGATACAGTTCTAGGGACTTTTGCCGGAGTTGATGTGGCTTCAGATGAGACAGAAAATGAAATATCACTATCAAGATCAGAGTTTGATTGGCACTTTCGTTTTGCTGGTTGGGAATACTGTTTGAGAACGGCAGATTTCTTTATCTTTTTCTCTGGTCTCCCACCTTTACTCTGCTGTTGAAAGTGAGCGCATAGCGCACACTGACTGACAGATAAACTGGGGTCAAACAGGTGCCATAATTTTGAGGCTTTTTCAAATTCTGCCAATGCACGGCTCTTTGCTGTAGTTGAATTTTTGCGGTTTATCAGATTTTTCAAAGTTCTTGCACAAAACACACAGACTATTTTTGAATGTACTTCCTCCTATCTTCCAGAACATTCACATTGAAGATTACATTTATTTCAGAAGCAACACTCAAACATGTTACCACTGATTTGTTTTTATCTTTCTTTAATCTCTTAGACCTTTTCCCACACAGTCTACACAAGACCTTTAAACGTTCTAAATGTACAGTGAGAGAATGACCGTTTTGTTCCATAATCCTTTCGGCCACCCCCCCCTCTCTCTCTCTCTCTCTCTCTCTCTCTCTCTCTCTCACACACACACACACACACACACACACACACACACACACACACACACACACACACACACACACACACAAATAAAAAACACCCTAATGGTACTACCAACAGCACACTTTAATTTGAATTTGCCGATAGAAATAGTAGTAGTGATTGGAAATGAAGTATTATTATAATTATGATAATTGTTTACTTATTACTGTTAGGCCTACTACCATTACTGTTATCAGTAGTGTTATTTTGCTTGTAGTAATTTATTTTCTCTAACGTTTCCCTTTAATTAGGCCTACGTTGCTCTACATGCAACCATAGTACATATAAAATGTAGCAACAATGAAGAAATATGTGTGTATACAACGGTGTAAATACGACCCCTTTACAAATGCCAACTTTTCGTTCACAAAGATGCTTGCCAATGTTTGACCTACTTCGGCTTAAAAGCACATCAGCCAACGACGCACGCACGCGCAGGCCGGTCGCAAAGTTCTGTCAGAAAGTTTTAAACACATGCTTAATTATGGTACTCACAGAGCTGGTCGAAATGCCAGTTTTTTGTCACATTCTCAGTACTCACTGAGCTATTGCTGACACACAGAAATTATAGTCTAAAAACAACTGCACAGTAAATATAACTTAATGATGTTGCACAGGTCTCGAAGCGTCAACAGTCACACACACAGCAGTACAGCGTCTTCGCTGAGCGCGTCTGGGAAATGGGTGGCTGACTGGTTACTGCCTAGCTGGGGTCAAAAGGCAAAGCGCTGAGTGAACTTAATGCAGTTGCTCTGAGTGTACCTGCGGCGCCGTGATCTGCGGCTTTAGCGAGAATGATGGGTGGTATTCCATCCGGTCCTGGTGCTTTTTCTGTATGAAGATTTGCCAGTAGTTTCTTCACTTCCTCTTCTGTAATCTCGAAGTCCACCAATTTCTTCATATTCATATATTGGTGCCTCGGAAGTGGACCCACATCCTCTTGGGTGAAGACGCTCTGGAAAAACTTGTTGAGCAGGTCAGCTTTCTCACCGTCTGTTGTTGTTTTGGTCCCATCAGGTTTCTTCAAGTCAGCCACGCCTGATCTCGATTTTGTTTTCGATTTGACGTAGTTCCAGAATGCTTTGGGATTGGCCTTGGCTTCTCTTGCTATCTTTGCTTCTTGCGTTCTTTGAGCTCTCCTGCATGCTGCTTTTGCCTGGTTCCTAGCTTTTTGTATGCCATGTAGTTTTCCTCGTTCCGGTTTGCCTCCACTTCCTGAATAACTTGTGTTTCCTTCGGACTATTTCCAGGGTATCTTTGTCCATCCATCCTTTTCCCTTCTTTCCAGATGTTCGGGACATGGTGTTGACTGGTTGACCGCATTGCTGATGTGCTGCTTTACTTTTTCCCAGGTTTCGTTGACTGATAGATCTGTTAGTTCCTCCTCCCATTCAACCTGCCCTAGTACTTCCTTTAGTGTCTCCACTTCTGTCTTCTGATAATTGTATCTCTTTGTGCTGGATTGTTCTGCGTATGTGCAGTTGAGGTTGATCACTAACGCAAAGTGGTCACTCTTTCCGATGCCTGCAACGGTGCTGGTTTCTTCCACCATGTCGTCCCTGTTCGTGAAAATCAAATCCACAACATTTGCCTTTTCTCCCTCTCTGAACCTTGTTGGTTCTTTCTGATGTTGAATCAGAAACGCATCTCTTGTCGCCTTCCCTCCGGGGGGTTGCGACCTTGTCGTGGTCGGAGGGTTTGCGTGGTCCAGTGATCCCTTAGGCTTTGCTGGCGGGGGCATCAATACTTGGAGATAGGCTGTTTTTTTCACACTGCTTCTAGGCCTGAGAGGTGCAGATGCTGTTTGGCCTAAGCGTAACGTGGTAAGGAGTTGATGCCCCTGGTAGGGCTTCCCATGTCAGATAGGCTAAGGGTGAGGATCCTGACTAACAGTAACCCGCCTTTCTCCTTTTCTTGTTTTCTGCCTCCCTTATTTGGCCCTTTTCTATCTTCGTCTCCCCTTCAAGTCTTCTTTTCCACACTCCTTTTCTCCTGTGGTCTCCTTAAGATCCGCCGCGTTTGCCGTGCGGTGCGACCTGTGTCGGAGGGAATGAGATCCTGGTGATTGAGAGGGCCAGCGCTCTCAACACATCACTTTGGCTCGGACCTCTCCTAGACAGGGAGTACACTTTGGCCCGGGTGTACTAATCGGCTCCCCTTCTTGGGGTTGGGTCAAGACGGCAGTTCCCCAGCTGGCCAAGTAAACCCCTGCAGTGCTCAGCTCTCTGTTCCCGGGAGTTGAGCATGATCAGGGGGATAGGGTTGGTTGCTTCTGCTTGTCGTATGTCTCTCCCGAAGCCTGGAAGGGTCAAGACATTGGTTTCTTGGCCCTGGCCCCTTAGTTGGACTCCAAGGTGGGTGGGTAAGGGAGGGATGAAATATACTAAAATACACATGGCTTTTTCAAAACACATCCCCCAAAAAAGAGGAAGGCAGCATCCCCATTCAGGGGATTTCGATTCTGACAGCGATTCGGATATGGAGGTACGACAGAAGACAGGTTTTTGGGCTTCTTGGCTCGTTTATGGAAGGAACGGAGCAAGAACGACCCCTTTCAGCTTTGAGCCCTTTTGCTATCCAAAAGGGCTTTCAAGGTATAGCAGGTGACCCTCGGTCCATCAAGAGGTTGAGGAATGGTTCCTTTCTTATTCAATGTAAGTCACAAAAGCAATCTGAACAGCTGCTGAAAGCAACGAAACTTGTGGACAGGGAGATCAGGGTAACTCCCCACAAACAATTAAATTCATCAAAAGGAGTGATTCGCTGCAGGGAATTATCAGGTGTTTCAGAGGCAGAAATCAAAACGGAGCTGGCATCCCAGGGTGTGACGGAGGTGCGCAGGGTGACTATCAAGAAGGGTGCAGAAAGAGTGGCCACCAACACCCTCTTTCTGACATTCTGCAACCCTGTGCTGCCTCCGGTCATCAAAGTCGGCTACCTGATTGTCCGGGTTCATTTGTACGTTCCGTCCCCGTTGAGGTGCTTCCGATGCCAGAAGTTTGGCCATGTCAGAGACCGTTGTTCTGGGCAGGAGGTGTGTGGTATTTGCTGCAAGGCAACCCATGATGGGCCGTGTAAAGATCCGGCACATTGTGCAAACTGCGGTGGCGACCATCCCTCCTCTTCACGGAATTGTCCTCTGTGGATTCAGGAATCTGCAATACAAAGGGTTAAGACAGAAAAGAAGATCTCCTTTTTCGAAGCCCGCAAGCAGGTTGTGGGCAGTCAGTCGCCGACAGCTTCTTCGTACGCTTCGGCCGTAAAGAAAGTTCCAACAGTTCCAACTCGGTCAGTCTGCTGTCAGACTGATAACTTTACGTTTTCGAAGACATTGCAAGGAAAAACTGTCAGCTCTGGTTGGAAGCAGGTCCACCACCTTCCAAACCAAAGTGACTGCCCCTGGTGGAGGCAAAAAATCCGCCACCCCTCAGACTGCCCAGCAGTCTACAACATCTGCTGCTGGGCAGATTAAAAAACCAGCAGTTCCCCCTCGAACTCCTCTGTCCAGTGCCCGTGCGGGCAAGGGAGTTCCATCCAGTGTGGAGATGGTGGAGATAAGGAAAAACCCTCCACCATCTCCCAAATCCAGACCTCCACCTTCTCCAAATTCCAGGCCTTTGTCACCTGCGAGCAAGTCTGCCAGCGGGTCCAAAGACCAACACAGTCCAGTAAAACTAAAAAATAAGTTCACTCCATTGGCCGCAGATGCTGATGAGGAGATGACCTGATCTCTCTCCTTTTCGCCCTCTGCACCATGGATAATACAATAATCCATTGGAATATCCGTGGTCTAAATTCCAACTTCGAGGAGCTGCAGCTTCTGTGTCAATCTATGAAACCTTCTGTCGTGGCTCTTCAAGAAACCCAAATTCAAAGCCAGAAGACCTTTACTCTTTCTGGCTTTAATATTCTTTCCAAGCCTGCACAACCTTCCATGTTGGGGACTGTCGGGCGGTGTTGCCCTTCTCCTTCACAAAACTTTGTTGTATAGTCCTGTCGCTCTGTCTACCTCCCTTCAGGCTGTAGCTGCGAGAGTCACTCTCCACAAGACTGTCACAATCTGTTCTCTTTATCTACCTCCATCTGTCCCGGTTTGTCGTCAGGACCTTGTCAGTCTGTTAGGGGAACTTCCTCGACCTTTTTTGCTGTTGGGTGACTTTAACGGTCACAACCCTCTTTGGGGTAGTACCGGTTCGTCATCCAGAGGTCTGCTGATTGAGGATGTCCTTTCGGATTTGGATTTGTGTTGTCTGAACGACGGATCTGCAACTTACCTCCATTCTTCCACAGGTTCACTTTCGTGTTTAGATTTGTCGGTTTGTGACCCCTCGCTGGTCCTGGACTATGAGTGGTCTGTCCATGACGATCTGCACGGAAGTGACCATTTCCCTGTCCTTCTACAACCTGTAATAACTGAACATGTCTCTGTCTCTCAGCATTTAAATTATAAGAAAGCAAACTGGGATCTATTTGCAGCCACTGTTTCTAAGGAGTTCCAGGACACTGATTTTTTTCAGAGTCCTGACCCAGCTGAATCACTGACTAACATTATGATTAAATGTGCTAAGGCCTGTATTCCAGTGTCTTCCGATAAACTTCAAATGCCAAAAACACCCTGGTTCGATTCAGAATGCCAACAAATTTCTAAAGTTCGAAAACGGGGTCAGCGTCAGGTATACCAACGACCTTCGGGTCCCAACGCTCGAGCCCATCAGAAACTCCGTGCTAAATCAAGACACACTTTTAAAATCAGTAAACGTCGGTCCTGGAGAAGCTTCTGCTCCAGGCTGACATCAAAAACTTCCAAGAAAAAAGTGTGGAACATCATTAAGAAAATCAAAGGGAAGAACACCTGTCCCACTGTGAACCATCTCAAGTTTTCGGATTCTTTAATAACAGAGAAGAAAGCAGTTGCTAATCTGCTTGCTTCAACCATTGAACAGAATTCCTCCTCTTCTAATAAATCAGTCACTTTTGTGAAACACAAAGCCCTAAAAGAAAAATCACCCTGCAACTTTTCATCCGACAACATGGAAGACTACAATCTTCCTTTCACATTAAACGAGCTGAAATCTGCCTTACTCTCTTGCAGCGATTCCTCTCCAGGTATAGATGACATTCATTATCAACTATTGAAACATCTTCCGCAAGAAGGTCTGAACATCCTGTTACAGGTATACAACCACGTGTGGACTACAGGTTGCTTTCCACCCTCTTGGCGGACAGCCCTCATTATTCCCATCCCCAAATCTGGAAAAGATCTTTCTAATCCATCTAACTACCGTCCCATAGCTTTGACCAGCTGTGTCTGTAAATTGATGGAAAAAATGGTCAATGCTAGGCTCATGTGGAAACTCGAAACCGATGGCCTTTTGGCGAAAGAACAGTGTGGTTTCCGCAAACATCGTAGTACAGTTGACCATTTGATTCGTCTGGAATCTACACTTAGGAACGCTTTTTTAAACAGACAGCACGCAGTGGCAATTTTCTTCGACTTGGAGAAGGCCTACGATACCACCTGGAAGTCGGGGATACTTCATGATCTCCACGATCTGGGTTTTCGAGGTCATCTTCCGCTTTTTATTCAAAATTTTTGGCAGAACGACAGTTTCAGGTCCGGGTTGGCACCACTCCTCTCTGATGTCCACGAGCAGGAGTTGGGTGTTCCCCAGGGGAGCATACTGTCTCCTGCCCTCTTTAGTATTAAAATCAACAACATTGTGAAATCAGTTCAGCAGGGTTCAGACTGCTCATTGTTTGTGGATGATTTTGCCGTCTACGCAACTGGAAGCCTGTACCCGAGTGTCCAGCGCAGGCTCCAGCTTTGCGTAGATAAAATCCATCGGTGGGCGGATGAAACGGTTTCACCTTTTCTGCTACAAAAACCCAGTGTATTCACTTCCATAATTTCCGTCAGTTTTTTCCAGATCCGGAACTTCAAGTAGGGAAATCTCCCATTCCAGCTGTTAAAGAGGCCAAATTTCTGGGAGTCATTTTTGACCAAAAACTTAACTTTCTCAGCCATATTAAAAACCTCAAAACTGCTTGCCAAAAGGCACTGAATATTCTGCGGGTCGTAGCACACACCGACTGGGGCGCTGATAAGAAAACTTTGTTGCACCTCTACAGAGCCCTGGTCCGTTCTAAACTGGACTACGGTTGTGCTGTGTACGGCTCCGCAAGATCATCTTACCTCAAACTCTTGGACCCTATCCATCATCAAGGGCTTCGTCTCTGTCTTGGAGCGTTCCGCACCACCCCTGTGTACAGCCTGTACGCAGAGGCAGGTGAACCTTCACTGTTCAATCGCAGGCTGAAACTGTCTTTGAATTATTATATCCGACTGTTCTCAGAACCACAGAATCCTGCCTATGACTGTGTTTTTTGACCCTCCCTTCCAAAGTAAGTTTGACACAAACCCGAAATGTATTCCGCCGTTTGGGCTTCGTATGCAGCCTCACGTGCGGAATGCAGGTATAGACCTGGGAGTAGTTTCCGATTTTTCCAAGTTTCCGGATCAACCTCCATGGACCTTTTTCACACCAGAGATTCGTTTTGATCTCGCAGCTTTCCGTAAGGAGTCTACCAGCTCTCTGGCGTACAAGGCTTTGTATGCCGAGCTCTGTTCCAAATTCCCATCCTATCAAACAGTTTTCACTGACGGTTTCCAAGTCTGAGGATGGAGTGGCCTGTGCAGCCTACTGCCCTGGGGCTCCTTCTCAGATATTGTTGGAACATATACATTCAGATGCTTCTGTCTATTCTGCTGAACTCACTGCTCTAGTACTGGCTTTGAGGATAATCTCCCATTCTCGAGGAGGGACTTTCTGGTTCTGTCGGATTCGCTGTCAGCTTTGGAGGCCATAGCTGGCCGCAACCTTCAGCATCCAGAACTTTATTTTTTTTTGAACTTTTTAGCAAGTTGAAGGCGGACGGTTACAACATTACTCTTGCTTGGGTTCCTGGCCATGTTGGCATCGGCGGGAACGAAATGGTTGATCGTTTAGCCAAGAACGCCACAAGAGAGAAACTGTCCAACATTTATATCCCCTGTTCAGATGTGAAACCCAAAGTTAACGATTATGTGAGAGACCTCTGGCAGGAGGATTGGAACACACAGACGAGTAACAAACTCTTTCAGATCCGTCCAAACCTTAAGGACTTCCTCCCATCCACGTCGGGAGGTCGTAAAGAGGAAACGGTTCTGTGCCGGCTGCACACCGGTCATTCGTATTTTACCCATTCTTACCTTTTAAAGAGTGAAGAAGCTCCGTGGTGCATTCCATGTCATGCGCCACTCACAATGAAACATGTTCTTTTAGAGTGTTGGGACTTGCACGATGTGAGACACAAACATTTTACAGCGGAGTCCATGAAGATCCTGTTCAGGGATGTCCCGCCTGATGTGATCCTTGGGTTTTTGAGAGAAATTAACATTTTTCATCTGATTTGAGATTTTACGGAAGAAGGATTTTTAACAAAGTTTCTGGTTCGTTTGTAGACGATGTCATTTAACGAGATGTGTGAAAGTTTTTTCTTTTTTTTTTTTTTTTTTTTTCTTTTCTTTTTTTTTTTTTTTTTATAAATGACTGGTGAGTTGATTTTAACGTGGTGACAGCCCTGATGTGGCCCTCTGCGGTCGGCTGGGCTATAAGCAACATTATCTTATCTTATCTTGTCGCCTTCAAGAACTTGGTCGCGGCTTGGTCAGGTCCTACTTCGCTTTTCTCCTCCTCCCAGTTGATTTGTGGGAAGTTGCAGTCGCCCATGATCAGGGTGTGCGAGGCTTTCATTTCTGATACTTCCTGTAGCAGTGCATTGTTTTTTTCCCTGTTTTCAGGCGTGCTGCTAGGACTTCTGTAAACCAGGCCTACAAGTAGTTCGTTAGCGTCATTCTGCTGGCATTCCACGAAGATGTTTTCTGAAAATTCTGTCTTCAGTTTATCACATAGTGATGGCTTTAATTCACTTTTTACGTACAGTGCCATGCCTCTATTGTTTTCTTCCAGGGTATTATACAGTTCGAATCCTTCCAGGTGCAGCTCGCTGTCTTGTATGTTGTATCTCGCGTTTTTTCGGTTTTACCTCCGTAATGCCAACGATGTCTGGATGATATATATCTATCAGTGCCTTCATTTCGTTCCTTTATTCATGTAATTGATCAGCATTCGTATATATACATGTGCATTTTGCTAGCTTCTGAACAAAAAAAATTCCGGTTTGCTAAATCCCTCTGGTTAAAACTTTTTACATTGTGGGAGTCCTTTCGATTCACTTGCCCTTTTCTTGTTGACCCACTGGGTACCTGCCGATGTTCACTACTCGGCCTCTTTTCCTGACCCAGTGGGCGTACCCGTCCCCCGCCTTCTCCGACTCCTCTCTCTTGCTTGTCAGTTCCTGGTACAGTTGGTCTTCCTCACGCCTTTCAAGAGGAGTTAAGTTTTTCCTGATGACGACTTTTGTGCACATCCTGTCTTCTTCTTCGTCTGTCTTCTGCTTTCTTGTCTTGTGGAATGCTGTCAGACTTCATCTCTGGCTGATTCTGTTTGAAATGTCATTCTGAGAGTTCTTGGTCTTTCGGGTTCTCCTTGGTTCTTGATGTTTCCTAGTCTCCTGGTATCGGTTGGTTTGTGATCTGTTTTGATCTCATTCAGAATTTGCTGTACTAATCTATTGTCTTCCCTCTGTCTTTCCTTTTATTTTAACTTTAAAGAAATGTAGTTAAAATCTAGGACGGAAAACTCGTCACCCACCACACATGAGAATTTGGCTTCTGCATACATATTATTTCAATCACAGAATCACAGAAATGTATGGCTATAGGCTAATAGCCTTTTGCCCTCATAATCAGTATCCGTATATGTGCTTTTGGATCACTTTCTCGTGAAAGTCCCAATGGCTTAAGTCAGGCATAGTGTATAACTACATTTATCATCATCTTAATAAAGATCCAACTCAGTGGAAAATACCTGGTCTTTAAACTTTTTGTCAATTTGATTTTTAAATGCGTTTACTGATGGCGCGTTGATAGTGTCATCGGAAAGGTTATTCCACAGATTAATGATACGGTTAGTAAAAAATTTGCGAAACTGGTTAGTTGCAAATTAGTTTTTGGTTATTTTGAAATTATGTCCTCGAGTCTTTTCATAGTTAGCCATAGTGAACAAGGAAGAGGTGGTGCAAGGATCATAAATATTGTGCATAATTTTGTATACTTCAATGAGATCACCTCTTAGTCTTCTGAATTCTAGGCTAGGCAACCTAAACAGAGTTAGGCGCTCCTCATAACTAAGATCACGAGTACTCGTTCTAGTTATACACTTGGTAAATCTTCGTTGAACACCTTCAATCATTTTATATGTTTTTTAAGATAGGGGCACCATACTGAGTTTCCATATTCAATAATTGGTCTAACTAGAGCTTTGAACAATGGAATCATAATTTCAGGAGATTTATTTGTAATAGTCCTCACAAGAAGACCAGCCATTTGATTACCTTTTTTCACAATGTTGTTTATATGAGTCTCAAAGTTCAAATCTGGGTCCATGGTGACACCTAAATCCTTCTCAGCAATAGTACTTTCCAGTGTTCTATTGACCCATTTTCCAGTATTGTGTACTGATAGTGTGGATTATTCTTTCCAAGGTTTTGCATTTCTCGCTATTAAACTGCAATAGCCAAGTATTTGTCCATTTCACTAGATTGTGTATACACAATTGTAAATGATCTCTGTCTTCAATATTTCGGATGGCAGAGTAAGCCTTGGTGTCGTCTGCAAAGATTTTTACTTTACAATCTACCTCCTCAGGCATATCATTTATAAAGTATATGAACAAGGTCGGTCCGAGAACACTACCTTGTGGTACACCACTAGTCACGTTGACCTTCGATGATTCACTACTGTTTACACTTACAAACTGTGATCTTCCTTTAAGAAATCTCTGATCCACAATAGTAACTTGCCTTTTATACCATAGCCTCCCAGTTTATTTATCAGTCTTTGGTGTGGAACTGTATCAAATGCTTTCCTCAAGTCTAGGTAGACTGCGTCAACTGGTATTTTCTCATCCAATGTAACTAACCAATCTTGTAAAGTAACGAGTAGTTGTGTGACACATGAACGCCCCGTGGTAAATCCAAATTGTTCTCTAGATAACAGGTCATGTTTGGTTAAGTGCTGGCAAAGAGCGTCTCGAATAAAACCCTCGAAAACTTTACAGACAACAGATGTTAGGCTGACTGGACGGTAGTTTCCTGCTGAGTTCTTGTTTCCTTTCTTAAAAATAGGACGTACTTCTGCTTCTTTCCAATCTTTCGGTATTACACCCTTTTCTTGTTTCTATCGAATAATGTCTTCAATGGGTAAGCGATGACGTTAGCCATTATTTGCACTAGATATGCAAACCTATACATTTTTAGAAACTAGAGGTGTTGTAGAATCTAGTGAAATGACTGAAAATACTGTAGGTGGTACCTGCTTGGAGACTGACCTCAAAATATAAGCAGAGAAATTTCTAAAAAAGTTATTTGAAAAGTAAGTCAAATGTTAGGAGAGACACAGTTTTTCTTCTGTACTACCTAAACACTTCAGACTAGAGATAAAATGGAGACAAATATGTGCTGGAAACATGGGAAAGATGATAATTCTCTTGACTTGAGCTATGTATAATGAATTGTGCCTCAAATGATGTACCTATAATTCAGCATCCGGACAATCAAATTTCACTAGTAAGGAAATGGGGTTTGTGCAGGCCTGTCTTGAAGCTAGATAGGTAAAACTATATGTTTTTGTAAACTAGAGATAATGAGGAATCTGAAAAAATAATTACAAGACAGTACCTGATGGCAGCTGAAGATATTCTTCACAGTGTAATCCAGAACATTGGCGAAAAGGTAATCCAAAACGTCAGTCACATTGGTTGAAACACCAGTTTTCCTGTTTGAATGTCAAAACACTTGAAACTTGAGAGAAAACAAGATCATGTCCTTGAAAGACGCAGAACAAAGTAAGGGCCTTGGTCTTCTGTGGAAGGCTGAAAAGCACTCGGGGCAGAGTCCCACGTCACATCCAGAACATTCCCAGCCAGAGCGCACACGAGTAGGATGGCCAGCAGCACAGTTCCTCTTTCTTGACCTCCTTCACTCTCAGCATCACTCTCCTCTGCAGTAGTGCTTCCAGATTCTGGATCACACAAGAAAAATAATCCTAAGTCTTTTGTTCATTTTATTGTTTCATAATGGTGCAAGAGTTGTTACAGAGAGCTTCACTCAGTTTCCACTAATTAGTCTGATTTTCAGAAAGAAAAAAATATGAACAGCATTACTTATTCAATGTATGAAAATGAAGTCATGCATAAAATCATAAATAAGAATAAAATCTGAATCACTAGCATACAAGGAAGGGGAAGGGCTATAGCTTTCATTGGAGACACGCCCACTCGTGACACGCCCACACTGTTTCCAAACTAAAAAACAAACAAACAAAAGTTATAAATTGTTCTCTTCAAATCACCACTTTATTCATCTCTAAAGTGCTTTCAAAACACCTATAATCACCCAGAAACGATCTTCTAGTTTGATCAGGCCAAAGTCTATCACTCCTGTGAGTAACCATGTACCCTGCCCCCTCCATCCCCCTTCCTTCATGTGGCGGACCAACAAATGTAAAATAACCAATAACCGACACAGCAGTGTTCCATCACTCGACAAACAAATAATCAAAGTTTATCAACTCAACTGCTTCACTTTCGTTACTACTGCTTTAGTTTCGGCAACTGATTCTTTCCTCGTGCCACTTGCACTCAACTTCTGCCCAACTCGGTCGCTGATTCACTCATTATTTCAGTCAAAACGCACGAAAAACTTAGAGATAACCGACTGACAAGGCTTGCCGGTGCACAATGGATACTAGCAAGTCACGTGAACTGATCAATCCGGATGTTTAGCGGCGGTGGTATAACGGTTCTTGTCTGAGCCACGATCATGGCCCAACGCACTTAAGCGGTAAAGCCACGATCGTGGCCCATTGCACTCAGCGGGTTAACATGAGCAAATGACTTGATGAATAACTCGGTTTATGATTTAGTGTGCAACAGAAACAAAGCAGAGTATAAAAATGGAAGCGTGGGTGAAAGGCAGTGATTGGCATATTTTTTTTTTCCCAGTTGATAATGTCCATGACTGGCCAGGCCATCCTCTGGCCTTTTCAGTGTGTGTGTGTGTGTGTGTGTGTGTGTGTGTGTTCCCTCCTGACCTTCAAGCCCGTTGCAATCAAAGAAAGATCAGAAGTTATCATGGTTGCTCCAAGTATGAAGAAGACAAGACTGGTGCCAGGAAAAATGTTTCCAATACTATATCACCACAATAACCCTTCTAGTAAGTTTGGTATAGTAGGCTCTTATTGAAGTCAGTCATAGGGTCTTAAGTCTGAGTCCAGGCAGGTGCAGATGAAGGTAAAGATTTTTCTGTTTTCCTAGGTCAGTGGATGTACCCACTAGCAGATGCCTGAAACTTGGTTCAGGGTGTGTGTGTGTGTGTGTGTGTGTGTGTGTGTGTGTGTGTGTGTGTGTGTGTGTGTGTGTGTGTGTGTACAGTGGGTACATTTTCCTTGGTCAGTAGATATGCACAATGGTTAGTGCCTCAACTTTCTCTCTGTGTGTGTGTGTGTGTGTGTGTGTGTGTGTGTGTGTGTGTGTTGTGTGTGTGTGTGTGTGTTGTCTCCTGCGCATAGGTGTTGGTGGGTGTGTATGCCTCAGGAGTGTATGACATTGTAGCTTGAATAAAGGGGTAGTGCGCGCCTTTCTTTTTTCCTTGTGTATTTAAAATGTACTGGGTGGTGGGAGTAGGCTTCTACTGGTGTTGGTGAAGAGCTTGATGTTCATTATCAATAGTTCCATGAGTTTCTACTAAAAATGAATGACAATATGGTTGGTCTTAGATTGTGAAACATTGTAGCAGAGATTTATATTTTTTACCTGTCATTTTTGATTGTTTAATTGTATAAAATGTCAAATACGCAGTAGTAGAACTCTACATTCAGTCTCTTCAAGCAAAGGATAGTAAGGCATCTGCTGGTATGGCTAGGTCAGGTTGTTTGCCGCTCTTAAAAGCTTTGTGAGTCTGCGTTGTCTGCAATAATCCTCTTGATGTAGTTTTAGGTAGTCAGGTATTGTGCCAGTGCAACCCTGGACTTCTTTGTTTTGTTATAAATGTGAACCAGGCTGCTTTTTTAAGTCATTAGATCATGGATGCTTTTAAAGCTTCTTAGTGTCTGGTTTGTCCTGAACCCCACACCACAGCGTCATTAACAAGTGTTAATGTCCTCCAAAATGTAATCCGTCATATACTGTGTGATGACATGTTGGGGAACAGTTCAAGAGATTTGACCAAAGAAACCTCAAAGTTGATCCAGCCCTTTTGTGGAGACCAGTGATGTGACTTGCCTCTTCAGATCTGCAGAAATTGGGATTTTTAGGGAGGAATGCTCCACTTGCTGTAGGATGATATTGCTAAGGTTGTTAAATAAATGGTATTTGGGCTTGGTAGAACAAACGTTGCATTAAATTATGTGTTGAATATTATTTGACATAGACTAGAGCAGCACACTCTGCAACTAGTGCAAGGTTGTTAATTCCTTTTGGGGTGCAAGGTGATCGTGTTAAAAAGAGTCAATCACTGGGTTGTTGAGCTGGCAGTTTCCTTAGAAAAAGTGAACTGCTGTTTTCACAGAGTCTGCAGGGCTACCATTTGTACCGACAGACAGGGGTCCCAGGGACTCCTTCACTGATGCTATACAGGGTCCCAGAGGGGGTATAGAGAGTCCCCATGAACAAAATTAACCAAGACAGAAAATGTAGCATTTCTTGCTTTTTTAATTATCGGCTTGATAATCTGAACATTTCAGAGTAAATGAACCTCTCTCTCTCTCTCTCTCTGAAAACATTTCTTTAAAAAAAACAACAACATTTCTTGTCAGGTGGTGTTGCTGTAGGTATTTCTTTAGGAATCGACGATTCACTGTCTGTAGCATCTTCAGAAGATGTTTCTTTGCGTTTTTTAGGAGCGCCCAACCACTGAAGCAACGACATATTTGCGAGATGCGATAGCCGTGAACTTCCTTTCTGCTTCGTTCGCCTAGGCTTGTGCACGCGATTGTTACAACTTGTGAGTCATCGAATTGGTTAATTAGTGGCGGCGGTCGCCACAGTCTGAAAAAGTCAGCCGGTCGACTGAGTAACCGTTCAGTGCGGGGGCCCCCAAAGGCGAGCCAAGTGTTTACGAAACTTCTGGCTTACTGTCTTTGCGGGCACCCGTGCCGAATTTGGGGGGCAGGCAATCCCCGCGCGGTTGTGGGTGTCAGCTTTGATCATGACCCGGCCTTTTTGGGGTTTCCCCTGATTTGTAGTGCGTCCCGCGGGGACTCGTCAGTTTTGTCAGTGCTTTCCTTTTGTCATGTTGGTCATGGCGACTTTTAAAAAATTGTGCTTTCTTGGGAGCCCTGGTCTAAATAGATAGGTCATGAGTGCGCAGGAATTAAAAGGGCCATGTCCCAAATTTTTAGGGATGGGATTCAACTGGCTTTTCCTTGAGTTTAATGTTTTGGGATCATCTCATTTTTATGAAAATAAAAAATCCTGGCTGTCCCCCCTGGTTCTCAATGGAGGAGGGTTTCCCCCAAGGGGATCACTTTTCCCCCCTTATTGATCAATTTGTGCGGTCTTTGATGTGATCCGCTCCAATGAACTTTTAAAGGAATAAAAATTTAAAAAAAGTATTCTTTATTGCTTTTGCCCCGCACTAGTTGTGTTTGGACCCCCCCCCCCGGGGGGTTTGGGGCCCTTGTGTGGTCGGGGGGGTTTGCGGGGGTCCAGTGACCCCTTGGGGCTTTGCTGGCGGGGGTAAATATTGGGATGGGCTTTTTTTTTCACATGCTTTAGCCTGAGGGGTGCAGTGCTGTTTGGCCTAAGCGAAGTGGTAAGGGTTGATGCCCTGGTGGGTTTCCCCCTGTAGATGGGCAAAGGGGTGGGCCTTGTAAGAGTAACCCCCCTTTCCCCTTTTCTTTTTTTTGCCTCCTTTTTTTGGCCCTTTTCTACCCGTCCCCCCTTAATCTTTTTTCCCACTCCTTTTCTCTCTGTGGTCCCCTTTGACCCGCCGCGTTTTGCCGTGCGGTGGCCCTGGCGGGGGGGAAATGGTCCTGGTGATTGGAGGGCCAGGCTCTCAAAAAACCTTTGGCTGGACCTCCCCGACGGGAGCCCTTTGGCCCGGGATACAAATCGGCCCCCCCTTCTTGGGGTTGGGGTAAAGGGGCATTTCCCCGCGGCCAAGTAAACCCCCGCAGTGCTCGCCCCGTCCGGGGATTTGGCGATCGGGGGGGATGGGGTTGGTTGCTTCTGCTTGTCGTTTTTCCTCCGAACCCGGGAAAGGGGTCAAGACATTGGTTTTTTGGGCCCCTGGCCCTTGTTGGACCCCAAGGGTGGGGGGTAAGGGAGGGATGAAAATAAAAATACACATGGTTTTTTTCAAAACACACCCCCCCCCAAAAAAGGGAAAAGGCGACCCCTTTTTCGGGGATTTCGATTCGACAGCGATTGGGTTGGAGATACGACAGAAGCGGGTTTTGGGCTTCCTGGCCGTTAGGAAGGAAGGGAGCAAAAGCCCCCTTTTTTCTTTGAGCCCATTTGTACCCAAAGGGTTTTAGGTATAGCGGGGACCCTGGGTCCACAAGAGGTTGAGGTGGTTTCTTTCTTTTTCAAGAAGTCACACAAAAATTAAAAACAGCGCGGAAAAATAAATGTGGCGGCAGATAGGGTAACCCCCCAAAAAAACTTTTTAAATTTATCAAAGGGCTGTTCGCGCCGGGTTTATCAGGGTCTAGAGGCAAAAATAAAAAACGGGCGGCACCCCGGGGTGGAGGGGGCGGGGTGCTGTCAGAAGGGTTGCAGAAAGGGGCCCCACCAACACCCTCTTCTGACTTCTGAAACCCTGGTCTGGTCTCAAAGTCGGTCCGATTGTCGGGTTCAGTTGTGTTCCCCGTCCCCGTTGGGTGCTTTGATGCCAAAAGTTTGGCCTTGTCGAGCTTTGTTCGGGGGGGTGTGTGGTATTTGTGCAAGGCAACCCATGATGGGCCGTGTAAAGATCCGGCACTTTGCCCTGGGGTGGCCCATCCCCTTTCCGGAATTGTCCTCTTGATTCAGGAAATCTGCAAACAAAGGGTTAGACGAAAAAGATCCCCTTTTTTTTGAGCCGCAAAGCGGGTTTTGGGGCGTCAGTCCCCAAAGCTTCTTGTATGCTTGGGCCCGTAAAGAAATTTCCCCGTTTCACCGGCCCGCTGCGTCAGACTGTACTTTACGTTTTCAAAGCTTTCGGAAAAAAATGTCGCTTGGTGGAAGCAGGTCCCCACTTCCCAAAACCCAATGTCCCCCTGGTGGGGCCAAAAATCCCCCACCCCTCGGCCCCCCCGTTTCCATTGCTGCGGGGTTAAAAAACCAGCACCCCCCCCTCGAATCCTCTGCAGTCCCCGTGCGGGGGGGTTCAACCATGTGGAGGGTGGAGTTGGGGAAAAAAACCTCCACCGTCCCCAACCCAGACCTATTCCCCTGTTGCAAGTTGCCAGCAGGCTGCAGTAGCCCGGAAAATTAGCAACAAATTAGCTTTGCGCAGATGTTGGGAGGAGATGCCTGTCTTTTCCCCTTTTCCCCCTCTGCCCCATGGATAATCAAATTCCTTTGGGAATTCCCGTGGTCTAAATTCCCAACTTCGGGAGCTGCGCTTCGTGTCAGTCCTAAAACCCTTTGGTGGCTTTCAAGAAACTCAAATTTCAAGCCGAGACCTTTACTCTTTTGGTTTAATTTTCTTTCAAAACCCGCAAAAAACCCCTTGGGACTGTCGGGCGGTTTTCCCCTTCTCCTACACAACCCCCCGGGGGGGTTTGCCCTTTGTCGTGGGTCGGAGGGTTTGCGGGTCGTGCCCCTTGGGGTTTTGTGGCGGGGGCCTCAATACTTGGGATAGGCGTTTTTTCACCTGCTTCTAGGCCTGGAGGGCGATGTGTTTTGGCCCAAAAAGCGTAAGTGGTAAGGAGTTGTGCCCCGGTAGGGCCTTTCCATTTTGTTGGTAAGGGTGGGTCCTGAAAAGAGAACCCCGCCTTTCCCTTTTTTTGTTTTCTGCCTCCCTTATTTGGCCCTTTTCTATTTGTCTCCCCTTCATCTTTTTTCCACCTCCTTTTTCTCTGTGGTCTCCTTAGACCCGCGTGTTTGCCGTGCGGTGGACCTGTGTGGAGGGGAAGAGCCCTGGGATTGAGAGGGCCCGCCTCAACAATCACTTTGGCTGGGCCCTTTCCCCTAGACGGGGGTTCATTTTGGCCCGGGGTCAAATGGCTCCCCCTTTTTTGGGGTTGGGTCAAGACGGGCAGTTCCCCGGGGCCCAAAAGGTAAACCCCCCCCAGTGCTCGCCTCTTTTCCGGGAGGGCGATCAGGGGGGGGGTTGGTTGCTTCTGCTTGCGTATGTCTTCCAAACCCGGAGGGGAAAGACATTGGTTTTTGGCCCCGGCCTTGTTGGATAAAGGGGGTGGGTGGGGGGATGAAATTCTAAATACCAGGGCTTTTTAAAAAACACCCCCAAAAAAAGAGGAAGGCAGCATCCCCTTTTCAGGGGTTTCGTTTCTGACGCGATTCGGACTGGGAACGACAAAAGCGGTTTCGGGGCTTCCGGGTCGTTATGGAAGGAAGGGCAAAAAAGCCCCCTTTTCGCTTTGAGCCTTTTGCACCCAAAAGGGCTTTCAAGTATGGGGGGCCCCGGTATCAAGAGGTTGGGGAAAAGGTTCTTTTTTTATTCAATGCAAGTCACACAAAAAATCTGAACAGCGGGAAAAGAAAAACTAGGGCAGGGAGATCGGGGGTAACTCCACAAACATTTTAATTTTTTAAAGGGTGATTCGCGGGGATTTATCGGGTTCGAGGAGAATAAAAACGGAGTGGATCCAGGGTGTGACGGGGTGGCAGGGGACTGTCAGAGGGTGCAAAAAGGGGCCCAACCCCTCTTTCTGACATTCTAAAACCCGTGTGCCCCCGGTCATCAAGTGGCTACTGATTGCCCGGGTTGTTGTACTTTCCGTCCCTTTAGGTGTTGTGCCAGAAGTTTGGCCGCAACCCCGTTGTTTGGAAGGAGGTGTGTGGTATTTGCTCAGGAAACCCCCCTGAGGGGCCCGTGTAAAGATGGCACATTGGAAATGCGGTGGGCCCATCCCCCCTTTTCACGGAATTGTCTTGTGGTTTCGGAAATCTGAATAAAAAAGGGTTTTAAAGACGAAAAAAATCTCCTTTTTGAAGGGCCCCGAAAGCGGTTGTGGGCGTCGTCGCCGAAGTTTTTTCGTATGTTTCCCGGCCCGTAAAAAAATTTCCCCAAACATTTTAAATCGGTCAGTTGCTGTGCTGATAACTTTTTTTTAAAAGCGCAAGGAAAAACTGTCTCTGGTGGAAGAGGCCACCCCTTCCCCAAAAGTGACTGCCCGGTGGAGGCAAAAAACCCGCCCCCCCTCAGATGCCCAGATTTAAAAATCTGTGTGGGGATAAAAAACCAGCACCCCTCCTCGCCCTTGCCCGGCCGTGGGGAAGGGAGTTAAATAGTGTGGAGAGGTGGAGTTGGAAAAAACCCTCCCGTCCCCAAACCAACCTACCCCCTGTTGGCAAGTTTGCCAGCAGGTCGCAGATAGTAAAAAAATTAAGCAACAAATTTACGCTTTGCAGCAGTGTTGGGGGAGATGACCTGTCTTTCCTTTTCGTTGCCCCATGGATAATAAAATATTCCATTGGTTTCCCGTGGTCAAAATTCCCAATTCGGGGCTGCGCTTCGGGTTAGTCTCAAAACCTTTTTGGTGGCTTTTCCCGAAATAATTAAAACCCAGAAGCCCTTTACTTTTCTGGCTTTAAATTTCTTCAAACTGCACAACCATCCACGTTGGGCTGTGGCGTTTTGCCTTCTCCTCCCAAAAACTTTGTTGTTAGCCCTGTCACTTGTTACCCCTTTGGTGTAGTGGGGAAGTCCTCTAAGAGGAAAATTTGTTTCTTTTTCTCTCCCCCCTTCTGCCCCGGTTTTGCGTCAGGCCCTTTGTCAGTCTGTAAAAGAACTCCCTCGCCTTTTTGTGTGGGGATTTAACGGTCAAAATCCTTTTGGGTTCCCGGTAGTCCCCGAGGTCTGAAAATGAGGAGTCCTTTAGACTTGGATTTTGTTTTTTTCTAATGCGGATCTGAAAATATCTATTCCTAGGTTCATTTTCGTTTTTAGTTTGTCGGTTTGTGCCCCCTCGTGGTCGGGACATGAGTGGTCGCCCATGCGTCTGCCGGAAGTGCCCATTTCCTGTCTTCTAAACTGAAACTCCCCTTGTTTCAGCTTAAATTTAAGAAAGCAAATGGGAAAATTTGCAGCCATGTTTCAAAGGAGTTCCAGGCATGATTTTTTCAGGTCTGCCAGGAATCATGACTAAACTATGATTAAATGTGCAAAGGCCCTGTTTTCCCAGTGTCTTTGTAAACTTAAAAATCCCAAAAACACCCTGGTTCGTTCAGTGCCAAAACCCAAATTTAAAAAGTTGGGAAAAAGGGGCTCAGCGGGTTTTTTCCCAACGACCTTGGGTCCCCCGCCGGGCCATCAGAACTCGTGCTAAAAAAAGAACACTTTTAAAATCAGTAACTCGGCCCTGGGAGTTTGTCCAGGCTGCATCAAAAAACTTCTAAAAAAAAAGGTGGAAATCTTTAAAGAAAATCAAAGGGAGAACCCGTCCGGAAACCATCCTTTTTTCGGATTCTTTAATAACAAAAAAGAAAGCAGTTGTAATTGCTTGTTTCAATGAAAAGAATTCCCCCTCTTCAAAAATCGGTCATTTTGTCAACCAAGCCCTAAAGAAAAATCCCTGAATTTCATGACAACATGGAAGATACAATTTCTTTTCTTAACGAGTGAAAATTTTCCTTCCTCTTGCAGCGATCTCCCCGAAAAGTGACTACTTATAAAATTAAAAATCTTCGCGGTTACGGGTTAAGGTATACAACCCTGGGACTACAGGTTGTTTCCCCCCTCTGGGGAAAACCCCTATTTTTCCCCCCCAAAGGGAAAAGTTTTCAACCCCAAAAAAATCCCGCCCCCAAGTTTTGCCCAGCTGGTCTGAAAATTGTGGAAAAAAATGGTAAATGCTGGCTTGTGGAAACGAAACCGATGGCCTTTTGGGGCCCCCGGGTGTGGTTTCCGCACACATGAGTACAGGGGGAATTTGTTCGTCTGGAAATTACATTGGGAAAACGCTTTTTTTAAAGACAGCATGCAGTGGAAATTTTTTGACTGGAGAAGGCCTCGTACCCCCGGAAGTCGGGGTACTTCGCCCCAAAAAGGGTTTTCGGGGGCATTTTCCCGCTTTTTATTCAAAATTTTTGGCGCAACGCCAGTTTCAGGTGGGTTTGGACATCTCCTGTGCCAGGGGGGTTGGGTGTTCACAGGGGGCAAATTTGCCTCCCCTCTTTAGTTTAGATCAACAACTTGTGAATTCGTTAGCGGGTTCAGACTGCTCTTTGTTTGGGATGATTTTGTTTGTTACGAAGGGAAAATTTTTCCCCGAGTGCCCGGCAGGCCCCAACTTTGCGTAGAAAACCATCGGTGGGGGATGAAAACGGTTCCCTTTTCTGCTAAAAACCCCCGTGTTTTCATTTCCCAAAATTTCGTCTTTTTTTTTCCAGACCGGAATTTCGAGGGAAATCTCCCATTCCAGCTGTTAAAGAGGCCAAATTTTGGGTATTTTTGACCAAAAACTTAACTTTTCAGCCATATTAAAAAACCTCAAAATGTTCCCAAAAGGATGAATTCTGGGGGTGAGCAAAGTGGGGGTGAAAAGAAAACTTTGTTGCCCTTTAAAGGGCCCGGCCCGAAAAATGGACTACGGTTGTGCTGTGAGGTCCGCAAGTTCTTACCTCAAACCTTTTGGCCCCTATCCACCAAAAGGGTTTCTCTCTGTCTTGGAGGTTCCGCCCCACCCCTGTGTACCCCTGTACCCCGAGGCAGGTAACCTTCATGTCCCCGCGGTTAAAATGTCTTTAAATTTAACCGACTGTTCTAAAAAAACGCGAATCCTCCCTAACGTGTTTTTGCCCTCCCCTTTCCAAAAGAAAGTTTAAAACCCCCCCGAAATGTATTCCGCGTTTGGGTTGTAGCGTCCGTGCGGAATGGGGTATAGACGGGAGGGTTTGATTTTCCAAGTTTCGGTAAACCCATGGCCTTTTTCCACAAAGGTTCGTTTCGATTCGCAGTTTCCCTAGGGTTCGTCTCGGGTAAAAGGCTTTGTATGCCGGCTCTTTTCCCCAAATTCCCCCTCTTATAAAAAGTTTTTATGGGTTTCCCGTTGAGGAGGAGGGCCGGCGCTTCCCCGGGGCCCCCTTTAGTATTGTTGAACTTTTTAATTCAGTGCTTGTCTATTTGCGAACTTATTCTAGTACGGTTGAAGATTCCTCCCTTTTCAAAGGGGGACTTTTGGTTCGTCGGATTCGTTCGTTTGGGGGCTAGCTGGCCGCAATTCGATCGAAATTTTATTTTTTTTTACTTTTTAGCAAATTGAAGGGGCGGTTTCAAATTATCTTGTTTGGGTTTCCCGGCCTGTTTGGGATCGGGGGGGGACGAAATGGTTGTCGTTTAGCCCAAAAAGCCACAAGAGGAAAAAGTCCCCCCTTTTACCCTGCTCAGTGTGAAACCAAAAATTAAAATTATGTGGGACCCCTTTGGAGGGGTTGGAACACACGCGAATAACAAAACTTTCGATCCCTCCAAAACCCTTTAAAAACTTCCCCCATCACGCGGGAGGTGAAAGAGGAAAAAGGTTCTGTGCCCGGCTGCACACGGCCCCTTTGTATTTTTCCCCCGTTCTTTTAAAAAGTGAAGAAGTCCGTGGTGCATTCATTATGCGCCCCTCACAAAAGAACTTTTTTAGAGGTTGGGACTGACGAGTGGACCAAAAATTTTACGCGGAGTCCATGAAAATCCGTTCAGGGTTCCCCTGATGTGTCTTTTTGGGTTTTTTGGGGAGATTACCCTTTTTCATTGATTTAGTTTTTGGGAAAAGTTTTTAACAAGTTTTGGGCGTTTGTCCCATTCATTTAAGAGGTATGAAAAATGGGTTTTTTATTTTTAATTTAGACGGTGAGTTTTTTTAACGTTGTGACGCCCTGTTTTGGCCCCCTTCGGTGGCGGGGCTATAAGAATTTCTTATCTTTTCTTGTGTTTTTGGACGGGTTAGAAAGGTCTTTTTAAAACAGATCTATCCATTAAATTTCACAAATTTTGGGGTTTTAAAAAAAATTTTTTGGGAAATCCCAGTTTTGTGGTTGGGGGGTGAAAAAAATTCCATTAGAAAATGGGGATAAAAATTTTTTGGGTCTGGGGACTTTCAAATTCTTGGGATTAAATTTTTCACTAAATTGATACCTTGTAAAATCAATTTTGATGCCTTTTTTTTGGTAAAAAGGGTTCTGCTCTTTGGAAAAAAGAAATATTCCCCTTTTGGTAAAATTTAATAATTAAGCTTGGGTTTAGTAAATTGCCTCTATTAATTAATTTTCCCGACCCCCCAGGGTTTCTTGAGCATGAAAAGGAATTGTACACATTTTATGGATTGGGGAAGAGAAGTAAAAAAAAAAAAACTGTTGTTTAAAACAGTATGCGAGGGGGTTGAAGTTGAAAAAAATGAAATTTATTTGCATAAAATGTTGGTTGAGAAAATTTTTGTGCGGTTGATTGGAGGGAGGTTATATTTAGTACCCTAAAATGGGCATTTGGTAATTTTTGGGGAATTTTAAAGTTTTTATGAAAGTCTTAAAAATCCCAAAGAAGGTTTTGAAGCCTTAAGGGAAAAATGTTCCGTGCGTCCCTCTTGTGCAGATTTTTGGTGAAAGTTTATTACCATATGAAAATCAATATTTTGAGGGACGAAAGGGGGTTTTTGTACAGAATGGAGGATTATGGTATTTTTTTTTTGAAAACAATGTTTAATGAAAGGAATTGGATGGGCTACCCCAAAATTTTTGCAAAAAAACAAAGGGATTAATACCTTTTCTTTATTTTTGAAGGCATTTTAATGCAATTCACCCATTTTCAAAAAACTCCGATATCTTAAATTCCGTACAAGCCCCCAGCCCAAAAGCTGGTTTTATAAAAAGGGTAACAAATTGTTCAAAAAATTTAATGGAAAATATGCCCCCCCCAAAAATATCCCTAAAGGTAAAACTTTTTGAAATTTAAGGAAAACATTTCTCTCGTGCTATAAGGGTTCTACGATGTGAGTTAGTGGTTTCTGGTTTTGCAAGATTTTCCCCCAAAAAAAGGGGATTTATTTCTAGTAGAATTATGAATCCCCACTGTAAAAATTTTGAAGCGAGGCGCCCTTGATTTTGCTTTTTGACGCTTATTGTCAGGGTTCTGGAGAAAACGCAAAGTTTTAAAAAATAAAAAGTCGACTGTGCAACTTTTTATTTCAAAGGGGTTGGGTTTTTTTGGTACCCAAACAGCATGTTGAAAAGGATAAAATTTGTTTGTTTGCTCTTTGCAAGTTTTCATTTACAAAAGCAAATTCAAATTCCCCCCCTGACCCCAAAGCCTTTCTCAGATTGGACAAGATTCAACATGAAAAATATTTGGGTTTTTTTTCTGTTGGACAATTTTTTGGAAAAAATTGGTTGCCCCATTTCCCCATTGTTTACTAGTTTTTGGTGTGTGAGCCTAATGTATGGAAGTGTTAACTTACCTTTTCTCATTTATTACAATTGGAGACTGGGGCGTTTTTTTACTGTGGTAAGGGAAATTTTTGGGGCTTTCAAGTAAAGTTATACCCCTTCTTTCCCCTGACCCCTGCCCCCATTTGATTCGCATCTTTTTTTTCACCATTGCGGTGTTTTTTTAGTGCTTATTAAAATGTGGGGTTCGTGTTTTTGTATGAAGTGTGTTTTCGTGTGTATTTGTGTGTTGTGTGTGTGTGGTTGTTTTGTTTTGTGTGCATCATATGAGGCATTTGGTGTCTTATTTGAAGAAAAACAAGGTGAAGTTTATGTATCATGTCTATTTTTTTTTGGGTTTTAATATTGGAATTTTTATCATAGTCTTTTTTCATATATGCCCATGTAAACTAGTGTTTTTAATAAATTTGCTAAGGGGGAAAAAAGATGTGATTTATGATCATCGATATAGTTGCTAAATAGTCTTATTCCAGTATTTTGAACATGCTTGATTTCAGGGTGTGTCAAAAGCTGTTTTGGAATAGCCTTTATTAAATTTTACTTTTCTTTCATTTTTTCCCTTTTATGATTGGCAATTTGTGTTTGCATTTGTTTGTAAAAAATGAAAAATTTTTTAATAAAAAAAAAGAAAATCAGAGTCCCAATGTTGATGCCTGCCGAAAAATGTCCAACAGTGGTAAACCCCGTTTTGGGGGCCCTATTTAAAAGGGCCTTCAATTTAAAGCCCTTGTTTGGGTTTGGGATTTCATGTTTGAAAAGAACTTGCTTTTGTGGGAGCTGGTTTTTTGTGGTCGGGGAAAACCCTAGGTTTGGCATTTCAAACTTAAAATTTCAAAATGTGTGTGGAGAAGGTAAATATTGTAGATGTTGTAAAGGAAAATTAAAGACTAGGTGAAAAATGGGTTATATTTTGGGTTTGTTTTTGTCACCATTTTTGATTTGGTATTATATTTTTTATTACCTTTTTGGGTTTTTGTGAAAAATGTGTTTGCCCCTCCTTTCTGTCTGATTTCTCATTTGCCCCCCCCCCCCCCCCCCCCCCCCCCCCTCCTTATTCCCGTCTTTTTTCTTTGCTGCACACAGACAAACCCTCAGGAGTGGAATTTGATGGAGGTGTTATTGGGCTGATCCCCCCAAAACCCCGGGGCCTTTTGCCAAAGGGTGCAGCAAATGACCCCCTTAAAAACCGATCTATTTCTGTGTTCAGGTTTGCCCTTAACTCAAGCCCTTGGGATATTTTCAAATACTTTTGGGTTTTTACAGGTGGCTGCAGAATTGGCTCCCTTTTTGAAACTAATTTTTTGGTTTTTGTTACAATTTTCCCGCTTCTTTAAATGAAAAAGTATGCCAAAAATTTTTGGTGTTGTTTGTCCGTTCGTCCCCAAAAATTTTTGGTTTAAACAAGTAGATTTTTTTATTATATATTCAATCAGGTGTTTAAGGTAAGGTGTGTGGGTAGCTTTTCAGTTCTTTTTGTTGTTTTGCGTATGAAGAAGCCCCCTTTAATGTAAGCTTAGGCTAAAGTGTAGAGCTTATCCTTTATTTTTCCGGGTTTAAAATGCGAAAAAAAAACATCTGGTTTTTTCTTTAAACTCGTTCATGTAATTTTTGTGTATGTGATCAATGTTGTTTTTTTAAATTCTTGACCCTTTTTACGCTTCATAAACGAACTAAGGATTTTGAAGACCCCTTTCAGGCCCCTATTCATGTCTCTCTTCATTCATCTTTTTTTTCTCTGTTTTGGGTTCTGGCCTGTTGCGAAACCAGTTTCGTCGGCTAGGGGCAACATAAAGGTGCCCGAGTGGAAGGGAAACAAAATCTGAAAAAGTATAGCCCGGGGAAACATATCCGACCCCAAGTGGGCAAAGGGTTTGGGGGAAAGGGGCAAGGCAAGGGTGGAGGTATTTGGAACAAAAAGATTTGTAAATTTCTCTTTTTGCTACCCCCCCCCTTTTGGGGGCCCGTAAATAGGGTAGATAGCAGGGTAATGGGGTTGAAACCACCGGCAAATCACTTTTCTTTTTTTTGTGTTTTACCCGTTGAGTGGAAAAACAAAGATTCATTTTTACACATCGGTAAAGGGTTTTGAGTAGGGGGTTCGGGTAGGAGGGGACCAATATGAATAGAATTTCCTGAAAAAGAAGCTCAAGAACAAATAAAATTTTTGATTGATTTTGTATTCTTTGTTTTTTCTGGTTTGGTTTGAAATTCCAATTTTTTTTTTTTTTAAAGTAACATGTCTGAAAATACCCCTTTTTTCGTTGCTTAAACAAATTTTTGTGAATTTGAAAATTTTTTTGTGAAAAGAAAAGAGTAGACCAAAAAAAAATTAAAATTTAAAAAAATTGAATCAATGGCGCCCCTTTGGCAAAAGGAATTTTATTAAATGTGGTCTTAAAAATCAAGATTAGGTATTCAGTTGGAAAAGAAATGGGTTTCCCCCGAAGGGTGAACAGGGTGATTGGAAATTTGGGGGGTGTTTGCGGAGGGGGAGGAGGTGAAAAAGAAAAAGCTTTAATTAAATTTCTCACCAAATATTTTGTTTTCTGACCTGTGACAAAGGAAAGCAAGGGCAGTTGTTGGAAAATTCAAAAGGAGGGGACTTATCATTACCAAAACCCGGCCCAAAATTCTCCTTTCATTGTTTTAATTTACAATTTTTAGAATTTTTTTTTTTGTTTAAAATTGTAACTCCTGTCATACTAAAAAAACAGGCACATTTGGTACCACTGGATTTGATTTTTTTTTTTTTTTTTGGATTATAGATAAAAGTTTTTTTTTATAAGAAAAATTTGGGGGGGTGGATGCAGTAGTAGGGAGCCTGTTTTTTGAAACAAAAGTATCCAATTCCTTTCATTTTTGTCTAAAGGTTCTAGCAAAAAAGCGTTTTTTTTATTGTTCCCCGTGATTTAAAATTGTGGGTGGGTGTACCTGCAGGGTTGATATGGAGTTCACAGGGGGGAGGCGGGTTAACAGGGTGGGAGGGGGGGGTTTGTCTCATCAAAGCCTATCTTGGGTTTTCTTTACCCGGCCGTTCTGCCGGGTTTTTGGCCCAAAAAGGGAAAAAGGGAAATGACATTTGAGTTTTAGCCATGAGAGTTGTGCCAAAGGTGTGCCAAATTTCTGACCAAACTGCAAATATCTGCGTTTCTAGGCCCGGGTTTTTTTTTTAAATTTTTTTTCGTGGCTAATAAGAAAAGAGGTAGAGAAAAAAGCTCAGGTAATTTGAAAAATCCCGAACATTGTTCATCATCCTGATTTTATTTTAAAATTTTTAAATTTAAAAAAAGGAAAAAAAAAAGCCAACTCACCAACATGCTACTTCTGTGTGCTCTACCCCGGTTTTTTTTTTTTTTTTTTTATTTTTTTTTTTTTTTAAGGATTCGTTTTTTCCTCTCAGAATTCAAGTGGGTGTGAGAAAGTCTGGTATTGTCTGTTAAATCTGGGTTACTGTGGCTAATTTGAATGAAAAAAATTTAAAACTGTTTTGTGTCGAAGTCCCAAAAAGTTTTTAAAAATTTCCAAATTTGTATTCCAACTTGGGAGCTGAAAACGGGTTCAAATGAGATTTGGCAGAAAGTTTTTGAAATTTTATGGAACCCCCAACCCCAAATTAAACAGTATTTATTTTTGGGTCAGCAAACGCACTTACCTTTTTTTCTCTTGGTAGTGTGGATGATCCGGTTGGGAAAGGGCTGAAAAATGTTTTTTGAAGGAAATGGTAATTGACACGAACGGAGATAGCTGGTGCCCTGATGACAATTGACACTCGTGTGGTGTGGTGTGTGTGTGTGTGTGTGGCATGATGCTATGCTGGTGTGTGGTGTGGGGTGTGGTGTGTGGTTGTGGTGGTGGTGTAGCGTGGCACGAAGTGAGATTGAAGGTGTGTGTGCGTGGTTGGTGGTGTGTGGGTGTGTGTGGTGTGTGGGGTGTGTGTGTGGTGTGTGGGTGGGTGTGTGTGGTTTTGTGTAGGGTTTTTGTCTGGTGTGTTGGTAATGTTTTCATTTAAAATCTTCCTTGCTTAAATAAGAATATGGATTTGGATTGAATTGAAAAGTTTTTACAGATAGAAAGAAAAATTTTTTGGGAAAAATTTTTGACAGGGTCGCCCCTTTTTCTTCAGTGACTGTTGCGTTGTGGCGCAAGGTGGGTGGGAGTTTTGTTGGGGGGACGGTTGTCAGGATCTAAAAAAATAATAAGGAAAAAATTTTGGCGCTTAATCTTAAAAAAAAGCCCCCAAGCGCTTACGCAATAAGCCCTAACACACAACACACACACAACCAAAAACAACACCACAACACACACACGCACACCCCACACACCCGCGGGAGCGAAAAAAAAAAGTTTTGAAGAGAGTTGTTTTTAGGGGGGACTTGAAAGAAAAAAGACTGTTTGAGTTTCGGAGTGCAGAAGGGAGATTGTTCCAGCAGGAAGGAGCCTGAAAAGTAAAAGAACGTTCACCAAGTGTTCTGGCCCGAAAACGAGGGATCTGCATAATGCGAGTGTCAGAGGAAGAGCGAAGCTGTCTGGAAGGAGTATAGGTCGACAGAAGTTTAGAGAGGTAAGATGGAGCGAGGCCATCTGATTGTAGATGGGGGGAAGGTCAAAGCCTTGATTTCTGTTCAGGCTGGGGCGTCTGGTCTTGATTTCGATGGCTTCTTTAACTTTTCTTTTTTGAGGAAGGGCTCTGTAGATAAGATCTTGGTTTCTTGGGGGCTGAAACAGTGGCCTGTGGCTTGTAGTTGTTCATGTATGGCAGAAGTAGATCGGTTTTGGTGTTCTTGTAGACGGCTGGTGAGTGGTCTTGCTGTCTCACCAATGCAGGTATGGGCACAGTCTTGACAACCTACCTGGTACACTACACCACACTGCTTGAGGGGGTCCGTTTTGTCTTTGACATGGGTCAGTTGCTGGTGTAGGGAGTTGGTGGGTTTGTGGAACACTTTGCATCCATGTTGTTGGAAGGTCCTGGCTAGACGCTTTGAGACTCTTTTAATGTAAAGGATCCCCACTTTCACACTGTCCGTATCTGTAGAAGAAGGGTAGCGAACTCGAGGGTTGTCCCACATCCATGCAGGGTATCCATTAGCGGAAAGGGCAGTCTTGATGTGTTCTTCTTTCAGCTCTTCCTCCTTAGTGGAACACAGTACAGAGGCTCTGTGCATGAGGGTGTTGACAACAGATCTCTTGTGCTGGAGGGGGTGGTTAGAGTGAAAGTTCAGATATTGGTCAGTGTGGGTGGGTTTCCTATAGACGGTGGTCTCCACCCTGTCGTCATGGGTTCGGGTGATGAGTGCGTCCAGGAACGGGATCTTCCCTCCTGCTTCAGTTTCTCAGATGAATTGGGTACTGTCGTCGATGGAATTCAGGTGAGTGGTGAAGCTGTCAACCTCCATCTCCTGGGTCATGGTGTCATCCACATAGCGGTACCACATGCTGGGGAAGTTGGCAGCAGTCTCAAGGGCTACTTTTTCAAAATGTTCCATGTACAGGTTGGCTACCACTGGAGATACTGGCGAACCCATATGGCAGCTCCTTGTTTCTGCTGGTAGAACTCATGGTTGAACGAAAAATAGGTGCTAGTGAGGCACAGTTCCAACAATTCTAGCACCTGTTCTGTAGTGAATTCACACCGATGACGAAGGTGGTAGTCATCCTCAGTCTTCTCCCGAATGACTTGGAGAGCCTTGGGTACGGGGGATGCTAGTGAAAGTGCACATACATCAGGAGACAAGTTTCTCCCTGGAGCCAGTTGCTGGTTTTCCATCTAGATAATGCTAGTAGTTGAGAATGGTAGACGCCAGTATCTTCTAACATAAACTACCCGCCCATTCTCTTGTTGTAATTACCCATCTTAATATTTTTTTTCTCTCTCAGCCTCTCGCCCTGCCACCCTTGGTATTTTGTTGTTTTTGAGGTTATACATTTGTCATGTGTGTGTGTGTGTGTGTGTGTGTGTGTGTGTGTGTGTGTGTGGGGTTTTGTGTGTGTAAGTTTATGAATATATCTGCTTACAATTCATGTTGTTTGTGTGTGTGTGACTTTTTTTTTTGGTGGTGGGGAGGGGGGGGGGGGGGGGGGGGACATGCGTGTTTGTTCTTTTATTGTGTCTGACTTTCTTGTGTTTTTGTACAATTATTATGCTACATATTTGTTTTTGTGTGTGTGTGCGTTTGTTTAAAACATAAAAAATGAAAAAAAAACCTCTTTGCTAATACTTTCCTGGCCGATTATGTAATTCTAACATATACATGTTTCAGTTGTGTCAAACTCATTCTCCTATTCATTCCTTCAAATACAAAGAACAACAGACAATGTCATAGGTATTTTTTAATTGACTCTATTTAACATTAATATTTGTATATACATGAATTTATTATTAATTTGTTTAAGTAAATACTTTGCAAATATATGTTGAGGGATGAATGTGTGAGAAAATGAAGGAATTGTTGGGTGGAGGGATGAGAGAGGTGAATTAAATATGTGTGAAAAAAAAAAGAAGAAAGAAAAATTTGGCAGTGGTTATCTATAGTGACACACACAGTACCCCAAAGGGGAGCATCATGGACTTGCACCCGAGTGAATCTTTTTGTGATGAAGAAGTTATGCAATAATATAAAAGCAGGCTGTGTGATTAGTTTTGTTTGACTTGACTCTGTGAAGGTCAAACAGTAAATCATATTGCTATGAGGAGGTTATGCAATGGAGCACAGTGCTGCTGAAAATTTGCAGTACTGTAAGTACACAGCGCAAAAAACAGTAGTACGCAGTACCATACAAGAGTACAGGTAGCAGCACACATTTTCACTTGACGTGACCTTGTATTACTAAAACCCCCCTTACCTTTTCCCCCCCCACAACCTAACTATTCACTTCCCCCTCCCCCAGAATGGAGTGGGAGAGGAACCTTTGTACAGACAGCAGGCAACGTGTTCCCGAGAGCTGTGCTACGATTCCCGCGACAACTGTCGGCAGGAATCATCGTCGCTGGCTGGGACAAACCGCTGGGGGACAGGTTTTTTATGTGCTTGTGAAATACTAAAAATGGATTTGCTTTGATAAATAAATCAGATATTTGTGACACTGCTGTCTGTGATGACACAGGTAAATGTGTCTGGTGAGAAGGTGACTGTTTGTCAAAACACCCCCCCCCCCCCCCCCCAACTGCGATGAGCAAGTAACAAAATTTCTTATTTTTGTATCGTCTCTTAAGTTTTTGTTATTATCCTGTAGAGTCCACTGCGTAAGTCCTGTGATGGATTTTTCTAGCGTTGTCTTTCAGTTTAACCATGAACAGAAGTGAGGATTAAGATGTGAGTATTTCAGCCCGACTTTGTGTCATTTTGGATACTGTTGTTTAAAAAAGAAAGAAAAGAAGAAAAAAAAAAGGATCAAGTGAATGACCTGTCGCATCACACACAAGTGCCACACTAAACTTGGAATATTACACTTAAAATGTACACTTTGTACTTTTGAGGCCTGGACAGTTCTGGATCAACATTCAAGAAAAGGTTTCTGCCCTGCTCTCATGGTGACCACATTTTCAATTTCTTCTCCATGTCTATACTTGGTGAGTCCTATTAAGGTTGCTGGTACTGGCAAGTTAATGGGGACTGTTGGACAGACATGGAGACACTGTCCGGAAGGGTGCGCTCTTTCATGCTGAAAGAAGATTTACTGTTCCGCTGAATGAAAGAGACAAACAAATTACTGGACAAAACACTTTCATGCTGGCTAGGTGACTAAGCAATTATGGTTGTCAATAGGGGTCTTAGGAAGTCATGTCCTGCATATGTTGGATTAGAACAGGTCCCACTGAACGTCATCAAAATGATTTGGCAGCTGTGCAGTGTCTCCTCTGGTGGGTTACCTCATAACAACGAAATATTGTTTCCTGTGGAGTGCTGGTGCTGGGGCTGCAGTGGGACATGCCAGGTGTGTCTGTGAATGGCGAGCTAGCATGAGCAGTGTTCTTATAACCTGCAAAATAGGGGTTCTTTGCCCTCAGAATTGAGAGTTTGGTGCAGACACTTTCACACAGAGGGTCCCTGGACACAATTTTTTTTTGCTCAGAAGTAAGTTTGTTTTTCTGGCAGTTTGTTCAATGTCATGAGTTGTCAACTATCAAGAGATGCAGTGACAGTTTCGCTCACGAAGGCTGTTGAATGAAAGTATTAGAGAGTTGCGGCCCCTGATTTGTTCCCACTTTCAATTCAAGTCACCTGACTGTTCACAAGAAAGAAGCGATCATGGCTTCGGTTCAGAAGCTTTTATTTACAAAAACCTCGTGGGAAAAAAGAGTTGAGCACAGATTTCATTGAAGAGATTGATTAAAATTGTTGCAATGCTCCCAGTACAACCAAGAATGTTCATCTGCCTGATGCCAGTGACAGTGAATCATCATGGCAGCCAAATTGCAGTACCAGATGAATTAAGACAGACGCTTGTTATGAAAGGATAAAAAAAAAACATATAAAGAAGATGTCAAGTGTGTTGATTTTGATGTGTAAATAGGAATTACTTCAAATTTGGAGTTCTTTTGGGCAGGTACCCATAGATTTTACCACAAGATCTTCTAATTTTTAAACGGAAGGTCCTTAGGACCTACTGTTTTCATAGCTGTAAGGAACTCTGGTAGGACTAATGCCACTGAAGTGGCATGGCAGGTGACACAGCAAAACAAAAACAAACCTTTGTGATTTGAAGTAAATCCACTACATTGTTGTCAAGTTATCCACAGACAGACACAGCGGGACTGAAAATAGTACCCTGATTTTCTGGGCTTTATCTGCGCTCAAGAGTTCATGAAAATGATTGTTGCAGGTGTATTCAGTTCCCATTGGTGGAATGATGCAGCGACAGCCGTTCACTATCGGTGGTTCAGGTAGCACTTACCTGTACGGCTTTGTGGACGCACAGTACAAACTTGGCATGACGAAAGATGAGTGTCTCAATTTTGTGAGCCGAGGTAAGCGTTGGAAAGCTTTTCTTGATGAAAGGTGTGTGTGTGTGTGTGTGTGTGTGTGTGTGTGTGTGTGGTGTGTGCGTGCGTGCGTGTTTGTATATATACAACAATGGGTTAATCTGACAGTAAATTGGTTTCAGTCAGTGTGTGTGTGTGTGTGTGTGTGTGTGTGTGTGTGTGTGTGTGTGTTGGTGTGTGTGTGTATACAGCCATGGGCTAATCTGACAATAAATTGGTTTCAGTCAGTGTGTGTGTGTGTGTGTGTGTGTACTTGAATTTGTAAGTTTTAGCAAGAAGAGAAAGACAGAGAGAGGGTTAAACAGGATAAAGAGAGTGAGAAATAGGGGCTAGGGATGGTACAGGTGGAAGAGAGAGAGAGTAAAATGAATTCACAGGATGGCATTTAAAGATTGAAAAGTTGAAAATAAACATTTTGCTTTCGTTGGGTAGGATAGTGCCTTTTTAATGGCTACATGAGCGTTGGCCAAAATTGAAACGTGTTGTGATGAAGTGTATCTGCAGTTCATAAAACCAGCCTGAAGGAAGGTTCATATAAGACAGTTTCACTGTCCATGTTGAAAAACTCATTTCAAAAGCACATTGATCTGTACTTTGATATTTCACAATGGCAAGAGAATTCATTATGCATCTCTAGTCATTTTTTTGATGTTCTCAACTTTCTTGTTTTAACTTCATTATTGAACTGAATAGCAAATTGACTGATTCACACACACACACACACAGGACTAGACACTACTACACCAACACACCGATTCTTAATTATTTCAATTTTATTTTAAATTTAAGTACAATCTATTGATAATCTGACAATGAGAGGGATTCTGTTCGTCGTTGGGTGATGTGTTTGCGTGCATGGGTAGTGAAAATCTGGTTGAAAGAAATACGGTGGTTGTAATCAATTGTTTGGATATATCGGACTACTTTCAGTTCTTATTGCAGACTGTTTGTGCATGGGTTTATTTTTTTCTGAACCATTGATTATTGTATTACTCATTGACCCCTCGGGGTGTTGCGGACCTTGCCGTGGTCGGAGGGCTTGCGCAGGTCCAGTGATTCCCATGAGGCTTTGCTGGCGGAGGGTCATGCAATACTTGGAGTATTGGCTGTTTTTTCAAACTGCTTCTAGGCCTGAGAGGTGAAGATGCTGTATGGCCTAGACTACGTGGTAAGGTGTTGATGCCCCTGGTAAGGGCTTCCTTATGTCAGATAAGGCTAAGGGTGATGGTTCTGACTAAAGTAACAACCCCGCCTTTCTCTTTTGTTCTTGTTTTCTGCATTTTATCTTATTTGTCCTTTTTCTATTTGTCTCCCCTTCATGTCTTCTTTTCCTCTCTATCTCTTTTTCTCTGTGGTCTCCTTAAGATGTTTCCGCCGCTTTGCCGTGCGTGGGCGACCTGTGTCGGTGGGGGTGAGATCCTGGTGATTGAGAGGGCCAGTGCTTGAGGCCAGTGCTCTCTACACATCAGCTATGTGGCTCGGACCTCTCTCCTAGACAGGGAGTCACTTTGGCAGGGTTGTAATCTAATCTCGGCTCACCCTTCTTGGGGCTGGGTCTCAAGACAGGCAGTTCCCCTGCTGGCACTTGTGAACTCCCTGCTGTGCTATGCTCTATGTTCCCAGGTGTTGAGCATGATCAGGGGGGGATTAAGGGGTTGTAGCGTTCTGTTTTGTCGTATGGTCTCTCATGAGCCACTGGAGGGTCAAGACAGTGGTTCTTGGGCCCTGGCCCCTTCCTTAGTTGGTTCCTAAAGGGTGCGGGGTGGTAAGGGAGTGATGAAACATACTTAATAAAAATTTTGGCTTTTTATATAAACTTCCCCCCCAAAAAGTAGACGGAAGGCCAGCATACCATATTCAGGGGTTTTCCATTCTGACGTGATTCAGGGACATTAGCAGGTAAGACAGAGGACAGGTTTCTGGGCTTACCTGGCTTGTGTTGGAAGGGATCGGTGCAGCGTAAAACCCCTTTTCAGCTCTGAGTCCTTTCACCATTACCAGACAGGGATTTCAAGGTTTAGCCAGGTTGACACCTCAGTCATCAAAAGGTTGCGGAAAATGGCACGTTATTGGTCAATGCTGATCAAAAAAACTATTCACACAGCTGCTGAGGGCACAAAGCTCGTGGTATAGAGACGATCCGGGTGACTCCCCATAAACAGTTGAACTCGTCGTAAGGAGTGATTCGATGCCGAGATTTAACAGGTTTGGTCTCGGATGGGCAGAGAGTGATCATTGACGGATCTTGGCGTCCCAGGGTGTGACGGAGGTTTGAACAGGTTGACGGTAAAAAAGGTGCAGTAAGTAGTGGCCACACCAACTCCCTATTTCTGAATATTCGGCAACCACTGATGCTGCCTCAATGGCATCAAAAGTCGGGTTACTGTGTCGGTCGAGTCCAGTAGTTTGTTCCGTCCCGTGGAGGTGCATTTAGATGCCTGTGGTTTGGCCATGTCAATAGACCGCTGATTCTGGGCAGGAGGTGTGCGGTGTTTGCTGAAAGGAACCACATGATGGGCCGTGTAATGCTCTGTGCTCATTGTAGAAAACTGCTCTAGCTTTGGTGGCGGACCATCCTAGCCTCTTCACGCAACTGTCATCTTGGATTCTGGAGTCCACAATACAAAGAGTCAAAACGAAAATGAAGATCTCGTTTTTTGAAGCCCGGAAACAGGTTGTGGCAGTAAGACGCCATCAGGCTTTTCATTTGCTCTGGGCCGTATAAAGACAGTTCCCTCAGTTCCCATCGGTCAGTCTGATGCCGAATGATATGAATTCATGTTTTCTAAGACTTTGCAAAGGAAGATTGTAAACTCTGGTGTGAGCAGGAGTCCTCCACTCCCCCAACCCCCCCAAAGTGAATGCCTGGTGAAGGCAAATAAATTCGCCTCCCCTCAGTTTGCCCCAGCAGTCTACAAATCTGCTGATGGGCAGTTTAAAAAACCAGCACTCCCACTCTCGAACAAAAACTGCCACTCCCCCTCGAACTCCTGTCACAGTGCCGTGCGGGGCTAGGATGTTCAATCCAGTGTGGAGTGGTGGTGATGAGAAGAAACCTCCACTGTCGTCCCATTATCCACACCTTCTTCACCTGTGGCAATTCATGCCAGCAGGTCTGAAGAGGAAAACAGTCCGGCTACAACTCTAAATATATTTATCACTTTGAGATGCAGACGTTGAGGAGGGAGTTGACCTGATCTACTCTCCTTTTCGCCCTATGCCACTTGGATTGGACAGTATTCCAAGTGGAATATCCGTGGAACCTAATTCCACTATCTTCGAGGATGCTGCAGCTTCTGTGTCTATCTATAATATCCTTCCGTCGTGGCTCTTCAGGAAACTCAAATTTCACAGGCCAGATGACCTTCTCTCTTTCTGGCCGTTAATATTCTTTCAACATCATGCACAACATACCTCGTTGGGACTGTCGGGCGGTGTTGCCCTTGTCGTTTAAACAAACTATGCTGTATAGTCCTGTAGCTCTGTCTACTCCCTTCAGGCTGCAGCTGCGTGTGTCACTCTGCACAAGACTGTGACAAATCGGTTCTACTTTATCTACCTCCTTCTGTCCCGTTTGTCGTCAGGGACCTTGTCAGTATGTTTGGAGAACTTCCGCGATCCTTTTTGCTGTTGGGTGACTTTAACGGTCATAAGTCTCTTTGGGGTAGTGTCAGGTTTGTCATCCAGATGTCTGCTTTATTGAGGATGTCCTTTCAGATTTGGATTTGTGTTGTTTCTGAACGACGGATCCTGCAACTTTCCTCACTCTTCCTCAGGTCAATTTCGGTTTAGATTTGTCGATTTGTGACCCGTCGCTGGTCCTGCCCTGGTACTATGAGTGGTCTGTCTTGATTTGATTCTTCACGGGATGCAGTGTCCTATTTCACTGTCTTTTTAAACACACGTAATATGTCAAGTCCTCTGTCTATTCTACATCTAAATTATAAGAAAGCAAACTGGGTTCTATTTGCAGCCACTATTTCTAAGGATATTCCAGGACATGATTTCTTCAGAGTCCGGGACCCTGCAGAATCTCTGGTCTAACACTGTGATAAATGTTCTAAAGCCTGTATTCCTGTGTCTTCCGTCAAACTTCCATAAATTGGCCAACCAAAAAACTCACTGGTTCGATTCAGACTGCCAACATAATTTCCAAATGTTCGAAAACGGGCTCGGCGTCGGGATATAACCTACAGTCCTTCGGGTCCCCAACGCTCGGCCCATCAGAAACTCCGTGCCAAATCGTGAACAATTTTTAAAATCTGGGTAAACGTCCAGTCATGGAAGAAGTTCTGCTCCCAGGTGACATTCGGAAAACTTCCAAGAGAAATATGTGTGGCACATCATTAAGTTAATCAAAGGGTAGAAACCTGTCCCACGTGCTCCATTGTCAAGTTTTTTCGATTCCTTTAATAACAGAGAAGTAAAGCTGTTGCATAATCTGACTTGTACTTCTACCATTGAAAAGATTTTCCTCCTCTTCTAATAAAAATCAGCCAGTATGTTTGTCAAAAACATAGCCCTTAAGAAAAATTCACCCTGCCAACTTTACGTCAGAATCATGGAAGACTACAATCTTCCCTTTCACAGGTAAACGAATGAAATCTGCCTTACTTTACTTGCAGGATTCCTCTACATGGTATAGATGGAAATCCATATCAACTGTTGATACATCTTCCGCAAATAGGTCTGAACATCCTGTACTGATATACAATACCATGTGTGGACTCTTACTGGTTGCTTTCCACCTTCTTGGCGAAAGGCCCACATTATTCCAATTCCCAAACCTGGGGAAAAAGATTTTCTAACCCATCAATACTACCGTCCAATAGGCTTTGTCCAGCTGTGTCTGATATTGATGGAGTAAATGTGTCAAGGCTAGACTTATGTGGAAACTGGGAAAACCGTTGGCCTTTTGGCGATAATAGTACAGTGTGGTTTCCGCAAACATCGGGACTCAGTTGACCATTTGATTCGTCTGGAATTCTACTCTTCGGTCGCACTTTTTGAAACAGACTGGCATTGCAGTTGGCAATTTTTCTTGGACTTGGAGAAAGGGCATACGATACCTCCTGGAAGTCGGGGGGATACTTCTATGTTAGGGACCTCCATGATCGGGGTTTGCGAAGGGCTTCTTCACGCTTTTCATTCAAAATTTTTGGCTAGAACGGACAGTTTTAAGGTCCGGCGTTGCACACTCTTCTCTGATGTCCATGAGCAGGGAGTTGGGTGTTTCCACAGTGGAGATACTGTCTCATGCCATCTTTACAATCATAGTATTCAACAACATGGTGATATCAGTTCAGCAGGGTTCAGACTGCTCATTATTTGTGGATGATTTGTGTCTACGCAACGGGAAATTGCCTGTATAACCGTGCATCCTGCGCAGGCTACGGCTTTGCGGGTATAAATTCCTTCAGTGGCGGAATGGAATAACGGTTTCACCTGGTCTCCTACAATTACACAGTGTATTTCACTCCTGTATTTCCGTCATCTTTTTCCAGATCTTCTGCAAACTTCAAGTAGGGAAATTCTCCCATTCCTGCTTTTAATGAGGCCAAATTTCTTGGAGTTGTTTTTGACCAGAAACTTATCTTTCTCAGCCATCATTAAAAACCTCATAACTGCGTGCCAGAAAGCACTGAAAATTTTCTGCGGGTCGTTGCGCACTACGGACTGGGGCGCATGACAAGAAACTTATGTGCACCTTAGACAGAGCCTTGGTCCGTTCCAAACGGACTACGTTGTGCTGGGTTCGGGCGGCTCTGCAAGATTGTCATACCTCTAAACTCTTGGGACCCTTATCCTCCATATTGGCTTCGTCGCTGTCTTGGAGCGTTCCGCCCACCACCCCTGTGTATACATGACCTGTAACGCAGAGCAGGGGAAGACCTTCACTGTCCTACCGCTGGCTGAAATAAACTGTCTTTGAATTATTTTTTATTTTTATTTTTTTTTTTGTCTTTGAATTATGATTTTTATATTCCGACTGTTCTCAGAACCAGGAAAAAACCTCCTGCCTATGACTGCGTCTTGACCCTCCGTTCCATAAGTAAGTTGAAATCAACCCGAATTGTATTCCGACGTTTGGTCTGCGTAGGCTGCCTCAAGTGCGGAATGCAGGTCTAGACCTAGGAGTAGTGTCGATTTTGTCTCAAGTTTTCCGGATTCAGCCTCCGTGGTCCTTTTTCACACCAGTAGATTTGTTTTGATCTAGCAGGGAGCTTTTCGCAAAGATCTTACAAGTCTCTTGGCGTACAAGCATTGTATGCTGACCTCTGTTCGAAATTCCCATCTATTCAATAAAGTTTTCACTGTCAGGTTCCAAGTCTGAAGATGGATTGGCCTGTGCAGCCTAATGCACTGGGGCTCCCTCAGTACTGTTGGAACATTTACATTTCAGATGCTTCTGTCTATTATGCTGAACTTACTGCTCTGTTCTGGCTTTGAAGTTATCTCACAATCTTCGAAGAGGACTTTCTGGTTCTGTCGGATTCGCTGTCAGCTTTGGAGGCCATAGCTGGCCGGGCAACCTTAGCATCCAGAAATTTTACAATTTCTTTGATACTTTTTAGCATGTTGAATAGCGGAACGGTTACAACCATTACTCATTGCTTGGTTCCTGGTCATTTTGGCATCCGGGGGACGAAATGGTTGATAGTTTTTTTTAGCAAGACGCCACACAAGAGAGAACTGTCCAACATTTTTATCCCCTGCTCAGACGTGTAACCCAAAATTTACGATTATGTGAGAGACCTCTGGCAGAGCAGGATTGGAAACACACTGACGAGTAACAAACTCTTTCAGATCCGTCCAATCCTTAAGGACTTCTCTCCATCTACATCGGAAGTGGGTCGTTAAAGAGAAAGGTTTCTGTGCCGGCTACACAACGGACATTGGTATTTTACCCATTCCCACCTCTTTTATAGAAGTGAAGAAGCTCCGTGTGTGTATCATGTCCATGCGGGCTCTCACTATGAAAACATGTTCTTTTTTGAGTGTTGAGAATATACATTTTGCAGACGGAAGTCATTGAAGATTCCTGTTCAGGGGATGTCCCGCCTGACGGGATCCTTGAGTTTTTGAGAGAGATGAATAATTTTTCATTCTGATTTAAGATTTTTCGGAAGAAAGATTTTTAACGAAGATTTCTGGTTGCATTTCTAGACGATGTCATTTAAAGTGATGTGTAGAAAGTTTGGGGTTTTTTTTTTTTTTTTTTTTTTTTTAAATGTCTGGTGAGTTGTTTTTAAGTGTGACAGCCTGATGTTGGCCCCTTTGCGGTCGGCTGGGCTATATGCATCTTTTGATTATCTTTATTTACTCTTTGAGCCAATCTAAAGTACACTGCAGTTATGCATGGTTTCAATTCAAACATGCATTCATAATCTTATAACTGATGGTCTGAATAATTGATTATGATTTTTTAAAAAAAATTCCCAATGGTTTAAGAAGAAAACTCTTTGAAGTAAATTTGTTGCATATGCAATCAAATTTTTTCGTTCAGTTTGCAACTGAACACTTCATTTTTTTTCTTGTTCTGAAGTTGTTTTGCTTTCTGGACATTGTTCATCATTCAAACTGAATTAATCTTCTTGCGCTCATGTTTCATCCAGCTGTGTCCTTGGCTATCAACCGTGTTGGGTCCAGTGGAGGAATCTTCGCAAATGGCAGCCATTACCAAGTTGGGGTTGACCGAGTGACCTTGACAGGTGATCAGTTACCCAAATTCTTGAGGACTATTGATGTGTATGCATTTTTTCTTCTTTTTTTTCTTCATAATTATGTTCTTATGTTGACATGTTGTAAAGTTGTTTTATTTTGTTTATAATTGCACTTTTCTATCACTTTTTCAATGTTTGAGGGAGGAAAAAAAACAATGGTTTTAAAGGTTGGAATTTCTTGTATTTTTTTTTCCGTCATGTGTTCGGACAATTGAATTTTTATATAAAAAGGAGGTTATGAGGGAAGATAGAAAAAGGGTTTTTGGGGGTGGAATGGAGGTTTAGTGATTGTGAAACGAATAAATACGAACGAATCTTTGAGTGTGAAGAAGAGAGAGGGAGGGAGGGGAAGTGACGATTGCATCCAAATCCACTGATGCCTGGTTACAATAACATTCTTAAGTGTGTGTGTGTGTGTGTTGTGTGAGTGGGTGTGTGTCTGTGTGTGTGTGTTGCGGTGTGTGTGTGTTGTAAGTCAGATGTCACAGCCTCAGTCATATGACTTGAAACAAACACAGAGGCTTCTTTCTTGTATTGAAATCAGTCTTGCAGTTGTGAGAATCTTTGTCAACAACACATTTTACCACATTGTACAAGTGAAAAAAAGTAAAATGAAACTGAAAAAGGTTTTGTTGTCTTGCAGGTGTGTGTGGGTTAGCAGTGCTGTGTGTGTGTGTTGTGAGTTGTGTGTGTGTGTGTGTGTGTGTATGCGCACATGTGTGGGTGTGTGGAAAGTGTACCAGTTTTACAAGTGGAAATAAAAAAGGACTTAAATAAATCCACCAACCTTTACACAAATTTTAGGTCAAATACTGATTACTGTTTAGAACAGTTTTTTGTCAAAACGAGATATAGTCTAACTTTTGTTTGACTGACACAATGGATAGATTAAACAATTTGATGGCTGTTACTTTTTGTTTTTATTTGCTATCCTTCACCTCCCCTCCTTGTGTAGTGGTTCTTATCTTTGTTTAAAGAAATTACATGGCATCAACAATTTACCAGTTTATCACTATCACATTCATCCGATGCTCAAAATTTCTCAAATAGAGTTAAGTGAACAGGCATTTGTGTGGGAGGAATGGATGCAGACCTTTCTATTGTTGAACGGACATCTGTCTGTCTGTCTGGAAACTGCCTGAAACAGGAGTTGTCGTATTCAACACTCGTGTCACACACAGAAAATTAGAAAGAGACACATAAAGAAGAAAAAGTGCCAGAAATGTATCGTTTTTAATTGCTAGAGGAACAGAAGTTTTGTCTACTTGTTGAGAACCCAATGGAGCAAATCCCACCATGTTGTTGCAAGTGTGTGGTTCCTCAATCGTTTGTACTAAAGTGTACCTCCCAATGAAAAATCTCTCCCTTCAATGACTTGCTTTTACTAGTTTTAGGGCACTTCTTGTTTTAACAATTATCTCTTGATAGATAATTCCTCCCATTCAGTGACTTCTTTGTAGGTATGTATTTGTCTTTGTATTGCGTCCCTCCGGGGGGTTGCGACCTTGTCGTGGTCGGAGGGTTTGCGTGGTCCAGTGATTCCCTTAGGCCTTTGATGGCGGGGGCATCAATACTTGGAGATAGGCTGTTTTTTGCACACTGTTATAGGCCCTGAGAGGTGCTGATGTGTTTGGCCTAAGGTTTAACGTGGGTAAGGAGTTGATGCCCCCTGGTAGCGGCATTCCCATGTCTGATAGGCTTAGGGTGTAGGGATACTGGAACTAAACAGTAACTCAGCCCTTTCCCTTCCTGGCGGTGTTGTCTTAGCCGTCCCTTTTTTTGGCCCCCCCCCCCCCCCCCCCCCCCCCCCCCTCCCATATCTTGTCGGGGTCTTTTTCTCGCCTGCATGATCTTTGTCTTTCCACACTCCTTTTTCCATGTGGTCTCCTTAAGATCCGCCGCGTTTGACGTGCGGTTGCGATCATGTTGTCGGAGGGAATGATGTCTGGTGATTGAGAGAGCACAGCGCTTATTAAAAACATCACTTTTGGCTCGGTTCCTATACTGTCAGGGAGTTAATCTTTTGGCCCGGGTTATGTTACTATTCGGCTCCCCTTCTTGGGGTCTGGGTCTTAGTACGGGCAGTTCCCAGCTGGCCCAAGTTAACCCCTGCAGTGCTCTGCTCTCTGTTCACGGGAGTTGTGCTTGTGTGGGGGATTGGGTTGGTTGCTTCTGCTTGTAGTAAGTCTACCTCCCGTATGCCTGGATGGGGTCTCAAGACATTGGTTTATTTGGCCCTGGCCTTAGTTGGTCTCCAAGGTGGAGTGGGTAAGGGAGGGATGAAATATACTAATATTCACATGGCTTTTCAAAACCACATCCCCCCAAAAAGTGGAAGCTCCAGCTTCCCCTATTTCAGGGCGATTTCGATTTTCTGGACAGCGATTCGGATATGGAGGTACGACAGAAAGACAGGATTGTTTGGGGCTTCTTGGCTCGTTATGGAAAGGACGGATGCAAAGAACGACCCTTTCAGTTTTGATGCCCTTTTGCTATCCAAATCGGCTTTCATAAGGTATAGCAGAGTGGACCCTCGGTCATCAAGAGGTTGAAGGATGGTTCCTTTCTTATTCATTGTAAGTCAACCAATAGCAATCTGAACACAGCTGCTGAAAGCAACGAAACTTGGTGGACAGGGTGATCAGGGCATACTCCCCACAAAACAATTAAAATTCATCAAAGGAGTGATTCGCTGACAGGGAATTATCAGGTGTTTCAGAGTCAGATATCAAAAGGTGCTGGAACCCAGGGTGTGTAGGTGGTAGAGGGTGGTGACTGTCAAGAAGGGTGCTGAAAGGAGTGGCCACCACTCCTTTTCTGACATTCCTGCCAATACCCTGTGCTTGCTAACGGGCTTCAAAGTCGGCCTACCTGATTGGCGGGTTAATTTTGTACGTTCCGTCCCCGTTGAGGTGCTTCATGCAGAGTTATTTGGCATGTCAGAGGACCGTTGTTCTGGGCAGGAGGTGTGTGGGTATTTGCTGCAGGCAACCCATGAGGGCCGTTGTAAAGATCCGGCACATTGTGCAAACTGCGCGTGGCGGACCATCCCTCCTACTTCACGGATGTCCCTCTGTTGGATTCAGGAATCTGGCAATACAAAGGGTTAAGACGAAAAGAGATCTCCTTTTTCGAAAGCCCGCATGCAGTTTGTGGGCAGTCAGTCGACGACAGCTCTTCGTACGCTTCGGCCGTATAAAAGAAATGTTCACAGTTCCAACTCGGTCGACATGTCTGTGTCAGAACTGATAACTTTACTCGTTTTCGAGACATTGCAAGGATAAAAAAATGTTCAGCTATGGTGGAAGCAGGTCCACCACCTGCCAAGCTCAAAGTGACTGCCCTGGTGGAGGCCAAAAAAATCGCTCCACCCATCTGACAGCGCCCCAGCAGTCTACTACATTTCTGTCTGCTGCGGGGCAGAGTTAATAAGACCAGCATGTTCCCCCACGAACTCCTCTGTCCAGTGCCCGTCGGGCAAGGGTAGTTCCATCCAGTGTGGAGATGGTGGAGGTATGGATAAACCATCCACCATATCTACCATTCCAGACCTCCACCTTCTCCAAATTCCTGGGCCTTTGTCACTCTGCGAGACAAGTCTGCCTGCGGGTCCTAGACCAGCACGTACAGTTAAAACTAAAAAATAAGTTCACTCCATTGGCCGCTGATGCTGAAGAGGAGATGACCTGATTCTTCTCCTTTCGCCCTCTGCACCATGGATAATACAATAATCCATTGGGAATATCCGTGGGGTCTAAATTCAACTTCGAGGAGCTTGCAGCTTCTGTGTCTATCTATGAATACCTTTTGGCGTTGGATCTTCAAGGTAAAACCCAAAATTTCAATGCCAGAAGCCTTTCTCTTTCTGGCTTTAATTTTCTTTCAAAGTCTGCACAACCTTCCATTGTTGGGGACTGTCGGGTCGGGTGTTGCCTTCTCCTTCACAAAAACTTTGTTGTAGGTCCTGTCGCTCTGTCTACCTCCTTCAGGCTGTAAGCTGCGTGAGTCTCTCTCCACAAGACTGTCACAATCTGTTCTCTTTATCTACCTCCATTGTCCGGTTTGTCGTCAGGACCTTGTTCTGTCTGTTAGGGGAACTTCCTCGATCCTTTTTTGTGTTGGGTGACTTTAACGGTCACAATACCCTCTTTGGGGTAGTACCGGTTCGTCATCAGAGGTTTCTCTGATTGAGGTTGTCCTTTCGGATTTTGGATTTGTGTTGTCTGATACGTCGGTTCTGCTAACTTAACTCCATTCTTCCACAGGTTCACCTTTCGTGTTTAGTATTTGTCGGTTTGTGACCCTCGGCTGTCCTGGACGAGAGTGGTCTGTTCCAGGACGTATCTGCAAGGAAGTGACCATTTCCCTGTCTTCTGACAATCCTGTAATAACGAAATGTCTCTGTCTCTCAGCATGTAAAATTATAAAAAAAGCAAAACTGGGGACCTCTTTTGCTAGCCAATGTTTCTAAGGAGTTCCAGGGACACTGATTTTTTCAGAGTCATGACCCAGCTGAATCACTGGACTTTTTTATACATTATGTTTAATAGGTTGCTAAGGCCTGTATTCCTGTGTCTTACGACAAACTTCAAATGCCAAAAACACCCTGGTTCGATTCAGAATGCATTCAATGTTCTAAAGTTTGAAAACGGGGATCAGCGTCAGGTATACCAACGACCTTGCGGTCCCAACGCTCGAGCCCATCAGAAACTCCGTGCTAATCAAGACTCCACTTTTAAAATCAGTAATCGTCGGTCCCTGGAGGAAGCTTTTGCTCCAGGCTGACAATCAAAAACTTCCAAGGATAAAAAGTGTGGTACTTCATTATAGAAAATCAAGGGAAGAAACCTTGTTCCCAATGTGAATCCATCTCAAGTTTTCGGATTCTTTAAATGACAGAGATGAAAGCAGTTGCTATATCTGCGTGCGCTTACAACCATTGAAAAGAACTTCCTCCTCTTCTAATAAATCAGTTCACTTTTGTGGAACACTAAGCCACTAAAGAAAAAATCACCCTGAAATTTTCAATCCGACAACATGGAAGCTACAATCTTCCTTTCACATTAAACGAGCAGAAATCTGACTTCTCTCTTGCAGCGATTCCTCTCTGGTATAGATGTCATTCATTATCAACTATTTGAAAAATCTTCCGCAAGAAGGTCTGATAAATCCTGTTACAGGTATACAACCACGTGTGGAATACAGGTTGCTTTCCACCCTCTTGGCGGACAGCCCTCATTATTCCCATCCCCATACAGGCAATGATCTTTCTAATCCATCTAACTACCGTCCATTGCTTTGACCTGCTGTGTCTGTAAATTGTTGGAAAAAAAATTGGTCAATGCTAGGCTCATGTGGAGGAAACTCGATTAGCAGATGGACTTTTGGCGATAAGAAATGTGTGTGGTTTTCCGCAAACATCGTAGTTCAGTTGACTTTTTGATTCGTCTGGAATCTACTCTTTAGGAACGCTTTTTTAAAACAGAACTAGCCACGCAGTGGCATTTTTACTTCGGACTTGGAAGAAGGCCTACGATACCACCTGGAAGTCGGGGGATTCTCATGAATCTCCACGTTCTGGGTTTGCGAGAGTCATCTTCGCTTTTTTATTTCTAAATTCTTTTGGCCTGCAGAAGACAGTTTCAGGTCAGGGTTGGCACCATCTCTCTGATGTCCACGAGCAGGAGTTGGGTGTTCCCCAGGGGGCATACTGTCTCCATGCCTCTTTAGTATAATCAACAAAATTGTGAAAATCAGTTCAGCAGGTTTTTCAGACTGCTCATTGTTTGTGGATGATTTTTGCCTGTCTACGCAACTGGAAGCCTGTACCCGAGTTGTGTTCCAGCGCAGGCTCCAGCTTGCGTAGATAAAAATCATCGGGTGCGGGGGCGCGGATGATAACGGTTTCCACCTTTTCTGCTACTAAAAATACCCCAGGTATTCACTTCCATAATTTCCGTCTCAGTTTTTTACAGTTCCGGAACTTCAAGTAGCGGTGAAATCTCCCCATTCCAGCTGTTAAAGGAGGGCCAAATTTTCTGGAGTCATTGTTTGACATAAACTTAACTTTATAGCCATATTAAAAACCTCAAAACTGCTTGCAAGAAAGGCATGGAATATTCTGCGGGTCGTTGCACCACCGACTGACCCCCCCCCCCCCTCTTTTTTCCTCCCCCCCTCGGGCGCTGATAAGGAAAACTTTGTTGCACCTCTACAGAGCCCTGGTCCGTTCTAAAATGACTATAAGGTTGTGCTGTGTACGGACTCGCAAGATCACTCTTACCTCAAACTCTTGGACCTTATCCATCTCAAGGGCTTCGTTCTCTGTTTGGAGCGTTTCCGCACCACCACCTGTGTACAGCTGTACGCTGAGGCAGGTGATGAACTTCACTGTTCAATCGCAGGTGTATAACTTGTTCTTTGAAATTATTATATCCGACTGTTCTCAGAACCACAGAAATCCTGCCTATGACTGTTGTTTTTTGGACCCTCCGTTCCAATGTATAGGTTGAAACAAACCCTCGAAATGTATTCCGCGTTTGGGCTTCGTATGCAGCCTCACGTGCGAATGCTGTATTGACCTGGGAGTAGTTTCCAGATTTTTACATGGTTTCCGGATCAACTCCTGGACACTTTTTCAACCAGAGATTCGTTTGATTCTAGCAGCTTTCCGTTAGGAGTCTACCAGCTCTCTGGGTATCAAGGCTTAGTATGCCGTGCTCTGATTCACAAATTCCCATTCCTAGTCAAACAGTTTTCTCTGTCGGTTTTCCAGTCTGAGGATGGAGTGGCCGGTGACAGCCTCTTGAACTCTTCGGGGCTCCTTCTCAGATATTGTTGGTACATATACATTCAGATTGCATCTGTGTATTCTGCTGAACTTACTGCTTAGTACTGGCTTTGAAGATAATCTCCATTCTTCGGGAGGGACTTTCTGGTTCTGTCGGATTCCTGTCAGCTTTGGGAGGCCATAGCTGGCCGCACCTTCAGCTTCATGAACTTTTACTTTTTTTGGAACTTTTTAGCAAGTTTTGATGGCGGTCGGGTACAAAACATTACTCTGCTTGGGTTCCTGGCCATGTTGGCATCGGCGGGAACGAAATGGTTGTCGATTAAGCCAAAGAACGCCTCATGCAGAGTATACTGTGTCCAACATTTATATCCCCTGTTCTGATGTGAATCCCAAAGTTAACGATTATGTGAGAGGACCGCTGGCTGGTGGGATTGGAACACCACAGTCGAGTAACAAACTCGTTCTGATCCGTCCAAACCTTAAAGGACTTCCTTCCATCCTCGTCGGGAGGTCGTAAAGAGGAAAAGGTTCTGTGCGGCCTGCACACGGTCATTCGTATTTTACCCAGGCTTACCTTTTAAAGAGTGAAGAAGCTCCGGGGGTGGGGTGCATTCCATGTCATCCGCCACTCACAATGATACAGGTTCTTTTAGTGTGTTGGGACTGCACGTGTGAGACACATACATTTTATCAGCGGGGAAGTCCATGAAGATCTGTTCAGGGATGTCCCGCTGATGTGATCTTGGGTTTTTGAAGAGAAATTTTCATTTTTCATCTGATTTGAGTTTTCGGAAGCTGGATTTTTTCAATGTTTCTGGTTCGTTTTGGTAGACGTGTCATTTAACGAGATGTGTGAATGTTTTTTTTTTTTTTTATTTTTTTTTTTTTTTATAAATGAACTGGTGAGCCCTTGATTTTAACGTAGTGTTGACAGCCCTGATGTGGCCCTCTGCGGTCGGTGGGCTATAGCAACAATTATCTTATCTTATCTTTGTATTGCGTTTACCATCAAATAGAAGATTCCCTCCATTCAATGGACTTGCTTTTTCTGATACCTCCGGGGTGTTGCGACCTTTGTCGTGGTGGTGGGCTTGCGTGGTCCAGTGATCCCTTAGGATTTGCTGGCGGGGGCATCAAATCTCGATAGAGTAGCTGGTTTTTTAAAACTGCTTCTAGGCCTGAGAGGGTGACAGAAGCTGTTTGGCCTAAGCATTTTAACGTGGTAGGAGTTGTTGCCCCATGGTAGGGCTTCCCATGTCAGGATAGGTAAGGGTGGAGGATCCTGGACCTATGAGTTATCCCGCCTTTCTCCTTTTATTGTTTTCTGCTCCCTTTTTTTGCGCCATTGTTCTATCTTAGTCGCCCCTTCAAGTCTTCTTTTTTCACACTCCTTTTTATCATCTGTGGTTCCTAAGATCCGCCGTGTTTGCCGTGCCGGTGCGACCTGTGTCGGAGGGAATGAGGTCCTGGTGATTGAGTAGGCCTGTGCTTGTGGAGGCCTGTGCTCTCAACACATCACTTTGGCTCGGACCTCTCCTTAGACAGGAAGTACACTTTGGACCGGGTGTACTAATCGGCTCCCTTCTTGGGGCTGGGTCAAGATCTGACAGTTCCCCCTTCTGGCCAAGTTAACCCCCTGCAGTGCTCCAGCTCTCTGTCCCCGGGAGTTGAGCATGATAGGGGGATAGGGTTAGGTAGTTTCTGTTTGTCGTATATCTCTCCGAAGCTGGATGGGGTCAAGAGACATTGGTTTTTGCCCTCCCCCCCCCCGGGCCCCTTTGTTGGACTCCAAGGTGGTGGGTAAGGGTGTGATGACAATACTAAACTAATTCATGGCTGTATCAAAAAATATCCCCCCAAAAGGAAGTGGAAGGCTGCATCCCTATTTCAGGGGAACGTTATTCTGTCAGCAGATTCGGACATGGAGGTACGACAGAGAACAGGTTTCTGGGTTCTGGCTCGTGGTGGAAGGGTCGGTGCAGGGGAAAAGACCCTTTCTGCTCTGAGCCCTTTTGCATTCTCATAAGGGTCTTTCAAGGCTTAGGCAGGTGACCCTCAGTCCGTCAAAAGGTTGAGGATTGGATCGTTTCTAGTTTCAAATGTCGATCAAGAATACATTCTGAACAGCTGTTGAGGGCAAAAAATTAGTGAGATAGGGAGATCTGGGGACTCCCACAAAACAGTTAAATTCATCCGAAAGGTGTGATTCGCTGCAGAGATATAAAGGGTGTCTCAGAGGCAGAAATTAAAAAACGGAACTGGGCCGGTCCCAGGGTTGTGACGGAGGTGCGCAGGGGACTGTCATGACAGGTGCAGAGTGAGTGGCCACCACCACCCTCTTTCTGTCCTTCCTGCACCCTGGTGCTGCCTCCGTCTTCAAAGTTGGCTACCTGTACCGTCCGTGTTCAGCTGTATGTCCCGTCCCGTTTGTGATGCTTCAGTAGCCAGAGGTTTGGAAATGTCAGAGACCGCTGTTACTGGGCAGGAGGTGTGCGGTGTTTGCTGCAAGGCAATCCATGATGGAGCCGTGCAAAGATCCGGCCACTTTGTGCTAAAATGCCGGTGGCGATATCCCTCCTCTTCACGAACTGTCCTTTTGGATTCAGGAACCACCATTCAACGAATATAAACAGAAAAGAGATCTCCTTTTTTGAAGCCCGCATGGCAGGTTGTGGGACACAGTCAGACTCCAACAGCTTCATATGCTCGGCCGTAAAGGACGGTTCCCGCATTTCCCATCGATCAGTATGCTGTCAGACTGTGACTTTACGTTTTCAAGACACTGCAAGTCAGAACTGTCAACTGTGGTGGAAGCAGGTCTCCACCACTTCCAACCCATGGTGACTGCCCCTGGTGGTAGGACAAAAAATCGCCACCCCTCAGACTGCCAGCAGGCTACAACATCTGCTGACTGGCTGACTAAATAACCAGCAATTCCGACCTCGAACTCCACTATCCAGTGCCCGTTGCGGGCAGAGGAAAGTTTCCACCCAGCGTGGAGATGGTGGAGATGATGAAGAAACACTCACATCTCCCATATCCAGACCTCCACAATCTCAAACTACAGGCCTTTGTCACTGCGGGCAAGATCTGCCTGCAGGTTTTCTAAAGACCAACACCAAGTCAGTAAATACTAGGTAATATAATTCTCGCCATTGGACGGCAGACGTGAGGAGGAGATGACCTGATCTCTCTCCTTTTTGCCCTCGGCACCTTGGATTTTACATTATTCATTGGAATATCCGTGTCTATATTCCAACTTCGTGAAGATGCAGCTTCTGTGTCTGTCTCTAAAAACCTTCCGTCGTCGATGGACTCTTCAAGAATACTTCAAATTTCAAAGCAGAAGACCTTAACGCTTTTTGCTTTAATATTCTTTCAAAACCTGCAAAACCTTCCACGTGGGGACTGTCGGGCGGTGTTGCCCTTCTCCTACATAAAACTTTGTGGTTTAGTCCTGTCGCTCTGTCTTACCTCCCTTCAGGCTGTAGATGCGAGAGTCACCTCTCCACTATGACTGTCACAATCTGCTCAATGTATCTGCCACCTTCTGTCCCGGTTTGTCGTCTGGACTTGTCTGGTCTGATAGTGAACTTCCTCGAACCTATTTTTTGCTTGTTGGGTGACTTTAATGGTCACAATCCTCTTTGGGGTAGTGTCAGTTCGCATCCAGAGGTCTGCTATATTGAGGAGTCCTTTCGGATTAGTTTTGTGTGGTCTGAACGACGGGATCTGAACGTACCTCAATCCTTACACGTTCCTTTAGTGTTTTGATTTGTCGGTTTTGACCCCTCGCTGGTCATGGTCTAATGAGTTGTCTGTCCATGACGATCTGCAACGGATGTGACCATTTCCCTGTCCTTCTACAACCTGTAATTATGCAACACGTCTCATGTCTCTCAACATCTAAATTATAAAAAAAGCAAACTGGGTGCTTTTTTGCAAGCCACTCATTTCAAAAGAATTAAGGGTCACTGATTTTCTTCAGAGTCCAGTCCCAGCAGGAATCACTGTCTAACATGTGAATCATTGTGTGCTGAAACTTTTTTTCCTGTGTCTTCTCGATAAACTTCAAATGCCAAAAAACACTGGTTCGATTCATGACTGCAACAAATTTCCAAAAGTTAGAAAAAACGGGTCAGCGTAGGTGTACCAACGGCACCTACGTGGTTCCCAACGCTCGAGCCCATCAGAAACTCCGTGCTATATAATCGAGACACACTTTTAATATCAGTAAACAGTCGGTCCTGGTGAAGCTATCTGTCCAGGCTGACATCGTAAAACTTCTAAGAAAAAAGTGTGGAACAATCATTAAAAAATTCAAAGGGAAGACACCTGGTCCCACTGATGAACCATCTCAAGTTTGCTGGGACCTCTTTAATAACAGAGAAAAAGCAGTTGCTAATTGCTGGATTCAACCATTGAATGAATTCTCCTCTTTTAAACAGAATAACCTCCCGCCACTTTTTGTCCCAAAAAACATAAAAAACCCCATTAGGAAGAAAAATAACCCTGCAATTTTTCGTCATCTATCAGGACAACATGGAGGTAAAGAAATACAATCTTTCCTTTCACGTTATCGAGATGAAATATGCCTTACTTTCTTGCAGCGTTTCCTCTCCAGGTATAGATGTAATTACTTTTTCAACTGTTGAAACATCTTCCCGCATGAAGGTCTGATCAGCTGCCTAAGGTAACAACCATGTGTGGGATCTACAGGTTTTTTTCCACCCTCCTTGGCGGAAAAGCCCTCATTGTTCCCATCCCCAAAACCTCGGTAAAGATCTTTATAATCCATCAGATAACTACAGTCCCATAGCTTTGACCAGCTGTGTTTGTAAATTGATGGTGAAATTGAGTGAACGCTAGGCTAGGTGGAAACTTGAAACGTTGGCTTTTGGCGATAAACTAAGAACAGTGTGGTTTCCGCAATCATATGGACTACGGTTGACAATTTGTTTCGTCTGGATCTACACTTCGAACGCCTTTTCTGAACAAAACCAGCATGCAGTTGGCAATTTTCTTGACTTGGAGAAGCACTTCGATACCTCCTGGTAAGTCGGGGATACTTCATGATCTCCACGGATATGGTTTCGAGGTCCATCTTCGATTTTCATTCAAAAAGTTTTGCAGAAACGACAGTTTCAGGTCGGGTTGGCACCACTCTCTCTGGATGTCCACGAGCAGGAGGTTGGGTTGTTCCACTGGGGAGTTACTGTCTCCTGCTCTCTTTAGTATTACAGATTAACAACATTGTTCAATCAGTCCTGCAGGGTTCAGATGACTCATTGTTTGTGGATGATTTCGCTGTCTATGCGATGGAAAGCCTGTATCCGAGTGTACCCAGGAAGGCTCCAGCTTTGTGTGGATAAATCCATCGGTGCGGCGGATGAAAAACGGTTTCACCTTTTCTCCAACAAAGTCGGCAGTGTATTCACTTCCATAATGTCCTCAGTTTTTTCTAGATACCGAACTTTCAAGTAGGGAAATCTCCCATTAGCTGATTAAAGAGGCCAAAATTTTGGGGAATCATTTTTTGACCAGAGACTGAACTTTTCTCAGCCACATCAAAAAACCTCAAAACTGCTTGCCAGGAAAGCACTGATTATTCTGCGAGTCGTAGCGCAACCGTGAGGGGCCGCTGTTAAGAAAAATTTACTGCACCTCTACAGAGCCCTGGTCCGGTTTCTAAACTGGGACTTTCGGTTGTGCTGTGTACGGCTCCGCAAGATTGTCTTACCTCTAACTCTTGGACCCTATCTCCATCAAGGGCTTCGTCTCTGTCTTGGAGCGTTCCGCACCACCCTGTGTACTGTCTGTTAGCAACGGAGGTGTGAACCTTCACTGTCCAACAGCAGGCTGGAAATACTCTTTGAATTATTATATCAGACTGTTCTCGGAACAGAAGAAAAATCCCTGACTATGACTGGGTCTTGACCTCCATTCCAAATTAAGTTTGAATAACAACCACTAAATGTATTCCGCCGTATGGGTCCTTCGTATTGCAACCTCACGTGCGGAATGCGGTCATAGTCCTAGGTGTAGTATCTGATTTTTCCATGTTTCGGATCAACACCGTGGACCTTTTTCACACCAGAGATTCGTTTTGATCTTGCAGCTTTTCGCTAATAGTTACCAGCTCTCTGGCGTACATAGGCATTGTATGCTGTGATCTGTTTGAATTTCCATCCTGTCAAAAAGTTTTCACTGACGGTTCCTAGTCTGAAGATGGAGTGGCTGTGCAGCCTATTGCCCTGGGGCCTCCTTCTCAGATACTTGTTGGAACATATTCATTCAGTTGCTTCTGTCTATTATGGCTGATCGTACTGCTCTGGTTTTTGGCTTTTGAAGATAATCTCACATTTTCAAAGAGGGACTTTCTGGTTCTGTCGGATTCGCTGTCAGCTTTGGAGGCCATCTAAGCTGGCCGGCAACCTTCAGCATCCAGAACTTTTACTTTTTTTAAAACTTTTTAGCAAAGATTGGATGGCGGACGGTTACAAACATTACTCTTGCTTGGGTTCCATGGTCATGTTGGCTTCAGCGGGAACGAAAATGGTTGATCGTTTTAGCCAAGAACGCCACAAGAGAGAAAATCTGTCAACACTTATATTCCCCTGCTCAGATGTGAAACCCAAAATTAATGATTAGTGAGGAGAACCCTCTGGCAGGAGGATTGGATATACACACAGATGAATAACAAACTCGTTGCAGATCCGTCCATAAATTAAGGGACTTCCTCCCATCCACGTAGGGAGGTCGTAAAGATGGAATGGAAACGGTTCTGTGGCCGGTCAGCACTCCGGCCATTCGTATTTTACCCATGCCTACCGTTTAAAGAGTGAAGAAGCTCTGTGGTGCATTCATGTCATGCGCCACTCACAATGCATGATTCATGTTTTTTAGAGTGTTGGGACTTGCACGATGTGAGACACTAACATTTTTAAGCGGTGAGTTCATGAAGATCTGTTTCAGGGGGGGGGGGGGGGATGTCCCGCCTGTTGTGATTCTCGAGTTTTTGAGAGAGATTAAATTTTTAATCTGATTTAAGTTTTACGGCAGAAAGATTTTTATCAAAAAAAAAAAAGTTTCTGGTGCGTTTGTAGTCGATGTCATTTAACGTATGTGTAGAAAGGGCCCCCCCCTTTTTCCCCCCCCCACTTTTTTTTATTTTTTATTTTTTTTTAAATGACTGGTGAGTTGATTTTAAACGTGGGTGACAGCCCTGATGTGGCCTTTGCGGTTCGGCTGGGGCTATAAGCAACATTAAATTAATCTTATCTTTTTCTGATTCATTTTCTACTATCATACCCACGTTTACATCCCAATAAGTCCTTTTATCGACTGGCTTTTTCTGGTACATTTTTGTCTTTGTACTCTATTTATTTTTCTAATTAGATTCCTCCAAGCAATGACTTGTTTTCTGGTACATTTTTTGGTCTTTGTACAAACTTACTTTCAATAAGGGATTCATTCCCATTCAGTGATTTTTTTTTTTCTGATTGCACTTCTGTCTTTGGACCACATTTATCCTCAAATAATGCATCTCACCCTTCAGAGACCTCTACCACTCCCACCTTTTTTTACCCCCCAAAATAATTTTTTACTTTCTTTAACATTTACCTCAAAACAAAGAATTTTTCCAGTTCAATTATTTGTTTCATTGATATATATTTTTGTCTTTTTACTCCATTGATATCCCATTTGTTGAGTTTAAAATTTTTTTAAAAAACTCATATCTGTAGTGGACTAACTTCCCACCAAACACTTCTTATCTTTAAATATCCTGTTTTTGAGGATTTCAGGAGGTTACTATTGACAAGTTCTATTTTTAAAAACACAAGAAGAAGAAGAAGAATGCACTCCCATATCGATGATTGGGAATGGAAACCATCCAACTGATGTTGGAGCTACTAAAGTGGGAACACTAGTCATGAGCAGGAAGGCAATGACACCATTTCTGACACACATCCTCTGCCGTTCCAACTGAACGTTGTCCCCCTAATGCTGTAACCAGTGAGCCAATAGGAAACTTTAAGGTTGGTGGCTGGAACCAAACTGACTCCATTTTATTTATGTCCTTTTGGGCAACAGCACAATTTCTCATCAACAAACACTTGTCCAATACAAGACGGAGAGCATGAGCACCATTGTTATGACAAGGCATTGGAGATGGATAGAGTGTGTGATCCAAAAAGATAACATCACCGGAGCTGCTCTTCACTGGATTCTAGAAGGAAAATGTGAGAAAGGATAACCCAAGCACATTGGAATACCTGTCCAAAAGACTGAACAGACTGGCCAGGAGGATCTTTATTGCTGCCTAACATGTCAAAGGCACGTCAGGCAGTAAGTAAAATTGGTGTGGATGGGAGTGGGGTAATGGTGGTGCCTACAGAGTGCAGGAATGGTGCAATATTGTAGGTGGTGTAGCAGCTCTCTCCACACTTGCCAACAATCTTCTTCTGTTCTTTGTTCTGTCTCTCTTTATGAGTCGAGGCCCAATCCCATCACGGGTGGCCTTCTCAAACAACAGTCTTATCCGAGACAGACACCGTCCATTCAGTCTATATTGTCACAATACTGACTGCAACCTTCAAGCTGTCGGAGGGAAAAGGGTAATTTTGAAAATCCTACAAAATAAAACCCCTCTGCAAAACGAGACAAAGAGAATTTGTTGTTTGGCTGAGTTAAAATTTTTTTACCAATTCCACTGGCAAGTACTATCGGTCAAATTGTGTGGAAAATATTCACTTCACGTTTGCTTGGGTGAGTACTATGGTGTACTATTCATATCAAATAGAAGCAATGTATGCCACACAAGCAGTTTAAAATGTTCGTGTTTGCTTAGGGTGAGTAGTAGCATTATTGCTATGGTGCACTATTTATGTCAAAAACAAGCAAGTTATGCCACACAAGCAAACCTAGAGAAGACTGATCCACTCACACAATCATCTCTATTGTTGCAACAGAACTACAGAGCTATGAATTGACTCATGTCATTGCTGATTGTGTTTGCGATCCCAAATGATCAACCGTCTCTGCACAGAATTCGAGTAACAGTGGTTTATCATACTGAATGCCTCGTAGATATCCATTACAAGGACACTGGTTTGTTTACCTTACTCCATGTTGTCAGAAAGTCGTCCACAAGTCCAAGCTGCTGGCTCCCACAGAACCAGCCTCTTCTCAATCCATGCTGTGCTTTACCTAGGATAAAGTTGGTTCTTGCAAATCCCATTGTCATGCTGGCCACATGTTTCAGGATCTTGTGAGGGGTGCTGGTGAGGAAGATGGTATGCTAGTTCATAGGCTGGTCACTTTAGTGCTCACCTTTCTTGAAGACAGGCAAGATGTTGACTGTCATCCAGTCATGTGGTATGCCAGACTTGATTGATGTCTGGTGTAGGAGTGTCAGCGATGGAGGGGTCTTGTTTGCCATGTATGTCAGGATCCTGAAGTGGCGCTGGAACCAAAAAGTGCCAAGGGCCCTCGACAGTTCAAGCCAGACAGACACACACGCACACACACACACAAGCATGAAAAGAAGATAAATGAGAAAGAAAGAAAAAAATGAAGAAAGGACACTTTTTGTCATGACATTGTGTCATCCTGAATGGCATTTTGGTGACATGTATGGTGGGTAATAATTGGGGTCAGGTTGTATCAGATAGCACAACTTTGTTTCATTCGTTTACTCGAAAAATAAACTGTACATATTGGTGCTACAAGACTTTAGAAGTCGTGTCCCCTTCCCTTCCCTTCTGTTCTTAGAATTTGAAGCTGACGGCCTTCCCATTCCCCCACTTGCTCGAACTGGCATGATCAAAGATCTCCCCCACTCTCCATCTCTGCTTATCTAAAAAAAAAAAAAAAAAAAATTGACGTTGGGTCATCCGTCCCCATCTGCCACTGCTGTTTGGAAATTTTTGAGATGAACCTTTATCAGTATGCTTGAAAATTCAGGATGCCCCCCCCCCTCCCCCTCCCTCGGCGATGGAAATATCCGACGCCTGTCCTGGTGATTATTACATCTGGACCCCAACACTTGGTAGGATCAAGGCAACCGACTGCTGCCTCCGGGATGTCGGCCAACTGGTAGGTAGGGCTATTATGACTGAGAAACGTTATGGCTGCTTCGGGAAGCTTTTGATGAACACAAACTGGATGTAATGGAACAACAAAAGTGGTTTGATGGGATTGAAATTTCAGAATGTGAGAGTTGCGCACCGTCCCATTATAAAAGAACAAAAGTGTGTCTGTGTGTGAAAATCAACCAGCGAGAGACGAGCATAACATTGAACGAAGGGACAGAATTGATAAACCGGAAGTAAACAATCGAACCTGCGTGAGGAAGCAGACGACACACGCACAACCGATCATTTCATCTTTTCAGTATCAACGTATTCACTTGGGTGCATATTTTTGTCCTTTCATCAGGCATGGATGACCAGGTAAATATGGTTAGTACTCCACCAGTCGATGCATGTGAAGCGAAATGCGATGCTAAAAGTTCGGTCAATTCTTTAAACTGTGCGGCGACGCCTTCATCGTCCAGAGGACACGCATCTCCTGCAGCATCCGATTCGACTGGCGATTGCAGCCTCTTCTGTTTGCCACAAGCAGTTGAAAATTTAAAAATAGCAGACAGTACAGACGAAATTCAACCAAAGCATAGCCAAGGAAAAGGAAGCCGAAAAAGGTACGATATCGTATTGTTGTGGCAAAAAATGCTTGTTCAACTAAACGAGAGAGAGAGAGAGAGAGAGAGAGTGAGTGAATTACACACACACTCTCTGTGTTTCATCTTCTATAATCATTATTATGAATTATCCACACCTGCATCATTAATATCACCATCCATTTTCTCTCGTACGATAGTATTTCATTGGCATTAATATTACAATTTACATACAGATCAGGCCCAGGCTGTATGAACTGTATAGCAATTGGTCATTGACATTTCACAACTTTCCAAGAATTTACTGCTTACTATGAAAAAGTTAGAAAGTGTGTGCTTGTGTGTGTCACTGTGCGTGTGTGTGTGTGTGTGGTGTGTGTGTGTGTGTGTGTGTGTGTGTGTGTGTGTAGGTGTGTGTGCGTGTGTAGGTGTGTGTGTGTGTGTAGGTGTGTGTGTGTGTATGTGCATGTGCGCATGCATGTGTGCGTGCACACCCATGTGTGTGTGTGTGTGTGTGTGTGTGTGTGTGTGTGTGAGAGAGAGAGAGAGAGAGAGAGAGAGAGAGAAATGGACTGAGAGACTATTTTTTGAAATTTATTTTTCCTACAGAAATAAAACGAGATCGCTGTATGGTGTAAGCCCCCACTGCAAGTTCGGACCCAAAGGTTTTCTAAAGGATTGTACCGCAGCCTTTCTGTGAGTTGTTATTTAAATCCTATACCTTTCTTTCTGTCTGTCCATCTGTATGTGTTTATGCGTATGTATTTGTGTGTGTGTGGTGTGTGTTTGTGTGTGTGTGTGATGAAACTATATGGAAAGAGTTGTATCCCACAGTAATGACTCCCTATAAGCCATGTCTTTTATATTCTCAAATTTAAGTTGAATACTAGGTTTAGTGTATTATTGGATTGATTACCCTTACTTTTCAGAATTTTAATTTCTCGTTGTGCTCATTTGTGACTTAAGACTGTTCTCTTGGGCAAAAGTGTTACCCCATTCAGGGAAGTTTTTTTGTTGTTGTTGCATTTTTATAAATAATGAAAATACATATGGAATACATCTCTCAAATAGATAGCCAGTCACCAGTCACCAGTCTGATGACATCTGTATAGAATGAAACAGCTGTTGCTCACTGATCCATTGACCTCCATTTCTGCTCAAGGAATGATAGACTAACAATGGATTCACTGGATTGTGATGTGTCACCGACAGCCAAGACCATCCACCCCCCGACTCACTCACTCTCTCATACATACACTTACACCCACAACAGCGCTACCAGCCCATCACTCTTCAACACCTGCCTGCATGCACAACTCCTCATTTTCTTTCACTTCCTTCCCTCTGTCTGTTTGGCTGACTTTGTTCCATGCCGACATGACAATATGATGCAACTCTGTGGAGATTTTTGACATAATTGTAACATGGATTATAAGATCTGATAGCAGTTCCCTCCTTCATCACTCAGTCTTGCTTCATGGGTAAGGTTGCTGCAATGCTGTTGCCTCTGTCTTATTAGTTTATGTGAATCCCATGAACTGGTCAAATGTGTCATTGCGGTATATGTCTGCATGTATCAGACCCCATAACTTCATGGATCACCACAAAGGTTGAACATTGCCAACATCTAGGAAATTGTCATCTTAGATCCAAACTCTATCACATGGCTTGTGTTGAGAAGTCACCATTATTACCAAACTCAACTCCCCTCCCATAGTAAGTTGCAATGGATGCCATGCTTCTCTCACAAACTGTCAATCAGACATATCAGAAACATGATGGTGAACTTAGTCTTTTAAAAGGGGTAGTCAAGCCCCAAATTACACTCACCCACCATTGGCCATTGGACTGAACACAGTCATCTTCAGTTTGTAAGACTCAACACTGGTGTATGGCCAGGGAGGGGAATGGTCGTCTCGCCTACTCTGAGATCCTGTGTCAAGTTTCACTTCACGTCCCAGAAGAAATGTAACTTGAATCTAGTTTCTAAGTCTTGAGACTATGCATTTTTTGTATTCATTCCTTATATTCTAACAGGATAACTTTATGCCAATACTTGGTAAAATCTATCAACATGATTTATGAATACTGTTGATTGTGTAAACTAAAAGCTTTGTACTATGTGACTCTAGTCAATATGTGTACCTGGACTAAGTGTGTTCCAGTACTTGATTACACCACCTGAGTACTCCATTTCGAAGAGTTATTTCTCTTTAAGCGTTTAACAGTTTCTTACTGTCTTACACCACTTCTTAAAAATCCATTCAAAACCTGAATCAAGAAACTGCTTCAGTCAAGACAGAAAATAAAGGTGATACATTTATGTCATGCTCACTTTTGCTAGCTGAGACCTCACACTTTTCCTGAAAGTCAAGAGGGGCTAAGTGTGAAGACTCATCAAGCTGGAATCCTAACCACACATCTAAAAATCAGGTTCTGTAATCTCCACAGACCATAGGATACTATTGTGTCTGTGAAACCTGGCCCAGCACAGGAACGAGATTCCATGCTACTACATGGCCACATGGACAACCAACTAACAAGCAAACCTATAGATAGTGGAGAGAGATCCATGCACCTCTCCACCTTTACATCAGTTAAGTCAAAGTGCACCCACTGGACCCCAACTCAGATTGTTAGAACATTCCTTCCCTTTATGATGAGATAAAGTGAGAGGAGGCCAGCCCAAGCAAGGTCAGAGTGAGTTTATGACTACTGTGTAAATTTTAATCTTGTATACAAAAGTAAAGTTGTTGTTTTTTTTAGTGTGAAACTGCACTTAACCTCTGTCGGCCTCTTTGTTGTTCTTACATATTTTCATATTTGATCCTATTTCTGATTCTATCTGTCACTCGGAACACAAGAACTTTTACGTGCATGAGCCTATGGTGAATTACTCCTGAACCATTCTTGAATAAATCTGACAGTCTCTAAACAAAGGACAATTTCTTTCAATTAAGAGTATTATTTTAAACTTTAATGAAAATTTTATGTTAAAGCCTAAAATTTCATATTGTTTTCTCCTTCTTCTTCTTCTTGTTCTTAATCGTCATTTTTCACCATATTATAATAAATGTATGTATATTTGGGTGAGCTGTATTGAAAAATTGTGTTCTTATATGGGATATGAATGTGTCATTTGTCATGGACTGCCCCAGAAAAAGGCAAATCCAGCTAGAATGTTTAAAAGACGTCTGACACTTGTTGCGTTTTCTTGCAACATCTCATTCCTTTCATATTGTCAGAGACAGCACCAAGTACAGACATAAAACCTGCATTTGATCACTCTCTTCTGGCAAAATAAAAATAAACACACAAACTAATTGCGAAGTAATACTAATTTAATTTAGAATATATTACTATACAAATAAGTGAACTGTTCAGCTATTGTATCATCTTCAGACATCTCGAATAACACACATAAAAATGCACACAAAGTACTCTCAAATGGAAGTCAGCAGTAGAATGACTCCAGGGAGAGCTGCTGACGCTGATCTGGAGAGTATTGTTTAAGCATTTTCATGGTTGTTTCTGATGTCTGGAGAACACTCATCTGTTGTGTATTGTGCACTGAATAAGTATTACTTTGCACATTGTTTTGCATGTGTATTGCCTTGTTTTCAGTAACGCTGCCTTATATTCCGGTCTCCCTGCACATCTCTCTCTTTCACAGTCTCTGCTTCTATCTGTCTTTACCCGTTTCATACAGACACAGACACAAACACTGAGACACGTGCTGACTCCTCGCTCCCCACTCCCCTCCCTAAAAACACTGCACACCCTCACAATGGTAGACAGAGATGAAAAATAAAAACAAACCAAAAAACAACAAAAAAAAAACAAACAAAAAAAACGGCGTCATATATGATACCACGTTAGACGTTTGCAAGCTGTGGTATTTGGAGAGCTATGTTTGGCCAAATCTAAATGGCTAATACACCAGTAAGACACCCCACTGACTGTCTACCATCTTTAACGTATGAGACGATGTCATTTTTGGTTTCTTCTCATTCTAAATTGTTGAAAACGTCGCTGCTTACACCACCGAGGTTTTCGCTTCGCCTCTTCCTTCTTCCTACAGGTTGGCTTCCCATCGGTTGGCTATGTTGAAGACTACATCACACATGACGGGGTGAAAAAGGAAACAAAACAGAACAAAGCAAAACAAGCCAGAACCAAAGACAAACAACTTACTTAAAAGACAGTGCCGCTGCGAACTCTCGCTCGACCATCAGGCTACCCTGAGCATGATCCCCAGCTAGCGCCAATCTCCTCCATTTCATCTTCACGGACGGAGGCAACAAGGAGGCTGCTTTCTACGCGGGCAGAGCCCTTCAGCTGTCCCGCCTTACCGGTTTGCCTCAGAGGCTGGTTACAGCCTTTACTAAAATGACAGTCAGAACACCCCACGAATTTCTCTCCCAAGGAGACCCAACCCTCTCTAGAACTGAACCTTTCTGCACCAGCAGCAGTCCTTCACAGGTGGGCGGCTTATTTCGGCACGCCCATCAGTGACGGCTCTTGGGACTGTATCCATAGATAGTCTCAATGTTAGCGAAGGGATACCTTCTCAATGGGAAGAGGAATGTCCTCCACTCATTTGCTGCTCACCTCTGTGAGGCCAGTAGGCCCTACTTCCTGAGCAGGAAGCAATTTTTCGACGGGAGGTCCAACATCTCATCAGGGAAGCAGTCTTGAAAGTATTACACCCCACTCTGGCATACTACTCTCGGGTGTTCCTCATCCAAAAATGGTTTTGGGGAGGTGGGTATGGGTATGGAAGCCAAACCTCGTTCTCTCGCCAGTCAGTTTTTTTTTTTTGAGGAAAGCCAAGTTCAGAATGGATTCCCAGTCCCTGATCAGGGTCTTCTTCCAGTTGTGACTCTGGGCATCCTCCATCGATCTGACGGGCGCCTTCTCTCAAAACCTCATGAACGAATGAAGGGGATTTTGCGCAAGTGTTCTATTGTTCAAGCGACGAATAGAGGAATGAAAGAAAGAACCGAGTGACCACCGAACGGAGCCAACTTACGGACTAACAAAAATGGGTGTGTAAACTTCTGTGACACTTAACGCCTCGCTCTCAGTTTCAATTTCCCCTCTTTGTCCGTACCTATGTTGAGTTTGTCAAGTCGTTGTTATTGGCAGGTTCATGGGTACTAGCCGCCTTGGCGCGGTGATTAGCATTGCAGATTCCGGGCTCGGATCTCGTGATCTTGATTCCCATCAGAATTTTTTTTTTTTTTTCTTTTTTTGTTAACCGATCGGCTCCTACCAACAGCCTAATTTGCTATGGGCTCGGTTGGGAAGACTGGTACCACACAGCCGAGTTTCATCTGGTTAATGAATGCATCTCTTAGATTTTGCTCAAAATTCCTGAACAACACGGCAGGTTATTTGTATTTGTTGGAATGATCTTATAAATTTACATACAATTGCGGAGAGTTGTCTCCCTTACAGTTCTTCACTGCTATGAGTATAATAATAAATAAAATAACGTTCCCGTCGCCAAGTACGCTGTGTGTTCGTGTCTGCTGGAAGGCTGGTTAATCGTAACCGAATGTATTAGTTATAATCCTCCATCATGAACAACTCAACAGGTTATGGGCCCAGTGCCTCTCAGAGTAGATACTCAAGATTGATTTTCGATGGAGACGAAAGAAAATACGAGCAATGGGAAGTGAAATTTCTCGGTTACATGCGCCTACAGAAATTACGCGACACGATTTTAACGGCTGACGACGATGAGATTGATGATGACAAGAATGCTGAAGCTTTTGCTGAGTTGATTCAATTTTTAGATGACAAGAGTTTGTCATTGATAATGCGAGATGCAGTTGATGATGGAAGACAAGCTTTGAAAATTCTTCGTGCACATTATGCAAGCCCAAGTACTCCAAGAATAATTTCTTTGTATACAGAACTTACATCACTAGTCAAACGTTCAGACGAGACAGTGACTGATTATATGATACGGGCTGAAACAACTGCAGCAGCTTTGAAGAATGCAGGAGAAACAGTGACTGATAGTTTATTGATCGCCATGGTCTTGAAAGGTTTACCAAACAGCTATCAATCTTTTGTCGCCGTTGTCACTCAAAGTGAAAAGAAACAAACTTTTGTTGAGTTCAAAACTTCATTACGTAGTTTTGAAGAAACTGAACGGTCAAGGTCATCTACAAGTGAAGACTCAATTTTGAAGTCAGTGCAGGGTCGGACTCCTCATCATTCTTCCAACTCTGGTGAAGCAGCAAAAGGTCCCATTTGCTACAACTGTCAACTGGTCGGCCACATTGCAAAGGACTGCAAGAAGCCAAAGAAGAAACTGTGGTGTAGCATTTGTCGAAAGAACAACCACACCGACAAGACTTGTCGACGCAACAAAAGATCTTCAAACAAGGTCAATGAAGTTGGTGATTCCTTCTGTGAAAATGGTGAACATTCTTTTACATTTCGAGCAAGCACACCTGATGGCAAGACTTTGGGGAGAGGAAGCACATTGCTGGTGGATTGTGGAGCAACCACGCATATCATCAACGATGAAACAAAGTTCAGCAAATTTGACACCAGTTTTCAACCTGAAAAACATTTCATTGAACTGGCAAACGGAGAGAGAAGAAATAACATTGCACTGAAAAGAGGAGAAGTGAATTTTATGATTATGGACACTAGTGGCAGATGTGTTAAAGCATGTTTGAAAAATGCATTATTTGTCCCTACATTTCCACAAAACATTTTCTCAGTACAGGCAGCAACTGAAAGAGGGGGTAGTGTTCATTTCAAACCAAACAGTGCAGAACTTGTGTATAAAGATGGTACCAAGTTTAACATAGAAAAGCATGGAAAACTGTACTACTTACATACGTGTGACCTGGACAATAGTCAAACGAATGACAGTGTGAATTATGTAAGTGATCTGAAAGGCTGGCATGAGATTTTAGGTCATTGTAATTATGATGATGTGATGAATGTTGAGAGAGTGGTTGATGGCATGAAAATTGTTGGTAAAACTAAGAAGCCTGTTGATTGTGATGTTTGCTTGCAGGGCAAAATGACCAATGACAGAAGCAAAAAGCCACGGATCAAATCGTGTGTCCCCTTAGAACTAGTTCATACTGATCTTGCTGGTCCCATCACTCCAGCTAGTACTGAAGGGTTCAAATATGCATTGTCTTTTACTGATGACTACTCAGGAGCTTGTTTTGTCTACTTTCTGAAGAACAAAAGTGATACTGTTGTCGCTACAGAAAAGTTCTTTGCTGATTCTGCTCCTTTTGGTAAGGTTAAATGCATCAGATCTGACAATGGTACAGAGTTTACCTCTGAAGCATTCCGATCACTCCTGAGAAAGAACCAAATAAGGCATGATATGTCTGCGCCTTATTCTCCACATCAAAATGGCACTGCTGAACGGTACTGGAGAACTCTTTTCGAGATGGGAAGATGTCTTCTCCTTGAAGCAAAGTTGCCTAAAGAACTATGGCCATATGCAGTCATGACTGCTACATACATCCGTAACAGATGTTACAGCGACCGACTGAAGCAAACACCATACTTTGCTCTCAGTGGCAAAAAGCCAAACCTCTCTCACATGAGAACATTTGGATGTGAGTGCTATGCTTACACCCAAAACAAACAAAAGCTTGACCCAAGATGCAGTAAAGGGATTTTTGTTGGATATGATAGAAATAGTCCAGCATATCTTGTTTACTACCCAGAAACTGGCAAAGTCTACAGACAAAGGGTTGTGAAGTTTGTGTCAAACTTAAAAAATGGGGGTGTGAGTGTGCATGAGCCTGTACAGACTGAGGAATATTTTGACATTGATGATTTAATGAAACAAAAAGATCATGCAAGGGCCAAAGGTTCCAAAGATGAGAAGAAAGTAGAAAATACTCAGGGGAGGTCAGAATATATGTCTGAAAACAAAGAGCCTTCTGTTGAACAAAGATATCCTACAAGGGAGCGAAGGCCTCCAGTTCATTTGGTAGATTACATAACCAAATTTGATGATGATCAAGTGATGATGAACTTTGATTACTGCTACAAACTTGCAACATTTCCACAATCATATAGTGATGCTATGAAATCCCCTGATTCTGTTCTCTGGAAAGAAGCTATGGAAGAAGAAATGAAATCTTTGAATGAAAATGAGACATTCATTCTGACCACCTTGCCAGAGGGTAGAACAGCAGTGGGGGGGAAATGGGTATACACGGTAAAAGAAAAAGGTGATGGTTCAAACCTCTACAAAGCCAGGTTCGTGGCAAAGGGGTATAGCCAAGTTGAAGGTGTTGATTTCACAGAAACATTTGCACCAACGGCAAATTTAACTTCAGTTCGTGCTGTGATGCAGCTTGCAGCACAGCATGATCTGGTTTTGCACCAAATGGACGTGAAGAGTGCGTATCTTAACGCACCAATTGACTGTGAGATTTTCTTGGAACAGGCTGAAGGTTTTGAAGTTCAGTCCAAAAATGGTGAAAAGCTTGTCTACAAGCTAAAGAAATCTTTGTACGGTCTGAAACAGTCTGGGAGAAATTGGAACAATATGCTTCACAATCACTTGGTGGAAAACAACTTTGTCCAAAGCCCAACTGACAACTGTGTTTACACAAAACATGAAGGGGACAAAATGGTTGTCATTGTTGTGTGGGTAGATGATTTGATTGTGGGTGCGAAGGATTCAGAACTCTTGGCTGAAAACAAGCAAATTTTGAAAGACAAGTTCAAAATGAAGGATTTAGGAAAACTGTCATACTACCTAGGGATTGACTTTGAACAGGGAGATGGTTATCTCAAAATGAACCAAAAAAGGTACATCAAGAAGGTGCTAAGCAAATTTGGAATGACAGACTGTAAACCGAGGTGTACTCCTTCTGAACAGAAGCTTGAATCTTTTACTGATGATGATCCTGTTGACTCTAGGAAATATCGGGAAGCTGTGGGAAGCTTGATTTACATCATGATGTGCACTAGGCCTGATATTTGTTGGATCATTACCAAGCTATCCCAGCATTTGTCCAAACCACTTCAATCTCACTGGGTAGCCGTGAAGCAGGTGTTGAGGTACTTGAAGGGTAGTATCGACAAAGAACTGGTCTACACTAAGTCTGATGATGGTCTGATGTTAGTTGGCTACAGTGATGCTGACTGGGCATCATCTGTTGATGACAGACGCAGCACATCAGGCTACTGCTTTAGTCTGACCAAATCTGGACCCTTGATTTCTTGGAAATCAAGAAAACAGCCTACTGTGGCATTGAGTTCTTGTGAAGCAGAATATGTTGCTTTGGCATCTGCTGTGCAAGAGAGTCTGTATCTCAGGCAACTGATGAAAGACATTGACAGAAAAGGTCACTATGATTCTGTGTTGATCTTTGAAGACAACCAGGGCACAATTGCTTTGGCAAACAATCCAGTGAACAGACAGAGATCAAAACATATTGATATCAAATATCATTTCATCCGCTCAGAAGTACATAGGGGCAGAGTTTCTCTTGAATACTGTCCCACTGCAGAGATGCTGGCTGATCTCATGACAAAACCTGCCACCAAATTCCAACTTCAGAAATTCAAATTGAAGATCTTTGGTGAATAAATGCACATAGTCCTGCATTATTCATGCTTCAGATACTGTTAGATTGTAAATTACCAGTGATAAATAAGACCAAAAGTCAAGTTATAAGATTACCAAAGACATTAATTTACAGTTTACATATGTGCCAATATGTGTGTTGGTATGTTAACTGTTATTGAGAACTTATCTCAATTTTGTCTTAAATGGCTGGATGATTTGTTAAAGTTGCAGTTTTATTCAGAACTTTATTGGATATTAATGCATTGTTATTTGAAATGATTGTGACACTTTGTTGCTAAAAATTTATTTAAGATCAAGTGGGGGTGTTGGAATGATCTTATAAATTTACATACAATTGCGGAGAGTTGTCTCCCTTACAGTTCTTCACTGCTATGAGTATAATAATAAATAAAATAACGTTCCCGTCGCCAAGTACGCTGTGTGTTCGTGTCTGCTGGAAGGCTGGTTAATCGTAACCGAATGTATTAGTTATAATCCTCCATCATGAACAACTCAACAGTATTTCTCAAGGCTTTATTTTAGCCTGGTTGATACCGGTACACACTATGATGATGATGGATTCTCCTGTCGTGTCTGACGGATGAGTAGGCAGGCAGGTCATCTGCTGATGTGGGTCCTCATGTGCGAATGAAGACCAATTCCTGAGGCACAGAGTTGTCCACAGACACTGCATGGAATGGAATCCTGCAAGGATGGGCCCCGTTTTCTCCGATTCCTTTTTTCCTGGATGACGGCTGCTCTGTTGTGCTCGAATGTCTTTGTGCCCTGGGTACACCGTGGCTTCCACTGTTTTTTTTCAAGGGCAACATCTTCCAAGGAAGCAGCGTCGATGTTGCTGCTTCTGAGGCTGGCCTTCAGTGTGTCTTTGTATCTCTTGAGAGGCCTTCCTTGGTCACGTTGTCCTTCCTTCAGTTGTCCATTGAGAAGGATCTTTGGAATGCTGCTGTCCTCCAAACGGACAACGTGTCCAGTCCATCGGAACTAGCTTTTGATGAGTAGACACTCAATGGTGAGTAGGCCACACATCTTCTGGGCCTGTAGGTTGGACACTCCGTCTTGCCGTTTGATGCTGCAGATCATGCGCAAGCGTCGTTGATGGAACTGTTGGGAGTTGTTGGATGAGTAGTTGGATATGACAGTAAGTGTACAGCACAGCCCTGTCACGCAGTTTCAGATCAGAATGGAACTCCACAGCATCAGTTTCATCATTCCCAACCACAACGATCAGTATTAGAAAAGGAATGTCATTGGATGGATGGGGAACGTCCTCTGGCACTTACGCACGCTAGCTGCACGAGTAAGCGAGTTTTGTCATCAGTAGGGGGCATACTAGGTGCTTCTTGCCATATGCTAAATCATATGCTGGTCACCGCTGAGGTGACTAGGCAGCCGTGCAGTCTGCTCTGGTGAGTTGCCCCCTGGCTACTTGATATCTCTTGATTGTTCCCCGTGACCTGCTGCAACAACACAAACTCGGATGTAGTTGTGTAATGGGGGCGTTGAAATGTAAATGATCGACGTGGGGGTTGTCACATATGCATGTTAGAATTATATCCCTTGATTATTATTTATCTTAATTATGATTGGTTGCTGGGACTCGACTAGGATGGCAACTTAACTGTAGTTGTAATAAAACTACTATCGAACTCAACATTGATTTATGTCCATATTGTGTTGAATGAGGATAAAGAAAAGATAACATGGTGTCAGAGACGGGATCCAGTAACGAGATCGAACAGCTTTAAAACAGCAAAACAACGCTTCAAATCAAGTTTGAGGTAAACACTGATCGAAGTTACGGATGCTGCTGGTTGCCAAGGTAAACTTAAAAACAAACGATCGTCAACGATGTCGAGCGAAGAAGACCATCGAGCAAGACCTTCTACAAGCGAGTCTAGAAGGCGAAAGACCTCATGCAACGTTCCTCCACCATCAAAATTAACTTTGAACAACCACAGTGGATCAGCAATCACTGAATGGAAACGCTTCAAAAGATCGTGGAAGAACTTTGAAATTGCTTCAAGACTGCAGCAAGAAACGCCGCAATACAGATGTGCCGTGTTCCTGTCCTGCATCGGAGAAGAAGCAGCGGAACTCGTCGATGGATTTTCGTTCACTGCTGAGGAAAATGACGACGACATTGACATTGTCATGAAAAAATTTGAAGACTTTTTCATAGGTGAAACCAACGAAGTCTACGAAGCCTACCTGTTCAACAAAAGAATACAGGACAGTTCAGAAAGCATTGAAGTGTACATCGCTGAACTGAGAAAACTTGCCAAAACTTGCAACTTTGGTAACTTAGAAAACAGAATGATTAGAGACAAAATAGTTGTGGGTGTGAATGATGATGTTGTTAGACAAAAATTACTTGAGGTAAAAGATCTAAAACTGGAAAAATGCATTGAAATTTGCAGAACACATGAAAGTTCCAAATCACAAGTGCAAAAAATGACAACATCAGATGAAAAAATTCACAAAATAAAATCACATAAACACAAAGTTTGTCATAAAATGCAAAAGGAAAAAAGCATCATGACAAAACTGATGAAAAAGATGAGAAAGAAAGTCAATGCACAAGATGTGGATATACACATTCTAAAGGAAAATGTCCTGCATTTGGTAAAAAATGTACATTGTGTTCTAAATACAATCATTGCAAGCAATGCTGTAAAAGTAAAAAGAAAAAAGTACACAGCATGCATGATGACAGGTTAAACACTGATACAGAATCTGATTTTAACACAGATTCAGAGAGTGAAGTCAGTGTAGGTGTGGTAAATAAACCCAAAGCAAAAATAGAAGGGAAAGAATTGTTTGTCACTGCAGATGTTCAAAACCAAAGTATCAAATTTAAAATTGACACTGGTGCTCAAGCAAACATCTTGCCATTGCAGACATACAAAAAGTTTGACACAAAACCTGCAATGAAAAAGACCAAAACAAAACTGACTAGCTACACAGGTGAGACATTGAAAACTGTTGGTACTTGTAAACTTTCTGTGATGGACAAAGAGCTGAAATTTTTTGTTGTAAATACAAATCAATCTGCACTCATAGGTCTTGAATCAATTGAAGAATTAAACATAATTCAAATCTTGAGTGTAGATGCTGAAACAGTCTACACAGATTTTCCTGAATTATTTCAAGAATTAGGGTGTCTCAGTCAGCCACATCACATTGAGTTGGACCCAACAGTAAAACCTGTCATACAGCCACCAAGAAAAATCCCCTTTGCACTGAGAGGTAGAATCAAGGAAGAACTTGACAGAATGGAAAAACTAGGTGTTATTGAAAAACAAAAAGGACCGACAGATTGGGTCAGTAGCATGGTGGTTGTAGAAAAACCAGACAAGACTTTGAGGATTTGCATGGATCCCAAAGATCTTAACAAAGCTATAAAAAGAGAGCATTTTGCCATGCCAACAGTTGAAGAAGTTACAGCACAATTAGATGGAGCTGAATTTTTCACAAAACTGGATGCTCAAAGTGGATTCTGGCAAATACCGCTAGATGAGGAAAGCTCAAAATTATGCTGCATGCAGACACCATTTGGCAGATATATTTTTAAAAGATTACCAATGGGTCTGGCTAGTTCGAGTGAAGTATTCCACAAAACAATCAAACAGTTGTTCAGTGACATTCCAAGAGTTGATAACTGGGTTGATGACATTCTTGTATCAGGATGCACACAAAAAGAACATGATGATGCACTGACAGCAACTCTAAACAGAGCACAAGAGAGCAACCTCACTCTAAAGAAAAAGAAATGTGAATTTTCACAAAAAGAGATCAAATACATTGGTCACATCATAAGCAAAGAAGGCATCAAACCAGATCCACAAAAGATTGAAGCAATAAAAAACATACCTTCACCCAAAAGCAAAAAAGATCTGCAAAGATACTTGGGAATGATCAACTATCTTGGAAATTTTTTTCCACAGATGGCTGATTATACTGCACCAATGCGTACACTTTTGCAGAAAAAAGTAGACTGGCAATGGAATCAAGAGCAGGAGGAAGCATTTCAGAAAACAAAGGACATGTTAACAAAAGCTCCCATTCTAGCTCATTACAATCCAAACAAACCAGTAAAAATCACTACAGATGCTTCTTCAATTGGGCTTGGGTGTGCATTACTACAAAATGAAAAACCAGTTGCATATGCTTCCAGAGCACTCACAGAAACAGAACAAAAATATGCCCAAATTGAAAAGGAAACACTTGCAATTGTTTTTGCATGTGAAAAATTCCATCAATACATATATGGCAAACAGTGCAAGGTGGAAACAGATCACAAACCAATTGAAAACATCTGGAGAAAAACACTAAACAAATGTCCACCAAGAATACAAAGATTTATGTTGAGACTGCAAAGATATGATTTGGACATCACATACAAACCTGGAAAAGAAATGTATGTTGCAGACACATTATCAAGAGCAACGGCAGCAGAGTCGCAGTCTCACACAAAGAAGTCAGAAGAAGAAGAAATTCTCAGAATTCACGTAAACACACTTCTAGAAAATCTTAAAGTTAAAGATTATAAACTAGAAGAAATGAAAAGAGAAACAGACAAAGATAGTGAACTAGTTCTACTCAAAGAACAAATACAAAAAGGATGGCCTGCAAACAAGAACAATGTACCCAATGAGATCAGACAATACTTTCAGTACAATGAAGAACTCGGTATTATTAATGATCTTATTTTCAAGGTAGACAGAATTGTAATCCCCAAATCAATGCAATCAGAAATGCTTGAAAGGATTCATGAAGGTCATCTAGGAATTGAAAAATGTAAAAACAGGGCAAGGAGACTCATGTTTTGGCCAGGCATGAATGGACAAATTGAAGACAGTAACATCATGTGCAACATGCACAAAATACAAAAACAAGTAACAAAAAGAACCATTACTGAGTCATGAAATACCTGAAAAGCCATGGCAGAAAGTTGGAACAGATTTGTTCACATGGGAAAAACATGATTATTTGCTTGTCGCAGACTATCATTCAAAATTCATAGAATTTGCACTACTACCAGACACAAAAAGTAAAACTGTGATCACATACATGAAATCCATTTTCAGTAGACATGGCATACCAGAAGAAGTAATTTCTGACAATGGTCCACAATATGTCAGTGAGGAATTTTCCAAGTTTGCACAAAAATGGGAATTCAAACACACTACATCCAGTCCCAGATATCCACAGTCTAATGGATTTGCAGAAAGAATGGTACAAACACTCAAAAAGTTATTACAGAAAGCAAGGGACAGCAATCAGGACGTGTACTTGGCAGTATTGAACTACAGGACCACACCAATCAATAGCAAACTTCCATCTCCAGCAGAAATACTCATGAACAGAACACTTAAAACAAGACTCAATGTTCCAACAAAGAAATCTAAAAAGAAGAAATCTGATCAAGTCAGAAAGGAACTAAAAGAAAAACAAAAGAAGCAGAAACACTATTATGACAAAGGAGCAAAAGCGTTGTCTAAACTCAAACCAGATGACAAAGTCTATGTGAATGACAAAGATGTGTGGAAACCAGCAAAGGTTATAAAACCAGCAAATACACAAAGATCATATTATGTTCAAACGGAAACAGGCACACTGAGGAGAAACAGAAGAGATTTGATGAAAGTGAAAGAAAACAAAAGTACAAATACTGACAGAATTAAACAAAGCACAAGTACAAATCCAAACAGAAAACAAACAAATCCTGACAAACAGTACATTTACCAAGAAGAAAGTGAGAGTGAATATGACACTGACACAAACAGTAAGACAACTAAAGAAAACAATCAAACAAGGAAACAAACACATGATGCCAAACAAACAAACAAAACAAGTAAACAAAAAGGCACCTCAGAAACAGAAGTGTCTGAACACACTACAACAAGGAGTGGTAGAATTGTGAGAATGCCTGAAAGAATGAATGAATATTTTCTTTGAAATGTTATATGTCAAATTCTGTTCATAAAGTTAAAATTATTTGTTCCAGATTATTTTAGATGTCAATGAAACATTAGTAATATATGTGGTGTTCAAGACATGAAGAAAAAAGACAATTGCTTCAACTGATGTTCAAAACATAATGTTATAGTTTTGTTTTAGTTCATATTGTGATGGAAACAAGACTTTTGAACATTATAATGTCTCAGTAGCTAAACTGTGAAAAGACATTTATCATATCTATTTAAATTTATACTTGCATAACTTTTGAAAGAATAATAGCAATTAATTATTAATTGTTAATACAATGTTTATTACAATATGTACAAGACATTCAGTGCTGAACAGAATAGAATGAAGATTAAAAAAAATACATACATAAAAATAATAATAATATAGCATTAAGCTGAAGAAGGGAGATGTCACATATGCATGTTAGAATTATATCCCTTGATTATTATTTATCTTAATTATGATTGGTTGCTGGGACTCGACTGGCAACTTAACTGTAGTTGTAATAAAACTACTATCGAACTCAACATTGATTTATGTCCATATTGTGTTGAATGTGGATAAAGAAAAGATAACAGGGGTCACGCTATTGTTAAGCAAAAATAAACGGATATGTCTTAAACAGAAAAATTGAGGATGAAAGAAGGAACGGGGAAAAAACAACAATAAGCAACAACCAAACAGGGTCCATTAATGAAAAATGAAAAAAAAAAAAAGAATGAGGAAGGAAAAGGAAAGAACAGCTAACATGTGGAACAATGAAAGAAGAAAAGGAAAGAACAGCCTAACATGTGGAACAATGAAAGAAGGAAAAGGAAAGAACAGCCTAACATGTGGAACAATGAAAGAAGGAAAAGGAAAGAATAGCCTAACATGTGGAACAATGAAAGAAGGAAAAGGAAAGAACAGCCTAACATGTGGAACAATGAAAGAAGGAAAAGGAAAGAATAGCCTAACATGTGGAACAATGAAAGAAGGAAAAGGAAAGAACAGCCTAACATGTGGAACAATGAAAGAAGGAAAAGGAAAGAACAGCCTAACATGTGGAACAATGAAAGAAGGAAAAGGAAAGAACAGCCTAACATGTGGGAACAATGCAGAAGGAAAAGGAAAGAATAGCCTAAACATGTGGAACAATGAAAGAAGGAAAAGGAAAGAACAGCCTAACATGTGGAACAATGAAAGAAGGAAAAGGAAAGAATAGCCTAACATGTGGAACAGTGAAAGAAGGAAAAGGAAAGAATAGCCTAACATGTGGAACAATGAAAGAAGGAAAAGGAAAGAACAGCCTAACATGTGGAACAATGAAAGAAGAAAAAGGAAAGAACAGCCTAACATGTGGAACAATGAAAGAAGGAAAAGGAAAGAACAGCCTAACATGTGGAACAATGAAAGAAGGAAAAGGAAAGAATAGCCTAACATGTGGAACAATGAAAGAAGGAAAAGGAAAGAACAGCCTAACATGTGGAACAATGAAAGAAGGAAAAGGAAAGAACAGCCTAACATGTGGAACAATGAAAGAAGGAAAAGGAAAGAACAGCCTAACATGTGGAACAATGAAAGAAGGAAAAGGAAAGAACAGCCTAACATGTGGAACAATGAAAGAAGGAAAAGGAAAGAACAGCCTAACATGTGGAACAATGAAAGAAGGAAAAGGAAAGAATAGCCTAACATGTGGAACAATGAAAGAAGGAAAAGGAAAGAATAGCCTAACATGTGGAACAATGAAAGAAGGAAAAGGAAAGAACAGCCTAACATGTGGAACAATGAAAGAAGGAAAAGGAAAGAACAGCCTAACATGTGGAACAATGAAAGAAGGAAAAGGAAAGAACAGCCTAACATGTGGAACAATGAAAGAAGGAAAAGGAAAGAACAGCCTAACATGTGGAACAATGAAAGAAGGAAAAGGAAAGAACAGCCTAACATGTGGAACAATGAAAGAAGGAAAAGGAAAGAACAGCCTAACATGTGGAACAATGAAAGAAGGAAAAGGAAAGAACAGCCTAACATGTGGAACAATGAAAGAAGGAAAAGGAAAGAACAGCCTAACATGTGGAACAATGAAAGAAGGAAAAGGAAAGAACAGCCTAACATGTGGAACAATGAAAGAAGGAAAAGGAAAGAACAGCCTAACATGTGGAACAATGAAAGAAGGAAAAGGAAAGAACAGCCTAACATGTGGAACAATGAAAGAAGGAAAAGGAAAGAACAGCCTAACATGTGGAACAATGAAAGAAGGAAAAGGAAAGAACAGCCTAACATGTGGAACAATGAAAGAAGAAAAAGAGAAACCGATAAGTAAAAAACCGAAGCAACTAACAAGCCAGAGTTCAAACTTACCAGTAGAATATAATGTTACACCGAATTTTTAAAGTAGGGACGAATTCTCAATCGATCTTGGTGTTGGAATGAACTAAAACAAAAGAAAAATGGAGCCTAAAGGAGATGGTGGATCGCAGAGCAAACGGTTTGCAAAATTCTCCGCTCCGGTAGGCTGGTTGCCTTCACTGTGCGAGATGCTCGCGTGCAAAAGCTAAGCATGTTTACATGACATCCCAAATCAAACGAGTATTGCTCTCGAGCTTTGCTTACCCACGTGGTCAAAAAGCGAGAGCTGAAACGAGTCCTTATGCAAGAGACTTCCCTGGTATAACTTAATCATCACGTCGTCATTTATATCATCTCATCGCTGGTGTAACTTAAACTTTACAGACAATCCATATCGATATGTATGTTGAATACTAGATGGTTTTTAAATGCAGAAAAGCTCACTTAGACACTAGGTTGTTTCAACTTTGTCTTTAGTTTTAATCTCACGTCACTTCTTCCTTATGTTGAATACCAGATTATTATTTTTGTAATGCAGAGAAGCTCATTTAGATACTAGGTTGTTTCAACTTTTGTCTTTAGTTTTAATCTCACGTCACTTACATTTGTCGGATACGCCATTTGCCGTACTGCGTTCCCACCTGTCGACTAGCACTTGTTAAATTGCACACGACATCATGAACTGATCAAACGACATGTGCCGAGTACAGCCGCGACTACTACCAGAAATAACTGACGTAAGTGGCGATGATCCAACTTCGTGATGACCCCATTTCTGTCAATGGGTTTTTCTTTCTCTCCTACTGGGATAATGACTTCTTTGATCGAAGTGAAGAGAGAAGGCTCTCCCTCACCATCCTTTCCTCCAGCCAGTTTCCTGCCACGTCTGCCACACCATCCCTACCCCTTCTCCTCCTGACCTTTCATATTTGCATCCTAAATCTCCGTCCTTCTGTCCATACTATACGTTTATTTGCGCTACAGTGACCTGCAAGAAGGCTATCCCCCTCTCTCTCTTCTGTGTGTGTGTGTGTGTGTGTGTGTGTGTGTGTGTGTGTGTGTGTGTGTGTGTGTGTGTGTATGCGTGCGCGTGTGCACGTGCGCGTGTGTTTGTGATGTCTCTGTATGCCTGTCTACGTGTGTGTGTATGTGTGTGTGTGTGTGTGTGTGTGTTGTGTGTGTGTGTGTGTGTGTGTGTGTCTCTCTCTCTCTCTCTCTCTCTCTCTCTCTCTCTCTTTTCTCTCTCTCTCTCTCTGTCTTTCTGTATGTATTTCTGTCTGTCTGTCTGTCTCTTTCCTCTTCTGTATCCCCTCTTCCTTCTCTTTGTCTCGGCTTGTCTCTCTGTCTTTCTCTGTCTTGGTGCCTTTTTCTGTTGTTTTTGCTATGGTATTGAAAAATACTCCTTAAGTGTATTCATTTCGGGAAAAAAAATTATCTCTCTCTTACTTACAGCTGAGCGTGCACGCGGTTGCATGCTTGTACGTACGTACGTACGTACGTACGTACACACACACACACACACACACACACACACACACACACACACACACACACACACACACACACAGAGGCAGATTGACATAAGACGCATGCAGAGAGAGAGAGAGAGAGAGAGAGAGAGAGAGAGAGAGAGAAGACAGAGAGATCGTGCGCGTGCGCGCCCCCCCCCCCCCCCCGCCCCACACACACACACCACTCACGCACACGACACACACACACACACACACACACACACACACACACACACACACACACACACACACACACTACATTCAGAAGAAACGAAACTAGATTGTGCATATTTCATGAAGCGAAAAGAATTGACAGATTAATCAGAATCGTTGATATTTACAGCACCAATCTTTTGGTTCTCATTGTTGTTGTAGTAAGATAATTCTGTAGGTAAAACATGCTTTAAGATGAAATACGTTGTTTATCTTGGACAGTTGAGTATAATATGGTAATCACGGAATGGTTGGTCACTTCTCAACTAGACCTATGGTTCCTGTGTTAACATCTTCAATTCTGACGACAGTGTGCTGTCCGTCGTTGATGTAGGATTATCCATCATTGTGGCAATGACTGATGGATTATTCTTAGAGTTATCGATCATTGCATCGCAGTTAACTGGTGGAGAATAAAAAATGCTACGGCTTTTCCAGCCAATCGGATGATGTTACTATTTATAGAGCGGTGGGGGTGGGGGGTGGGGGTAGGGTGGATGTGGAAGCAATGACTGAACACGGTTATAAAAGGTGTCCCTTTTGACCTCTAACCCCAAGAGACCACTCAGCACTGGTCTTTGTCAAAGATCAGGTGGATTTTGAACAAAGACTGGAATCAGAAACGAGACTGTTTAAACTTCGATTTGAATCTCTTTATCTTTTATTTATAAATATTAATATGCCGAGCCACGTGATATACCCGATTCTATGAATTCCCTTGCAATCGTTGGGAAAGCCGTCAGAATTCACGTTGGTTGACTTTCGTTCTGTTCTTCATGCATGGAGAAAGGAGAAGACAACGACAACTCCACTATCCTTGCTCTGACAAGCTCCTAGCATAACATTATCAGTCTCCCAAATCCCCGAAGTCGGAGTGTGGCTGCCCATGTGGCGGGGTAATCAAAAACGGTCACACACGTAATGTTCTCATCCCCAGCTGATGCATTTGTGCCAGTGTTCAAATACTTCGGCTGTTCGGATGATCCCTGGAGTCTTTTAGCCAGGGTACGACAACAACAACAACAACAACAACATCCTTGCTCTGGAAACACAAGGTATCAGTGATTAAAATATGATTTTAAAAAGAGCAAAAAAAAAAAAAAAAAAGCTTTATACAATTGAGGCCAGATAAGGGTTCGGGCTAAGGTTAGGTTATTGTCTGGTTAGGATTATGGTAATGCATTTATGATTTGGAAAGTCTTCCTTTAAAAAAAAAATCACAATTTCCATCTCTAATGCACAAACGCACATCATTACACGCTTATTTATTTTGTTCATTTTTTGCTTTACCGAGTGTTCTTATTCAGCTGGATGAAAATCCAGTCTTTACTCTTCCGTTCAACATTTTTTAATTGACATTGCAGTGAATTCGAAAGTATTTAAGTAGCTCGTATCTGTCCCGCTGGCATGAATGTTAAGAACGTGTTTTAGTTGGCGCTCTTGGAATAGGTCCGTCATTAAACTGCAGATAACGCAGTATTGACCTGTTCCAGCTGTGGAGAGTACCCACATAAGACTGACATACTTTTTTCCCCCTTGGTTTGCTTTGCTGGTCAATTTTATCGAGCCGGCCAGCAACAGCTTGTGCGAAGACCTGCTGTGTTCTGTCAATACATTTATTTCCCTCTCCTGCTGCGATTATTACTTCTGTGATCGAATCGAAGCGACCAACTCTATCTCCTATAATTACAGGCTTAGCTGTGTGTGTGCGCGCGCGGGCGCCCACACCCACCCACCCACCCACCCACACACACACACACACACACACACACACACAGTCTTGTATCAATGTAATCTTATCAAAGATTTTGCGTCACCAATCTTTGGCTCTATGCAAATCCTGACAACAGTCACAGCCTGTGTCCTTTGATCAGCTATGGTGCTTTATAAACCGTACGTAGGCTATTGGTGTCAACCACATCATAATATACCTTTAGTTTTTAACATTTGATTTCTACATGGGGTACAACAGTTTTGGTTTTGATTGTAGAAAGATTTATTGATGTGACAGAGCTGCTGATTAAAGTCGAGGCTATGTTAAATCTGTTACTTAACTTTTCTCTATCTTCTTCTTTTTTCCGTTTCTTTTTCTCCTTGTTGTTTTGTTCTTGTGGTGAATGGATCATGAAATTAAGAAAGTTATTTGGGTTTTTCAGTTTTTGTCGGGAGTGGCCCAAAAAGCAGATTGGGGGGGGGGGGGGGGGGGGACTTTTTAAGCAGTGATTGATGAGCCACTTATAGAACTGGGATAAGAAACTGCGAGTTCTGCCTTACAGATTGAACTGATAATGGATATTTTGAAGATGGACAGGCTTGAAACATATCGACATGGCCGGTAAGTCACTTGAACATCGTGAGGAAAAGGGGTAATATCTATGACGAGACCTATTACACACGAGTGACAGCCATAGATAGGTAGACGGATGCAATCAGAGCATCCCCTCTCGCTCCCCCTTTCCATTCCACATCCATCCTTTCCCCAACATTCACGCACGCACGCACACACGCACGCACGCACTGAAAGTTCCGTCGCCATCAGTAATGCAGTAGGGAGATATATTGAGGGAAAGGTAACGATTTAAAGTTTCAGAAAAATCCCAGGCTAGAATTAAGAGGTTAATCTGGTGTTTATAGTGCATAGACAGGTTGCAGAAACACTTGGCCTAGACACAGTACTGTACTTCTGAAAACGAAATCACGTATAATAATTATACACGTTTGTACTCACACGTATGTATGTATTATGTACGTACACTAATACTTGTAAACATTCTAGGAGACAAACGCATACACAGATCTTGACAGGATATTACTGTCATTGTTATTATGATGATCATTGTCAAGGGTATCTGTTTATCGCTTATGCTCGGTTAGGAACCAAGCTTTAAGCGTTTTACGGTCCACGCTCTGGTTACGCAACAAGCTGCCAATCTTGTTAGAGCCGACTGAAGAACTGCCTGCTGGCGCTACATTCGATCGTTCCCATGTTATCAGTCAATATCAGTTACTCAGCTTTCCCCCCTGTCATTCTTTGGATTTCTCACGCAGGGTGCACGCAATGTGTAACGTGTCACCCATACCAACAGCCAAACTGGCCTTCTCTTTCAAAAGTTGGTGATGGGATTGAACGTATGTGCAAGATATAATGCATGCGTTCACACATGGAACCTCGGTTTTTATAGTCTCATTCTAAGGACTTTTTTTTGAAATTGAGTCAGAACCAATATTCAGGATCAGGATTAGGATTTTGGGCGTTGTATTAAAACAACTTAGCCTATTCAGGCTTTTTATGCCCCTCCTATTTTTGGTGTCTGTTGGTTCAGTCGTTGACTAGCTCAGCCTTCTTTAACCATCAAAGTCATATTCTATTTTAGTTATTGATTCAAGTTTATCTATGAGGTTCTTGAATGTATTTATTCTTGGTGCACGTTTGATGTTAGTTGTTAATTAGTCCAATGATTGGTTAGTAAATGTAAATTTTCTCAAATTAGTTCTGGAATATTGTTTCAATATCTTATCTTCACTGTTTCTTGTAGTATTGATCTGTGGAGTACAAAAAAGCATGCTTTGTCAAGATCATCAAAACCATTAAATATCTTGTATGTCTGAATCAAGTCCCCTCTTACTCTTCTTGCTTTAAGTGTTGGAAGTTGTAAATATTTTAATCTTTTTTTGAATCTTCTTTGAACCTGTTCGAGAGCTTCTGATTGTCTCTTTAGCATTGGATACCATACCATATTCAAGAATGGGTCTAATGTCTTATACAATTGTAAGAAAGTGTCCTTTTCTATAAATGTAAAGGCTCTTTTTATTATTCCAAACATTCTGTTGGCCTTGTTAATACTATCTGCAATATGTTTGTCAAATAGCAAGGTTTTTTTTCGAAAGTCACACCTAGGTCTTTCTCTTCCTCACATTCAGATACATTTATTTCCTTGTCCCCAATTTGTATTATATAATCGTTTTGTGGGTTTAATTTTCCAATATGAAGCACTGTACATTTTTCTGCATTAAAATATAGGTTCCAAGTATCAGACCACTGTACTAATGTTTCAATATCCTTTTGTCATTCTTGATGCAATTTCGGAGAATTATAAAGTTTTGTGTCATCTGCAAAAAGTTTACATGTACGCTTTAGTTCAACAGGGAGATCATTTATAAACACCGTGAATAATATTGGTCCCAAAATACTGCCTTGTGGTATTCCACTTATAACATCAGCAGTACGAGATAAGGAACTACCAGTCCTTACCTTTTGAGTTCTTTTTGATAGAAAGTCTCTGACCCAACCAAGTACATTGCCTACTATTCCGTAAGATTCCAATTTCTTTAATAGTTTTTCATGTGGTACCGAGTCGAATTCTTTTCTAAAATCTAAATACAGTACATCTCTATTCTGTCCTTTATCTATCTCCTTTGTAAAGTCTTCCATCACTTCTAGAAGTTGAGTCACACAAGATCTGTTTTTTACGAAATCCATGTTGGCACCCAGCATATAATATATTTTCTGTCATATGTTTTAACAATAGCCTCCCTTATAAATGATTCTAAAATTTTACATATAATGCATGTTAAACTCACTGATCTATAATTCCCTGGGTCTGTTCTCATACCTTTTTTGAATATTGGTATAACTGTAGCTGTTTTCCCGTCTGAAGGCACTATAATCTCTTCAACAGATTTAGTAAAGAGTATATAAAGTGGAAAGGCAATCTCCTCATTCAGCTCTTTTAGTTGTCTTGATGGAATGGCATCAGGACCGCATGTCTTATTTGGGTTCAGAGATTGAAGTTTCTTTTTTATTGTTTCCACAGAAATGTCTACTTTTTCCAAAATTATACCTTTTGACCTTGAAGCTGGACTTAGAGTAGGCATATTATTGATATCTTCCCTTGTGAATACACTAGAAAAAAAATGCATTCAAAATATCTGCCTTTCTACTGTGTCACCTTTTTTGGTTACTAAGGGACTCATTCCTGTATTCATCTTTGTTTTTGATTGTACGTACCTCCAGAAAGCTTTCGGGTTATTTTTACATTCTTTTGAAAGCTTCTTTTCAAATTCCTTTATTGCTTCTCTTATTTTTTTGTTACAAGTATTGCGTGCTTTAATATAATTTTTGATAATCTTTTGATAATCTTTTCCTTGCTTAGTGACTAGAAACTTCTGGTACATATTATATTTTGCAGTCATCCACTTTGATTTTTGTTTTTTTAATTATTCTTTATAATTTGTTTTGGAACGTTTTTTTCTATTAAAGAATTTAAAGTATTTTTGATTTCACTCCAGCTTTGTTCTACACTAAGATCATTGAGTTTGTTCCAGTCAATCTTCTTCAATTCTTCTTTCATTTGTATAAAACATTCCTCTCTTAAAAATTATATGACTGCTTCGGTTCTTCTTTATCTTGGTCCTTCCCTAAGTACAAAGAGAACATTAGAACCCCATGATCACTTTTGCCTATAGGAGCTAAGTGTTAAATGTCCGATGTCATGTTTTCGTCATTAACGAGTACCAAATCCAGTATATTTGATTATTGTCCGTCTCTCTGTCTTGTTGTTTGTTTCACCATTTGATTAAAAAATGCATCTTGTAAGCAATTTATGAACGTTTGTCCTCTTTCTCCAGAACAAGTACCTTGCTAATCAATGTCTGGCAATTAAAATCACCAGTAATACAGACATAGTTGAATTTACCTGACCTGATTTTTTCTTCGTTCTCAATTGTTGTGTTTGGACTTTTGTAAATAGTTCCAGTCAGCATTTTTTGTCTGTCCTTATTTGAAAAGGTAATCCACAAGCTTTCATCAAAGTCATTATCCTTTCATAAGCTTGTATTCTTTGGCATTTATAGAATCCTTCACAAATAAAGTTATAACCCTTTTGGGATTCTCATAGAAGAGTAGTTCATATCCTGGTATTGAATATTCAACAAAATTTACCTTTTTCTGTTTTTTTTTTCTCTTTTTTTTTTTTTGCCATAGATTCTGTTACTTCAATGATACGTGGTTTATTTTCTTCAGCTAATGCAAGTAATTTCATCTTTTTTGTTTAACAGTCCATCTGCATTTGTATACAAGAATGTGTATGAAAGTTCCTGAACAGGTTTTCTATCTAAATTCCTTTTTTAAACTATTCACATGTTCTTTTTTCGTGTGGTTGGATTGTCAGTTTTCTTCTTGGTCACCCTGGCCAGGCCTGGGTTTCCACTGTACACGCACAATCTTCTGTATCTGTATCTGTCTGTTTACGTTGCTGCATCCAGGAATCTGGCGTCGACGCAACGGATGGGATGCGCAGCGAAAATGTTAATGGCGTTGGGCTTTGGCCACCGCCTGCTGAAGGCCTCAGTACTACCTGAGCGCACAACACTATTGTCCAGTTGGTTCCACCTAATAATAGTTCTTGGAAAAAATGATTGTTTATACTGCTCTGTGCTGCAGTTTGGAACTGTGTAGCACCTGTCGTTGTTGCGTGTATAGTTCTCCACTGGGTTATTGACGACAAAGTCTGCTCTTCTTGGCGGACGGCGGATGCGTCGGTCGGGTTGTTGAGACACAAGGAACTGCTCAGGAGGGATTGCTGGCACCAGCCCCTCAACCACCTTGTAAAAGAAGGTCAGCCGCAGGCTCTCGCGTCGTTCCTGGAGGGTAGGGAGTTCATGTTTCCTCAGGAGGCCCGTTACGAAGCCAGGTGCTCTAGATTTGTAATCTCTTGCAATGAAGCGTACTGCCATTCGCTGTGTACGCTCCAGCTTGTCGATTTCCTGTTTCTCATACGGGTCCCAGATGATCGTTCCATACTCCAACAGGGGTCTGACTAAGGCGAGGAAGGCGTTGCGTTTGCAGGCTGTGGGGCAGTGTCTGAGGTTACGGCGTAGGAAGCCGAGGGTACAGTTGGCTTTCTTTGTAATGTAGTTGATGTGGGTTGACCACGAAAGATCTGCAGAGAAATGAAGACCCAAGTAGGGTTGATGGAGACTTGTTTGTGAATTGTGCTTTCGAAAGAGTAGAAGAAGGAGGTTGCAGGGTTTCGCGCCAGGCTCATGACGTAGCATTTCGTGGGCGTTGAAACGCATGCCCCATCGCTCTGCCCACTGTTCCAGACTCTTCAGTTCCTCTTGGAGGGTGAGGTGGTCACTGAAGTCGTTGATCTCCTTGTAGATGAGGCAGTCATCTGCGAAGAGACGCACTTGGGATTTGACTGCCTCCGGGAGGTCGTTGATATGGCACAGGAACAAAAGTGGGCCTAACACGGTGCCCTGCGGGACCCAGAATCCACTGTCGTAGAATTTGATGAGGTGCCCTCAACCACAACTTGCATGGTGCGTTCCGTAAGGAAGCACTTCAGCCAGGAATGGATGGGGCCAGTGATGCCGTGTTGGACAGCTTATGGAGTAGTCGGTCATGGGGAACGGTGTCAAAGGCCTTGGAGAAGTCCAAGATCGCCATGTCTACTTGCCTTCCACGGTCGTATGAAGACAGGAGATCTTGTGTTGTGGTCAGGAGATGGGTTTCGGTAGAGTAGCCAGCTCGGAAGCCGTGGTTGAGAGAGGTCAAGATTTGGTGGGAGTCAAGGTGGTTCAGGATGTGGCGGCATACTGTGTGTTCCAGGATCTTACAGGGAACTGAAGTGAGAGAGATGGGTCTATAGTTGCCGGGGGAGTGACGGTCGCCCTTCTTGAATGCGCAGGTAACGTTGGCTCTGAGCCAATCCTGCGGAAGGCGTCCAGAGTCGAGCGAGGCTTGGAAGATGAGTGTCAGGGAGTGGGCAATGCTGTCAGCGAGGGTCTTCAAGGCGATGTTTGGTAAGTTGTCCCACTTCGTGATTCCGATGTCTTTTTCCCCCTTCTCTATCCTTTGTCGGAGTTCTTCCCTTAGTTTCTTGTTCTTTTCTCTCTCATTTGGTGTATAATATGGGTTTATGTAAACCCTTTTTTTCTGATCTGTCACCCCTACATTGATTTTACGGGCATTTCTCAAAATTTCTTTTTTGCTTCCTTGGTTTTGACACTTACTTTGAGCAGTCTGGGTTTTGACCGATGCTGAACTTTCAGAGTCTCACTGGCTCCTGGAAAGTCTCCTCTTTCAGATCAGGACAGATCTTTTCAACTTCTTTCTGTATGTTTGCCTTATCCCCTTTCACTCTTCTCTGTTCTCACCACCACTCTCTGGAGTGTTAACT
>CM031599.1:32846628-32849128 GCA_018398815.1 Conus ventricosus | reverse complement strand
CAAATCAGCTGAACAGAATTAAACATTACTTGATAAGCATACACGGAAATGATTTTTCTTTGTACAAATACAACCTGATATTGATTACGCCTCAACTTGTTGGGACTCGGCCAGTCAGTGCTGCTTAAAACCAGTGGCACGCCTGTACAGACGTTCTCCTTAACTTTTCAAATATTTAGATATTCTTCCATTCAGTGTGAAATGTCGTTTTAATAAATCTGTCTTGTGAACAAAATTATGAATAACATAGCACCTGCTAACCCAAGTGCAATCATTCCAGTGAAAACCTTTCGTTACAAACACACTATACTCATTTCCCGTACCAGAACTGGTCTTTTTGGTATCCTCTTGCGTATTCGGATAGAAAACTCTGAAATGAAATCCCTGATTACCTGAAAAATATGAATAGCAGATCTTTTGTTTTAGCGTCATATTACAAGTTTTTTTTGTGTGGAAAAGCTTCATCATTTTTTGTGTGTGTAATCGGGAATTGTGACAACCATATTGTATCATGATTCCTGTTTGCTGTCTGTTTTCTTATTATTTGGTTCTTGAGCTAAATATCATGATATATATGTGAATGTTTGTGGATATATCTTTTTTGATAACTTCTGATTGTTCATTTGTTTTTGTTTACCATGACTACATTTCCTGTAGATTTTTTTCTTTAGAATGAGAGGTCAAGTAGGGAGGGGGCTGGTGACAGTGATTCGAGAACGAGGGATTTCATTCAAGTTAATTTTTGTTTCCTTTTTTCCCCCCGAGGGCAAGCTATAGAAAAACTGTTAGCTCACCTGTTTTATCCTCAGTAAAGCTTTCATATTCGTATTCGTTCTGTGTCTCTGTCTCTGTCTGTCTGTCTGTCTGTCTGTCTCTCTCTGTCTCTGTCTCTCTCTGTCTGTCTGTCTGTCTGTCTCTCTCTCTCTCTCTCTCTCTCTCTCTCCTTTCTGACTGTTTGTCTGTCTCTCTGTCTGTCTGTTTGTCTGTATGTCTGTCTATCTGTTTGTCTCTGTCTGTCTGTCTGTCTCTCACCCCTTATATGTCTCTGCTTCTGTCTGTCTGTCTGTCTCAGACTCTGTCTCTCCCTGTCTCTGTCTCTGTGTCTCTGTCTCTCTCTGTTTCTCTCTCTCTCTCTCTTTCTTTCTCTCTCTCTCTCTCTCTCTCTTTCCCCCTCCCCCCTCTCTCTCTCTGTCTTTTTGTCTTTGTCTGTATGTCTCTTTCTCTGTACACCTGTCTTTCTCTTCCTCTCAAGTTCATACATGTAAACAACAACAACGAGAACAATAACAACAATTACAACAAAACCTTCCCAGTCCCATGTCCTCCCTTCACCTACTTACCCTCCTACCCCCTCCCCCCCCACTTCCAGTGTCCACTCCCCTCCTTCACTCATCTACTTACCCCCGCTTCTAGAATCCCTCTCCCATCACCCTACACACATTCACGTTAAAGAAAGAAACCTAGTTCGAACACAGGAAAATGCGCAAGGAACCGGTGCACAGACAGTTGCACAGATAGGCGTAGAGACACACTGGCAGACGCACATAAACATGCAAGAGTTCACACTTGACTGAGTTTCATGGTTCAAAGCCGTGAATCACAAATTGGTCATACATTTGGCTTGTGACTGCTTGAAGGAGGAGGGGAAGAAGAGAAGAAGAAGAAGAAGAAGGAGCACAACCCCCCACCACTACCACCAATAATAACTCTCTTCTCATTTAACAAAAAACAAACAAAAACAAAAACACTATAAAAAAAAGGGGGGGGGGGGGAAGCATGAGAAAGCCTTCCCTTGAGATATAGAAAAAAAAAGGGAGCGTGCGATACACACATGCACGCACTCGCACTCGCACTCGTACGAACACACACACGCACACACACGCACACACACACACACACACACACACACACACACACACACACACACACACACACACACACACACACACACATAGGTGACATGGTGACTATTCTTTTTTTCCGCGACTCAGGAAATGAATTTTTTTCATTGTTATAGATTTCTTTTCTGGCTGTCTCTCTCTCTTTCTTTCTCTCGCCTGAATAGTTATGTCCTGAATTACCAGTTTCACTAGTCCTTTGAAGTCAATTTAGTGTGTGATGCCATATACGAACTGGTGTAATGTTCTTTTAATTTTTGCTAAGTATTTTTGAAATAGCATTCAAGCAGATGATGGACTGATAGGCATCTGAATTTGTCTTATTATGTCTACCATCAATGTTCACGCCCTTTCAAATGGGACATTGGCCTTGTTGAATAAAATACTGTTCTGTTCTGTTGTGTTCTGTTCTCGCCCTCCCCATTCCAAAGCCCTATTCACACTCACAGGCACGCACGCACGCACGCACGCACGCGCAGAGTTTTAACCATTGACTCAAACCTGGCTGCGTGTTCCCTCCAGTTCTTGAACTAGCCCGAAATTTAAGAGAGAGAGAGAGAGAGAGAGAGAGAGAGAGAGAGGAGAGCTGTACCTTAAATTGT
>CM031599.1:32839128-32841628 GCA_018398815.1 Conus ventricosus | reverse complement strand
AACCTTGTTCAGAGATATCCCACCTGATGTGATCCTTGAATTTCTGAAACAGATGAACATTTTTCATCTGATCTAAGATTTTACAGAAGAAAGCTTTTCAACGAAGCTTCCGGTGTGCTTTTAGGTGCATTTTAAAGGGTTGTGTGATTTTTTTTTTTTTTTTATTGACTTGTGAGTTAACTTCAACGCGGTGACAGCCCTGATATGGCCCTTTGCGGCCGGCTGGGCTATAAGCAACATTACCTTACCTTACCGATACCAAATCTGTACAAAGCATAACAGATATTGCGTGCGCAGGTGGTATAGTTTTCAGCTTGTATTGAAGGGAGTATTTTATAGCCTGCGTCGCATACTTAGTATCGGTCATGCTCACTGCCGTCACCAAAATGTGTCAATGCTTGCATTGGTACTTACACAGAATGGAAATCTATCCGTTTCTCCGTGTTGCAATAAAAACATAGTGCTAGATTTACCACAAGTGACAAACTCTTATTTGCAGTATTTGCAAGATTATTTGTTCCATAGTTAACAAGGTGTTTATGTAAATGTACGACTGTGCTCGACATAAATTGCATTCAGTGACCTCTTGATGACATGTATGTTCATGTTTGATATATTGTTTGCACAAAATATTATATAACAGATCTGTTATTCCCACCCGACCAAACCCACTTCCCCCCCTCCCATCCCACCTTCCTTCCCTCTTCCCCGCCCATGTATTTTCTCACTTCCTTTTCTTTTTTTTCTTCTCTCCCCCCCCCCCCAATTTTGCTGAGTTATTGTCATACTGACGGAGGAATTTGCCCCCCCCTTCCTCCCTTACCCTGTTCCCCTCCCTTCCTTACCTATCGTTTTTCATACATCTTCATCATGTGTAAAGCAATGATTGGAGCCGATCACAGTTTCTAGGAAAATGTCAGTTTTTAACTATTCACAATATTGCTGAAAACACTAAAAGCAGATGCATGGTCATTACCGCTCGGTGACATCTTCATGCAGGGGATGGCAGGAAAGGTCTTATGGTCAATGTCAATGTCAGTGTGTATTTATTGTTCTGCCAACATTAGTTGTGCCAGCGCTTGGAAGTGCCAAGAAAATGCTAGAGCTAAACAGTCACACGCACGCACGCACACACGCACTCTCACACCCCTACACACACACACACACACACACACACACACACACACACACACACACACACACACACACACACACACACACACACACACACCTAGATAAACGTTCGCGCGCGAGCAGCGTTCGCACACATACACAGAAACAAAACTCCCTCTTTGACTTCCTTTCTGTTTCTCTGTCTGTCTTTTTGTTACTGTCTCTGTCTGTGTCTGTGTCTGTGTTTGTGTCTGTGTCTGTGTCTCTCTCTGTCTCTCATATCTCGCGAGAAGGCATATCGAGTTTGAATAGCGTATTGCCATCTTCCTTTTCCTTCTCCTCATCATCTAAGCTAAGACTCCTTAGAAGACGCTGCTTCTGTGTATGATCCCTATCGTTGGATCATGAAAGTCTAAGCTTAGTCTAGTTTTGTCTTTTTTTGAGGGGGTGGGGTGGGGTGTAGGCGAGGGATGGGGAGGGGCACGGGAGTGGAAAAAAAGGGGGGGGGGGGGAGCGTTGCACCATGGCATTATGTCTGATGAGGGCTTGGGCAAACAATTAATGATGGCAAAGTTGAAAGCTGCCAGAGAATAATAAGAACAGAGGGACGGGACAGCACTGCGAACTTTGCAGAATAGGAGTGAGAACAGCCTGGCTTCGTTTGGCCCCGTTCTATCTGGATTTCAGTGGGGACAAAAAGAGAGAAAAGGGGAAAGTTGAACGGGCGTCGTGCGGATAGATTGCATGGAGCCAGGTTGAATTTGACTGTGTGTGAGGTAAAGGTTGCGAGGAAGATGGGACGCCTAGTGATGTCGTTGAGATACCGTGGCGCAGTGGTTTAGATACAAGTTGCAGGCTGGAAGGTCGCTGGTTCGAACACATACACACAGACACACACACAGACACACGCACATACACGCGCACGCACGCACACACACACACACACACACACACACACACACACACACACACACACACACACACACACACACACACACACACACACACACAGACACTCTCTCTCTCTCTCTCTCTCTCTCTCTCTCTCACACACACACACACATGCATACCTATATATATACAAAAGGCAAAGCTAGTGTTTATAGGGTCCAGCGGCTCTCTCTCTCTCTCTCTCTCTCTCTCTCTCTCTCTCTCTCTCTCTCTCTCTCTCTCTCTCTCTCTCTCTCTCTCTCTCTCTCTCTCACACACACACACACACACACACACACATACACATACATACCTATATATATATATATATATATATATATATATATATATATATATATATATATATATATATACAAAAGGCATAGTTAGTTAGTTAGTGTTTATAGGGTCCAGCGGACTACTAGGAGCCAAATCAGGACCTCAGCTATCATATCTG
>CM031599.1:32831628-32834128 GCA_018398815.1 Conus ventricosus | reverse complement strand
TTACATATTGAAAAAAAGGTGTTGAAATCAGTTTTGAAGTGGATTATCTAATATACTTTTTTAAGCACGCTTTTAATTCAAGATATGTGACAACACATGTTATATCAAAACAAAGAGTTTATAAAATTTAAAGGTGGGCACGTGGGTATGACACTAGCCGAAAAAGAATACATTTTCTCTTTGTAAATATGTACAGACCATGCAGAGAGGTCTAGCACAGACTAAGGAATCTGTGGGTGTAGGAATTGTTAAACGACTTTATGAAAACAAACGAAGAATTAAACTGAGGTAATCAAATATCTTAAAAAAGAAGATGTTGTCAGCCTTATTCAAGAGAAGCAGTAGGTTGAATTCTATTTTCCTACTTCCCATACCCAGTTAGATCTTCTGATTTTTCCCCCATGAAAATTAAGGTCTGTAGCAATATCTTATGCTACCATGATGAAGACGAGAATCTAACGAAGAAAAGACACTACAACAAGACATATATGCCTAACAATCTGTATACCTACCTATATTTGTACGTATGTATGTATGTATGTATGTATGTATGTATGTATGTATGTATGTATGTATGCATGTATGCATGCATGTATGCATGTATGTATGTATGCATGCCATGCATGTATGTATGTATGTATATATGTATAAAAACGCAGTGGGTTTGGATTAGCAGAAAACGTCTCTAAAACTAACTTGGCTGCAGACATTTCACAAAATATTGAAGTCTTTAGCAATCTCACACTTGAATGATTTTCTAAAATATGGACAAGAAATCATCTCAACCTTTTCCAGATTTAAAGGTTTAGAAGTTTTAATGCATGCAAAGAATTTTACTACAAGCATTAAACGTAAAAACACTGGTTACTTTCTTCCAGATGCCTTGTCAAGCATACTGTGATACCTACAAAGCAGACCAAGAATAAGCTTAAAACAGCTACGTAGACATCACAGTATGCTTGACAAGGCACCATTTCCTCATTATACAAAACCTCAATCAAACTTTCCATCTGCCTGTTCTGTTTGCTTATGTGCCTGCCTATCGTTGGTCTATCTTCCTGTTTATAAGCCATCCGTCTTGCTGTAACTATCTTCTGTTAATGGCTTCTCCTTTATATTCTGAGTTTCTATTCCATTTTCATTTCGTTAGTGGTTATTATTTTAAAAAAAAAGACCTGCAACACTTTCACTGAGTTGATATCCACTTACTGACCTTCGTTTAGGCTCAGTGGCGAGCGACTGAAGTTTTCAATGCAGCCATGCGGGAATGACCTGTGTGCGTGGAACGACCTGTCAAAGCCCAAACCTAGGAGCCAGTCAAGGGGTTATGAATTATCTGTATTACAGCATAATTTCCATCAGTTTTCAAAACATGATCGATATTCCAACGAAAACGGAATAAACAGAAGAAGTGTCTTCGTAGGTGTCTCTGCGTCTTTATTTGTTTGGTTTTATGTATTCAAAAGAAACAAGGTAAAAGAAATGCGGCGTTTGCGTGAGGTTAGATAAAGGGGCGTCAAGCCAGTGAAGACAGATCGAGCTGAGAGATATGAAGCACTAAGCACAACACCTGCACCGGTTTACTCATTTAGTCGGTGTTTGTGCGCACAAAATGAAGGAAATGGATTGGTTTGTATTCACATGCCCTGAGATTAGGGGGAAACCACGCCAGTGAATACATTCTGATCGAGTTGGATGATATGGAATATACGCTCGTAGAACACAATGTAAGTACAGGTCGGGTAGAGCGACGCTGGGAATGGCGCCATGCTGACAAGGAGAAGAACGTCACAAATGAAGGAGGGATGTGATGTGTGCAAGAAAGGAATGTTCCACGTGATCTAACCTGGGGTACTTACACACACGTACACACACACACACACACACACACACACACACACACACACACACACACACACACATACCCCCCCCCCCCACACACACACAGCACGCACACACGCACGCACGCACACACGCACGCATACACGCACTTTCACACACATCGACCAATCCTATTAGGGTGTTCACACACACACACACACACACACACACACACACACACACACACACACACACACACACACACACACACACACACATTGACCAATCCAATTAGGGTGTTCTCTCTCTCTCTCTCTCTCTCTCTCCACACACACACACACACACACACACACACACACACACACACACACACACACACACGCACACATGCACGCACGCACGCACGCACGTACGCGCGTGCGCACGCACACACGCACACACACACACACACACACACACACACACACGCGCACACACACACACACACACAACACACACACACACACACACACACACACACACACACACAAGTGAGTTGACTTCAGTGCGGTGACAGCCTTGATATGGTCCATTGCGGTTGGCTGGGCTACAAGAAACATTACCTTACCTTACACACACACACACACACCCGCACACACACCAGTGAGTTGACTTAAATGCGGTGACAGCCCTGATATGG
>CM031599.1:32809128-32816628 GCA_018398815.1 Conus ventricosus | reverse complement strand
GGTGGTGGTGGTGGTGATGATGATGATGGTGAAGATAGTGGTGGTGACGATGATGATGATGATGATGGTAATGATGATGATGATGATGATGATGATGATGACAGAGAACCACCGAACCGACCTCTGCCTATTGGTTCTACCCCACCCTAACTACGCTCACAGCTGCCTCAACAACATTTGGTGTATGGTGGTAGATGATAAGAATGATGGTGGTGATGGTGAGACCTGTACACATTCGTACACGACGTTTAACCCATCTCAAACACATTGATAGATCCTTCAGCACATCACTTCCCACGACTGTTTTTCCGGGAAGAACGAAATGGAAAAGGAGAAAGGGATGGGGTGGGAGAGGACGATGGAGGATAAGGGGAGGGATAAAATGCCTGTGTATGTGACACTCCACCTGATCTGTGAATCTGTAATTTTGTCGTTTCTTGGGTGTGTTTATGAGTTATCCGCCGTGCCACCCGCCACCCTGTCTCTGTGCCACGCTGTTTCTCTCTGTTCGCTGGTGATGAAAATGATGATGACGGTATTGATGACCATGAAGATGATTGTGACGGTAATAATGGTATGTGGTGGAAGATAGTGATGGTGATGACGATGATATGAATGGTCATGAAGATGGTGGTGATGAAAAGGATGATGATAATGATCATGAAGATGATGGTGATTGTGACAATGATGATAAATGATCATGAAGGTGGTGATGACGATGACGATGATTATAATGGTCATGAAGATGGTGGTGATGATGACGATGACAATGCCCATGAAGATGGTGGTGATGATGACGACGATGATAATGGTCATGAAGATGATGGTGATGATGACGACGATGATTATGGTCATGAAGATGGTGGGACAGTGACGATGATGATAATGATCATGAAGATGGTGGTGATTGTGACGATGATGCTAATGATCATGAAGATGGTGGTGACGATGACGATGATGATAATGGTCATGAAGATGGTGGTGATGATGACGACGATGATTATGGTCATGAAGATGGTGGGACAGTGACGACGATGATGATGGTCATGAAGATGGTGGTGATGATGACGACGATGATGATGGTCATGAAGATGGTGGTGATGATGACGACGATGATTATTGTCATGAAGATGGTGGGACAGTGACGACGATGATTATGGTCATGAAGATGGTGGTGATGATGACGATCGTGGTAATGATCATGAAGATGGTGATGATGATAACGATGATGATAATGATCATGGAGATGGTGGTGATGATGACGACGATGATAATGGTCATGAAGATGATGGTGATAATGACGACGATGATTATGGTCATGAAGATGGTGGGACAGTGACGATGATGATACTGGTCATGAAGATGGTGGTGATGATGACGATCATGGTAATGATCATGAAGATGGTGGTGATGATAACAATGATGATAATGATCATGGAGATGGTGGTGACGGTGACGATGATGATGGCTGCTCATGAAGATAGTGGTGATGGTGACGACGATGTTCGCGGCGCTGATGAAAGTGGTGATGGTGACGATGATGAAAATGATGATGATAATGAAGGTGGTGATGATGAATGAGGGTGGTGATGACGAGGAAAATGATGACAGTGACGACGTGTTGATGACAGTGGATGATGATGATGGTGGTGGTGACGATGATATACCGACGACGATAATGCTGCTGCTGAGGTAGATGATGATGATGGTAAGGTGGGGGTAATCGTGTTTGCGATAGTGATGATGATGGCGGAGAGTCGTTCTTTTCATTGTTCTTTATTATCTTTATCATTATTATTATTATTATTATTATTATTATTATTATTATTATCATCATTATTACCCCCACTCACCTCTCCTTATCACCACATTCCTTCCTTATTGACGTCACGTCGTCCAAGAATATCTCTTGACGTTTTCTTGCTGCATGTGTTCATCGTGATGACGTTAATGAAGAAGACGAAAAAGATGATCAAGCACTAGTGATGGTGATGATGAGAACGAGGATGAAGGCAGTGAAGGACCAAGATTTGCAGCAGATTTTTACCCCCCTCAGTCTCATGTGTGTGTGTGTGTGTGTGTGTGTGTGTGTGTGTGTGTGTGTGTGTGTTTCTCAGGTGCTGAATGAGGTGGTAATTGACAGGGGACCATCATCTTATCTCTGCAACCTTGACCTCTACATCGAAGGTCACCTTGTGACCTCTGTTCTAGGAGATGGTAAGTGTCCAAAGGGTGAGGGGTGTTTTGGGGGTAACGAGGATAGAGAAGACGAGTGAGAGAGAGAGAGAGAGGAGAGAGAGAGAGAGAGAGAGAGAGAGAGAGAGAGAGAGAGAGAGAGAGAGAGAGTGAGTGAGTTACGACATTTATTATTTTTTTGAATTTTGCGGTGAGAAATCGATAGGGGCAAACCCTTGCACGGCTTAGTGTTTATCTGCTTAATGATGTCAGACTGTTTACATTCTAACGTTTAACTCTGGTGTGTATGTTGCTGTTTTTGTATATGGACAGGACTTTCATTTTCTCGCCCTGTGTGGTCGGCTGGGCTATAATGACTGACTGTGAAACAATTTTTTTTTCTGCCTGCCTGTCGATGTCTGTGATTGCGTGCCATTCTCTGTCCACTCTGTTGCAGTGTATCAGCTGTCCTCAAAACCCTGTTAGGCATCATCGTCTCCATCTCGGCATGCGGCACGACAAAGTCTGTAATGTGTTATCTGTCCTTAATGCTGTGTTTGTGATGCAGGTCTGATAATCTCCGTCCTGACAGGCAGCACGGCATAGTCTGTAGTGTGACATCTGTCCTTAACGCTGTGTTTGTGATGCAGGTCTGATCATCTCCATCCTGAAAGGCAGCACGGTTTAGTCTGTGGTGTGACATCTGTCCTTAACGCTGTGCTTGTGATGCAGGTCTGATCATCTCCATCCTGACAGGCAGCACGGTTTAGTCTGTAGTGTGACATCTGTCCTTAACGCTGTGCTTGTGATGCAGGTCTGATCATCTCCATCCTGACAGGCAGCACGGTTTAGTCTGTAGTGTGACATCTGTCCTTAACGCTGTGCTTGTGATGCAGGTCTGATCATCTCCATCCTGACAGGCAGCACGGTTTAGTCTGTAGTGTGACATCTGCCCTTAACGCTGTGCTTGTGATGCAGGTCTGATCATCTCCATCCTGACAGGCAGCACGGTTTAGTCTGTAGTGTGACATCTGTCCTTAACGCTGTGCTTGTGATGCAGGTCTGATCATCTCCATCCTGACAGGCAGCACGGTTTAGTCTGTAGTGTGTCCTCAGTGGTCTGCTTGTGGTGCAGGTTTGATCACCACAGTGACAGGCAGCACAGGCTGTGTCATCTGTCCTGAACATTGTGTTTGTGAAGCAGGTCTCATCATCTCCAACCCGAGAGGCAGCGCGGCCTAGTCTGATGTGTGTCAACTTGTCCTTGGTGCCGTGTTTGTGAGGTAGAATATCATTGCCTCCCTCCGCTTCCCACTCACATACACACAAACGTACGGAGCATCCTGCAGTGTCTTCAACATCGTGTTTGTCATATAGGTCTCGTCATCTCTACCCTCGGGTATAGCATGGCTTAGTCTGTAGTGTGAAATCTGTCCTTAACGCTGTGTTTGTGATGCAGGTCTGATCATCTCCACTCTGACAGGAAGCACGGCTTTGTCTGTAGTGTGACATCTGTCCTTAACGCTGTGTTTGTGATGCTGGTCTGATCACCTTCACCCCGACAAGCAGCACGGCTTAGTCTGTGGTGTGGAATCTGTCCTTAACGCTGTGTTTGTGATACAGGTCTGATAATCTCCACCCCGACAGGCAGCACGGCTTAGTCTGTAGTGTGAAATCTGTCCTTAACGCTGTGTTTGTGATGCAGGTCTGATAATATCCACCCCGACAGGCAGCACGGCGTACTCTGTGGCGGCGGGGGCCTCCATGATCCACCCCAACGTGCCCTGCATCCTCCTCACCCCCATCTGCCCCCACTCCCTCTCCTTCAGACCCATCGTCCTTCCCGCTGGGGTGGAGGTCAAGGTGCGTTGTCCTGGGGGATGTGTGATGGGGATGGGGGTTGGTAGGCTGGAAGGTGAAGAAGGGGAGGTGGCATGATAGGGGATGTGGTGGCTTCGTGGTGGTAGAACGGGAGATTTTGTGTGATACGACAGAGAAGGGAGGTTCATGGGAAGTTTGTATGGAGAGATGACGAACAAAGGATTCGGAGAAGCTTTGTGTCAGGATGTTTTTGTTCTGAAGTTTTGACTGAGAGGGAAGATCGAATCTTGCAGCGGAGAGTGTTCCTTGTACGCGTGCGTGCTTGCACACACACACACACACACACACACACACACACACACACACACACACACACACACACACACACACACAAACACACACACACACACACACACACGCACGCACGCACGCACGCACGCACGCACGCACGCACGCACGCACGCACGCACGCACACACACACACACACACACACATACACACACGTTCACACACGCAGAGAAAAATAAGTACAGAGAGAGACAGAGAGAGAATGGTCTTAGCGATATTGATGCATGTTATGTGACTGGTGAAGTGATGGTTGTCATCTTGACAATAAATTATGCACGCCATTTGATAGACCAAAATATCGTTGGTCGCTAAGATGATAATCCATGCATGCAGAGTGACTGATCAGTGATGCTTATTGTCAAAGTCTATGCATGTCATCTCTCTGCTCACGTGACGGGACGTGATATTGATAGCAATTATGATAATATATTAACGTCATGTGACTGATCAGGTGACGTGTATGGTTATGCTGATAATTCATGCACATCATCCAGATGGTCAGAAGAGACTGGCGGCCATAGTGATATTGTACGGCGGTCTTATGACTAGTCGGATGACGCTTGTAGTCATGGTGATAGTTTGTGCAGGTCATGTGACACATTGTATTCATGCTTGTAAGTTCGTCATGTGAGGCGAGTAACTCTGGGACTAATTTAGGCACATCAAGTGATGCTAGTACTCATGGTGATAATTTATGCACGTCGTCATGTGACGGTTTGCAACCATGGTGATAATTTTATGTACCTCAGCGTCACGTGTGACGCTGGCAGCTTTAAGAATAATGCATACACGTCATGTAATGCTTTTGGCCGCAACAATCATTTTTGCGCGTCATTGGACTGCTCAGATGATATACATAATCAGGGTGATAATTTATGCATGTCACACAATGCTTGTAGTTATAGAGATGATATGCGCACATCATGATAATTGATGCACTTCATGCTTGTATTCACTAGTGGTATTTGAGGTACGTTATGTGACGCTGGTGGTAACGGTAACTATGTATTTATACAAGTCATGTGACTGGTCAGGTGACCTTGGCGCCGGAAGCTCGTGGTACAGCCATGGTTTCCTTCGACGGTCGGAACAGGCAGCAGATACTTCAGGGAGTCAGGTAACCTGCTGAATAGAGAGTATGACTGTATGTAAGTATGTTTGTGTACATGCGTGCGCGCGCGCGCGCGCGCGCGTGTGTGTGTATGTGTGTGTGTATGCGTGGGAGATAGAGATAGAGAGAGAGAGAGGGAGAGAGACAGAGAGAGAGAGAACGATCGCATATGTGCGTATGTATATGAGCGTGCATGCGCTTGTGTGTGTGTGTGTATGTGTGTGTGTTTGTGTGTGTGTGTGTGTGGTGTATGTGTGTGTGTGTGTGTGTGTGTGTGTGTGTGTGTGTGTGTGTGTGTGTGTGTGTGTGTGAGCTTGGTGTGTGCGCACGCGTGCGTATGTGTATGTATGTGTATCTGCATGTGAGGGTGGATGGGTGGTGTTGGTCGTATATATGTGTGTAGAGGTGAACGTATGGGTATGTGGGGGGTGTGTGTGTGTGTGTCTAATTCAGCATATGTGCACGCATTTTCAGCTTCTCACCCGTCACCCCATCCCCACCTCTTTTCCTCCCGTCCTCCTCTAACTTCCCGCACCTCATTCACTCCACACTCCCCCAACCCTCACACCTTTTCCACCACACGCTCACCTTCCTCCTTCTGTTTTTGTGTGTGTTCTGACAGTCTTCGAGTGACCACGGCGTCGTACCCGGTGCCGTCCATATGCGCTCAGGGTCAAATCGAGGACTGGTTCAGCGGGCTGGCCGACTGTCTGCACTGGAACGTGCGGAAGACCCAGAAATCTCTCACCCCTCCATCAGCCTCACCAGCCTGGAATCCGTGGACCTCGAGGCTGTCAGTAAATAGAGCAGGCAGAGAAGGAAAAGAAAAAAGATGGCACACCTGAATTGTGGGTTTGACTAGGTAGTTTAGCTCCGGAAGGTTTAGGAAGAAGGACCAGCGTTTCTGGTAATGTACCACAAACCTTGACAGAACTGGAGTGGGAAATCAGATACGGAAGGAAAGAGGAAAAAAGAAAAAAGATTTCTGGTAATACTCACAAAGAAGATCAGGATAAGATTGTCAGTTCAGAGTTAAGAATGAGGAGGAGAGGGGAAGGATTTTCAGTAATTTACCCACAAACTTTATCAGAGTAATGGTGTTAGTTCAGAGGTTAAAGGAAAAAAAAACGTTTTGAGTAATGTACCCACAGAATTTATGTTGGGTATCTTGTTAGGTTGGATTCAAAAGACGAAAAGGAAAAAAAGATTTTGGATAACGCACCCTCAAACTTTATCAGGATTTTGATGGCAGTTCAGATTCAATAGAAGGAAAGAAAAAAAGAAAAACATTTTGGTAGTGTACCCTGAAACTCTATCAGGGTTTGGAGATTAGTTCAGATCTGAAAACAGAAGAACAAGAGAAATAGTTCAGTTTATGTACCCACAGCGTTTGTCAGTGTTGGATTGATGATTCTGACCCGAAAGGAAAAGAATAAAGAAGGGAGGTACATTCCAGGTAGTGTCACCACAAATCGGTCGGGTTTGGATTTGATAATTTAGACGAAATGTCGATCTTGATGATCCCAGGTTTGCATCTGAATTGAAGTCGACCATCTTATTCATACAGGTCGTGTCGTACTTAGGTGATCTTTTGCCAAGGAAGAGAACACATCCTCAAACAACTGCTCTCTGGTGCTCGTCTAGGATCGATGGAGGATCAATGGTTTGCTCTGCTAGGTTTAAACTAGGCTGTTAAGTTGGGTTTTATCGATCTTTTTGCTCTAGGTCTCTCATACTTATGTTGGAAGTATTTTGAACTTCGATTATGATGACCTATACCGAATGAAATATTAGCTTCTGAAACGAGAGTGCAAATTTGGGTTCGACTTTTAGATGAATACAAAACCGTGTCCACCCCATAGGACAGCTTTTAAATGGTTAATTACCTTTACAGGATTCCAAACAGTTCCCAGAACATTCTGAGTCACCCATTTTCCTACGCAAATGTCGGGTTTTCAGATTACGCAGAATTCAACGTTCCTGGATCATGAAGTAAAGGATCACGCATTAAAGATTCAAGAGTGTGTAAGATCAATGTCCGTGA
>CM031599.1:32799128-32804128 GCA_018398815.1 Conus ventricosus | reverse complement strand
CATTTGTATGGGATTGAAATCATGTACACACACACACACACACACACACACACACACACACACACACACACACATGCACGCACGCACACACACACACACACACACACACACACACACACACACACACACACACACACACACACACACACATATATATATATATATAGGAATACACACACATACAGAGGCACACACATACAACACACACACACACACACACACACACACACACACACACACACACACACACACAGGCAGAAACATGCAACACACACACACACATACAACACACACACACACACACACACACACACACACACACGCACACACATGTAAATATATATATATATATATATATATATATATATATATATATATATATATATATATATATATATATTGAAAGTTAACATTTGCATTTTAAAGGAACATCAAATCATATTTGTTAAATACAAGAATCTCCGGCCATCTTCTTGATGACTGTTTGTGGGGTCTTAGTGGTCCCAACACATTTCTGCCTGCTGAGAAGGAAGATATGATCCGAAAAAAGTGTTCAGGCAAGACTTAAAAACTGGTTTACTTTAGGATGAAAATATTATGCGGGGCCGTACACTAACGCCTCGTGAACTTTCACCCGTGGACTTGCACGCCGTGGTTTATTGCCCCGCTGTCCTACTTTTTCACAATCAAAACTCATCTCGAGACGGTGGGTTGTGGAGATGTGGTCTTCACCTTTTGCTCTAATCGACTGATACTTAGGCTGCGCGAGTGTCTCGCCAAGAATGTTCAGCACTTGGTCACAGTCGTCAAGTGTCAAAAAGCGAGCGCATTTGAGTGAGAGATTTGCATGGCGTGACACAGGCTTAACAGTGTACTTGTTGGGAGAAAAAGCAGGTTTCTATTTTCATAAGACATTTCAGAAGACGAAGAACGCTGACTAATGTGAATGAAAAGAGGCAGGGGTGTATAGACCTGTTTTGGGTAAAAAAAATTAGGGGAAGAGAATGCCTATCTTTCCATTGTAAAAAGTTACCTTTCCTCAGTTAATGTGTCAAGCAAATCGACATAGAGAGTTAGATATTGATTTGAAGAGCGCGCCTGGATAACGATCGGGGTATTGATTGTCTGCAGTACAGGAGCTCCTTTTCACAGTCTTGTTGCAGCTTATTCACTGCGTAATTATACTGTTAAGTCGGCTGATGGGGCAAAGTTGCTTCGGCCGTGTTCACCAGCAGCATCTGTCCCATAAAAAAAAACGGCGGGGTTACTCCCGCTGAACGGGAGCTCTGACACAGATTACATCCTTTGCAGACTTCCGGGCATCCTCTGTTCTCGCTGAAAAAAAAAGTCGAATGTGGTAATACGTTCTGAACCCATTACTAGTTTCAAAATGAGGTGACTGCAGGCGAAAATTGAAACAAGTTTGAAAGAAAAATTACTATTCCACCGAACGAAAGAGAGAAACAAATTACAGGACAAAACGCCATGTGTTTCGACCTCTGGTCTCTTCAGGCAAGTCAAAAACATTCAAGACGATGAAAACGAAGAACAAACAATCACTTATCTCCTCAAATTGGAAGCGTCCTTCAGCTCCAAGAATATTCATGGGTCACTTTATCCCCAACAGTCAAAATCTTCCTGTTCCTTGTTTTTGAAATTGGAAATAACAGAATCATGGCAGCGGAATATCCATTTGAAAAGCGCAATCTGATCTAGATACTAAATTATAAAGAGTAACAGGAAATGTGATGCTGTCATTTCTGAAACCTAGAAGAAATTTCCAGAAGTTTCCAGAACTGCTACGTACTTCCTTACATACGTGATCAGGCTAAGAATTGTAATGTGGAACATTTTACTACACTTTTCGAAAATGTTTCAATTTGAAATAGCCATTGATGCTTTAGATATAAAATTCAATCTGTGTGCGAAACATTTACGCCATGCGACATGTCACGAGTACACTGCCCTTCAGTCAGAGCATGAATGCTTCTGCTTCCTCTTCAGTATCACTGATTTGTCGTTGACGAGAAAACTTTTGGAACTCTTTTCTATTTCTTCTTCTTCTTTCTTTTTTTTAATTTTTTTTTTTAAAAGAAACTGGAGGAATAAATGAGGTAAAAAAGTGAGTGGACTGATATTTGAATGGTACGGGAAACGACTGAATGAGCGCCAGTAGGCTGCTCTTCGGCCGCTCTACCTGGGTAGGCAGCCCGTTGAAATGAGTGAGGTAGTGTGTTTTATGTAAAGCACTTAGAGCTTGGTTTGTGACTGAGGATAGGCGCTATATAAATACCCAATATAATAATATAATAATACCGTTTCTATGGAAACGCTAACCACAAGATAGGCTTGAAGTCGTATTCGAGTTGCAATGTACAATGATTCGCGTAGGTGGGAACAGTCACGTGACATTTGTATTATGAAATAAAAGACCCGCAATGTGCACCATTCTGCTGTAATAAAAGAACTGTTTGGAACAATTATGGGCGTTTGCGCATTGTGTGCATAGGCATGTTTATAAAAGGCGGGCGTGTGTGCATGCCCTATTCTGAGATGTGTGTGTGTGTGTGTGTGTGTGTGTGTGTGTGTGTGTGTGTGTGTGTGTGTGGTGTAAAGAACATCGTTCTGAGAAAAAAAATCAGGAGCTGTTGACCATGGCCGTCGATTCGATGCATGATAATAATAGTAATAATAATAATGATGATGATATGATAATAATAATTGATGATGATGATAATAATAATAATCTTATTATTGTCAAAGACCAAGCGTTTTGCCCACCCAACTTCCCACCAATCCAACCTCCCTCCCCTCTCTGCTATTAATGTCCTGCCATGTCTTTTACACACACACACACACAACACATCACACACCACACACACACACACACACACACACACACACACACACGCGCGCGCGCGCACACACTCACGCACGCAGGCACGCACGCAGGCACGCATGCACGCGCGCGCGCGCGCGCGCGCACACACACACACACACACGCGCGAGCACACGCACACACACACGCGCGAGCACGCACGCACGCACGCACGCAGGCAGGCTGGCAGGCACGCACGCACACACACGCAGACACACACACACACACACACACACACACACACACACACACACACACACCACACACACTCCACAGACATAAGTGCTGCAGGATGAATACACATATTCATGTTGACAGGACACATTTTAAGAACCAAAAGGTGCAGAGGCAATACTGTTGTGAGTGCACTTTTCTCTTTATTGCAGCGTCAACGTGGCATGCTCTTTCGCCCATCCAAAATCTGATGCCAATACTCTTTTTTCTTCTATTTTTAAGATAATGTACAATGCAATATGCTTTATGTTAGTAACTCAAAAACAGCGCCAACAAACTGAAAATATTGCGCATCTGCCTGACATGATGCCAGAAACAATGCAAGCAGCAATAAGATATTTGGGGGTTTGTAGTCGAATAGATTTTTGTAGTTAAAGAATGAAAGTTGGGGTGACTAGACTTCCAGATACATGACACAAAGTGATTACAACAATTGCGCAACGCGCTTCTTTCGTCTTCCTGACTTTCTTCGGGAAAGACAGAGAAATGAGATGGACAAAACAACAATAACAAAGGAAAGAAAAAGAATAACAAAGAAATGACGTAGCCGAGAAGAATGGTTCTCTTTCCAATACGTAGGAAATGTGCTGATGATTGATTAGGAGTTTGGGAATAGAACATGTAAGTGACTCAGTAGTGAGAGATTACATTTACACATAGAAGAACGACAACTCAATGGACTGTGGAAGCAGGTTTCAGTAAATGCTTTGGCAGTTATCTCCAACTGCCTGATTCTGTTCGAAAGGATTCTTTTGACATTTCTTTAGCTCCGTTTTGGGGACATGGCTTTTCCTGTTCTTTGTTTCTTTGCGCATGCCCCCCCTCCCTCTCTCTCTCTCTTCCCTCACCCTTTGCTGTCCCGCACAACCCTTTTCATCTTTCTCCTGTATTAGGAAGTCTCATATTACCAAGTGCGAAAAGATCTTCTATTCAATACTCAAACTTTCATAACAGTGACATCAAACTCAAGTTGGCATTTCCTCTGTCTTGGTTTGAGACCAACGGCGTGAAATGATTTCTTGGGAGTTCAGTGTGAAGTCTGATGATGGTGGATTAAAAACACAAATAAGATCACTGAAAAAAGCTTATCAAGTAAATCAAAGAGAAAACGTGTATTGAATTACACGACATACATTTATGAATTCTACTAAATTCAGAACAAGAAAATACCTGACGTAATAACAATGTGTACGTGTGTGCACAGAAATGACAAAAACCATTCTGTGTGTGTGTGTGTGTGTGTGTGTGTGTGTGTGTGTGTGTGTGTGCGTGCATGCGTGCGTGCGTGCGTGCGTGCGTGTGTGTGTGTGTGTTGATGCGTATTTGTCTCTGTGTGTGTGCGTGTTGTGTGGTGGGGTGATGGTGGTGGTTGTGTGTGTGCGCGCGCGCGCGCGAGTGCGTGCGTGCGTGCGTGCATGAGTGAGTGTGCTTGCGCACTAGCAGAGAGAGAGAGAGAAGGAAGGAGTGTTTGTATGTTTGGATAAGTGACAGAAACCCAGACCGGAAAGTTCAACCGTAGTGGTATGTTTTCAAAGACGGTGAACCTCTTATCTGCAACTGACGAGATCAACACAGCCTGCTGGGAAGTCAGCCCAGATCCTCAAGACTTTTGGCCAGCATCATCAGGGTATGTTGCATCACCCTAATAATACTCGTACTTTTAAGCATCCAAGGGATGTCATTGTAATGACACGCTGAACAGAATAACTACATGCCTGCTGCAGAATGACAAACCCGGAGGCCAGTCTGTAGTAAGAAGTAAGCTACAAACCATGGACATGGTATTCGCGGTCAGGCAGTTTGAGGAGAAGAGCCTTGAGCAAATATTCTGTTCCTATCTTGTCTTTGTCGACTTGGTAAACGCATTTGACGATTTCAGGAGCGAGAA
>CM031599.1:32779128-32794128 GCA_018398815.1 Conus ventricosus | reverse complement strand
GTTGTTGTTGTTGTTGTTGTTGTTTCTTCTTCTCTTCTTCTTCTTCTTCTTCTTCTTCTTCTTCTTCTTCTTCTTCTTCTACTTTTTCTTCTGCTCTGCTTCCCTCTTCCTCGTGTTCTTGTTCTTCCTCTTCTCCTTTGACTTCCTCCTCTCAGCTTTAATCGGAATCCTTTTTTTTCTCTCGACCATCTTTCTCTTAAATACACAAACCAGTATCAACCTTTTTCTTTTCCAAAGTAAGAGAGAATGCAGTTGTCAGATATATCCAACAACTTATCAGCTGTCATTTATCTGTAAGAGAAAATAGTTTTTAAACAACAGCCACAACATATTACCGATCAATACTGTGTTAGTGGGGATAGTTTTCAAGTTTTCGTCGCACCACCAAAGCACAGAGACCGTTCTTTGCGAAGTGCTGAACGATTTTTTTGTTACATGCCATGATGATAAAATCTCAATCCCAGGCTCTTTTCTTATACTTTCTTTCTTTCATTAAAACAAATCTGATCACTGTGTTTGATACCATGGCTAGTTCAATACTATCCCACAGACCGACTGATATGGATAGCATTATTGACATTGCTCTCTATTAGACTTTCATTTTGTCTTTTAGAACATTCTCAAAGAGTGCGTGCTCAATTCCATTTGGTTATGAAATGTGGCATACCTCGAAGATCCTGTAGTCTCACTACTCTTTCTTTTATTTGGTAAACCCTCATGTGACATCATCAATGTGTACACATATTTACTACCTATCTCCGTCCAGTCATGCAATGTGGCACACCTTAGGGATCAGTTGCATACCTTAGGGATCAGTTCTAGGCCTATTACTCTTTCTTCCAATTGGTGATCGCATATCTTTAATTACCAAGAACACTTAATCACTCATGGCTTTTGAAGGAATAACTCGATTGTATATAAATCAAACACGTCATCTCAATTTCAAAATATCGGTACAAACATTGAACATTGCGTAAAACAACTGAGATTTTTGCTGACGAACGATAAAGTCCAAATCCATGATGATAAAATCAAGCTCTTGCTGTCCATGATTATGAAACTCAACCTTCTTTCACAAGGTCTCCAGATAGAGGCTTACAATATATATCTTCTTTGCATGATGAGGGTATAATCCTTCACAAAACTCTTTCCCTTTCAACAGCAGGTGCTGTTTCTCCAGATATTTTCAAGTTTAGAATTCGATCAGAGTAGTTCCACTAGACGTTGCCTGTCTACAGACACCATAGAATGCTCTTGTCTGTGTTTATCCCCTCCCGCCCTGGCCTCGGTAACTCTACCCTTATTTGCTGACCCTGAACCTCAATAAACAGACTTGCCAAAGATCCCAAATAAGAGACTTCAAAAAAAAAAAAAAAAAAAATCAATGCGGATTTTTGATTTACTGGAAAACACCCACAGATCATCTCCCACCTCTGCAGGAAGATCTCCACTCCCAATTACACTAAGAATTACCCACCAGCCCTCATCCCCTGCTCTTAGGCCCTGAATCAGGCTGCTCCACACGTATCCATCCATCGCCCTCCTTTTCAACTCCGGATCGATTTTCCAAAATCTTCCATCGATACTCCATTCTACCAGACAGTGGGGCTCAGTCGCTGTGTGGCGGGCTGTGGCTGAAAAGTCGCCGGTATAGAACTCCATCAGAACAATATCATTGTGGGATTCCCCTGCTCCTGCCGGCTTTTGTTCAATGGAAGAAGGAGGAGGAGGAGGAGGAGGGGAGGAGGAGGAGGAGACGAAGAAGAAGAGGAAGAAGAAGAAGAAGAAGAAGAAGAAGAAGAAGAAGAAGAAGAAGAAGGTAAGGTAACGTTGCCTATAGCCCAGCCGACGGCAAAGCTCAGTATCAGGGCGACAGAAGAAGAAGAAGAAGAAGAAGAAGAAAGAAGAAGAAGGAAAAAGAAGCAGAAGAAGAAGAAGAAGAGAGAAGAAGAAGAAAGAAAGAAAAAAAGAAGACGAAGAGGAGGAGGAGGAGGAGAAAGGGGAGGTGAAGGAAGAAGAGGGAGAAGGAGTAAGAAGAGCAGGAGAGAAAGAAGCAGAACAAGAACAAGAGGAGAAAGAGGAGGAGGAGGAGGAGCAGGAGGAGTAGAAGGAGGAAGAGAAAAACGGGAAGAGAAAGAGGAGAAAGAAGAGAAGGAGGACGAAGAGGAAAACAAGGAGGAGGAGAAGAAGAAGAAGCAGTAGAAGAGGAAGAAGAAGAGGAAGAGGAGGAGGAGGAAGAAGAAAGAAAGAAAGAAGAAAAAGAGGAGAACAAAAAAACAAAACAACAAAAAAAGAAGAAAGTAGAAGAAAAAAAAACCAAGGAAAGAAAGAAAAAAGAAAGAAGATAAAAAAGACGTATATCAGCCGCAGTCACCCTTTTAACCACACTTAACAACACTGCGTGTTGGACCACACTGTCACCCAAGTATGATGTGCCCTCATATGGGAAGACCGAAGTCACACAGTCCGAGTTTCCTCCACTGACTGGGTACGTCTCTTACAGTGATGTTCACATTTCATGGTCAGCACTGCAAGTGTTCCTCGCTGACTGAAATACAGTACGACAGAAAGCGCAGATGACAGCCTCGGCATTTAGTCACTGACCAAAATGGAACTCCCTAATAAAACGCAAAAATCGTGAGGTATACCTTCGTCCAAGTTAACAGGGTTGTTTGCAGGGTCGGTGTCTATAAGCGGTTCGTTTTTTCCCCCCAGGTTTCTACATATAGCCAAGAAACAGTGACAAAACACTGAAGGAAAATCCTTTCGCTTACGGGCCCAAAACTGGATACAAATGTTCATTTGGGTCTTAGCACACGAGCGGGATTTGCATTCTTTTCTTCAACACTATCATCATTACTAATTCCACAACCACTTTTATTGTATTTTGAAAAACGGAATCAGTGAAATGGAACTTTTCACACATAATATACGTAATGTGATTTCACCCTGTGAAGTCTGAGCCATTGAAGAACGAGGCAATCAGTGTCAGAAGAAGATAAAGCAGAGAGAGAGAGAGAGAGAGAGAGAGAGAAGAGAGAGAGAGAGAGAGAGAGAGAGAGAGAGAGAGAGAGAGAGAGAGAGGGAGAGATTTACTACTGATTCCCCATTTTATCAAACAAAAGCTTTTAAACAATTTATCAAGCAAAGCTTTTAAAAAGAACGTGTGAAGATGTCGTGTCCGATGACCTGTTTTAAAAGCAATGACAAGTAGTTCCAGTAGGACTCTCAGCTATGCATGAAGTTCGATTTAGAAAGATCTACTCTGAGAAGTGGATTTGATGATTAATAAAAAAAAAACACCCAAAACTTCTGTTTATTGACCGGAAACTATTTTTAATGCCCGGAGAAGCAACATCAGTAACTACTTTGTGCTTTAATATTCAGCTATGGTCGATAGATTGTGAAGTATTTCAGCACTTTGGGAGATTTGAAATAATTGACACGATGACATGCACACCTTTTCCCACACTGATGGTTGGAAGTTGGTGAGCACGACAGAAAAGATGGTGGTGTATGGAGAGAACACGACGTTCGTATTTTTCGTGGCTCCTCATTATTGAACAGTGTTTGAGCTAAGGGATTCTGTAACTTTGGGTGACTACCGCACATCAAAACTGTGTCCTGTCTGAAATTGAACATCTGTGTGCAGTATGACGATTCACGTACACTGGTATAATAAACAAGTGGGGTAACTGTTGCTCCCATAAGAAAACCTAATACAGAGTAACTTTTATTCAAGACTGGCACAGCCTTTTAAACTTGAATAAAGTCAGACAAATACATTGACGAACAACCTAATAGTGGGAGTTACCCCACTTGTTTACTGTTTACTGTTCCCTGCCTCATTTCATTTCCAATTTTGTACACTGGTATGTTTGTTATGTGTGTTTTTTCTTTCAATTATGAAACAGCAAGGCTATGTCAATATGCATACTATAGTTGATTTATTTAAAAAGATCTGGTATTTGATAGTGCTGGGGATAACATGTAAATTCATGTAGCAAGAGGAAAAATGTTCTGTAGATGGTTGACTAGTATTTGTAGTAGGTGCGTTCATGCGAGTATGGCTTCTGCGATGGCTGAAATTTTTACAAATGCCCGTTTTTCTTTTTGTAATTGGAATAATTATCTTTTTCAATCATAATTTAAGTTAGGATTATCATTAACAACTATGATTTAAAATGAAGTTGACTATTTTTTCACTTTCTTTTCTTTTCTTTTGTGTGTGCTGTCATCGGAAGCAGTAATAAGAGGTTACATAAACATTCTCACAGAGCTAAGGAGAATTTATTGGAATTACTTTATCTAAGGTTGAATCATCTTGTTTTTGGACTGCGAGTGAACACAGAAATATTTTGTGTAAACAAACTGATTTGTAATAAAATTTGGGATATGACATGAATACTTTATCTGTGGTTTATAGTATACTCCTTTCGATAATGCTACTGAAATCATTTGATTAAAAGAGACATATTATTAAGCAGTAATGAATGATGGGTTCAGGACGTGTTGGATATCCTTTAAATGCCTTTGAGACCACCTCATGTTTTAAATAAATGATTTGAATTAATTGTAATTACAGACGCTATTTGTAAGTTGAAAAAAAATCAAACAGCAATATCGTTGATACTTACAGCGAAATGGTGTTGGACGGTACATTGTGCTCATTGTTTGATTTTGGTGGACTTTACTTTCATTTGGACCATAAACCAGTTGGAGCAAACTAACCGCTGAAACCTGAGAGGTAGTCGACTTAAGTGTAAATGCACACCATATGATACAGTGTATGCCTGCTTTTCTCCAAATGAAGTAAATATGTTATACTGAATTTTTTTTAAAATGAAAAATCATTTTAACCAGCAAATAATCTGCTTTCAGAAATGTCTACTTTAAATCAATACCCACCTGGTTGTCATTCTTACAGTTCCAAGCATTTCCGAAATTTCATCAATGAATGTAAAATAAATTCATTTCTTGTAGGTGAGATTTTAATTCTGTGAGAAAATTGTTGACGTACAAACACACATGCTATCACAGCCACAGACTAACACTCACACCTTGCTTTGACATGTAGTATAAACACACACACACACACACACACACACACACACACACACACACACACACACACACACACAGACATATATATATATATATATATATATATATATATGCACAAAAATACCTACTCCAGGGTTTTACCTTCATTTTATATATATATATATATGTATATATATATAATATAATATATATATATATATATATATATATAATATATATATAAATATATATATATATATATATATATATATATTATAATATGTGTGTGTGTGTGTGTGTGTGTGTGTGTGGATGTAGATGAATTTTAGCACTTCATTTTAATAATATTTTTAACAAATGTTGCTCCCCAAGGGTTGAGCTTTTTCAGATTTTTTAAGGACGTTTTTATACTGTTTTCCCCCACTACTTAATTGTTCAGCATTGTATAATATATATATATATATATATATATATATATAAATATATATATATATAATATATATATATATATATATATATATATATATATATATAGACAATGGTAGTAAATACCAGCAAAGATTTTTAAAAAATGCTCAACCGGACTGGGAGCAACATTTGTTAAAAGGTAAGGTTTAAAACTATCTATCTATGAAACAGCGCTGTAGATAGTTTTAAACCTTACCTTTTAACAAATATATATAATATATATATATATATATATATATATATATATATATATATATATATATATATATATATATATATATATATATATAATATGTGAATCTCCACCCTCACAATTAGCACATTATACAGTTTGTACACAAGGAGAAGTAATATCCAAATACATCATTATTCGTAATAAGAATCCTGAATACCCTATGTGTTCTAACTTAGGAAGAAGATTTGTCGACGTTACTGCATTTCGTCTTGAGAGCATTCGTACACTTATTGACATTTTTTTTCATTGGACTACTCTGTTTGTTTTTTCTCTACAGATGAGATGTTAGACATTCGTGGAGAGAGAGAGAGAGAGAGAGAGAGAAGAGAGAGAGAGAGAGAGAGAGAGAGAGAGAGAGAGAGAGAGAGTACATCATATTTAGCTTTGCTTTAAAAAAAAATAAAACAGACACACACACAGACACACACAGTCACACCGACACACACACACAGACACAGACACAGACACAGACACACACACACACACACACACACACACACACCACGCACGCACGCACGCACGCACGCACGCACGCACGCACCACACACACACACACACACACAACCGCACACACACACACACACACACACACACACACACACACACACACACACACACACCACACACACACACACACACACAACCCCACACACACACACACGAGAATAGATAGATAGACAGACAGACAGGTGCATTGGTAGGTAGGTAAGTAGATAGATAGACAGACAGACAGATAGATAGAAGATTGATGGATATATGGATAAACAGATGGACAGACAGACAGACAGACAGACCGACTGGCAGGCAGAAAAACAAATAGAAAGAAAACTAAAAAGAGTGAAAAACTGAAGCAAAACAAAAACAACAACAAAACGAAAAAAAATCCACCGTCACAACATACATAAGGCTCCTTTAATTCTCTCACTCCGACTGTCTGTCTCTTCACCCCCCCCCCCTCTTCCTCTCTCTTTGTGTCTCTCTCCACTCCCTCTCAGTCTGTCATGCTGTTTTGCGCTCTGCCTGAATATGTATTTTTATTCTATATATGTCTGTCTGTCTGTCTCATGTGTTTAATTTACGTTTGCTTTTCTTCTTGGCCGGAGATATCGTCTTACTATGCTCTCTCTCTCTCTCTCTCTCTCTCTCTCTCTCTCTCTCTCTCTCTCTCTCTCTCTCTCTCTCTCTCTCTCTCTCTCTCGATGTTTTTAACCTGCGTGTATTTTTCGTTTTGAATGCGTGAATGGTCTTGTTGTGGTTTTCACGTTCTCTAAAAGTGTGTGTGTGTGTGTGTGTGTGTGTGTGTGTGTGTGTGTGTGTGTGTGTGTGTGTGTGTGTATGTGTGTGTGTGTGTGTGTGTGTGTGTGTGTGTGTGTGTGTGTGTGTGTGCTTAACCTTATGTTTGCGTTTCTTTTTGACCGGATAAATGGTCTTGTTGTGTTCTTGACTGTATTCGTGTTTCTCTCTCTCTCTCTCTCTCTCTCTCTCTCTCTCTCTCTCTCTCTCTCTCTCTCTCTCTCTCTCCCCTCTCTCTCTCTCTCTCTCTCTCTCTCTCTCTTGAATGTTGTAGAAAAAGCAAGGACAGATTGGAAGAATAGGCACTGCCTAAAATCTCTATCCTTGAGTAATAAAGTTTTTGAGTCTTGAGTCTTGAGTCTTGAGTCTCTCTCTCTCTCTCTCTCTCTCTCTCTCTCTCTCTCTGCCTGATTTTTAGTCGTCGTCTTCTTCTCCTGCTGTGTATTTCCCATCTCGCCTCCTCCTCCACCACCACATCTTCCTCGTCATCCTTCTTCTTAATCATCTTCTTCTTGCGTGTGTCATATCTTAAAATCAACTCTATAAAAAAAATAGAGAGCGAGAGACAGTGAGGAGAGAGAGAGAGGAGAGAGAGAGAAGAGAGAGAGAGAGAGAGAGAGAGAGAGAGAGAGAGACAGCCAGCCAGACAGACAGACAGACACAGAGACACAGAGAGAGAGAGAGAGAGAGAGAGAGAGAGAGAGAGAGAGAGAGAGAGAGAGAGAGAGAGTGAGAGAGAGAGAGAAGAGAGAAGAGAGAGAGAGAGAGAGAGAGAGAGAGAGAGAGAGAGATTGAAGAAGAAAAAGAAGAAGAAGAAGACGAATAAGAAGAAGAAGAAGAAGAAATGCTGTCTGATTACCTTTTTTTCTCCCGGCTATCTGAAGGTGTGTGTTGAAATCCTTCATGTTGCAACAGGAGATAACACTAATTAAAACTCTGAAACTTTGTATTTATTGCTTTGTTTTTGAGGGTAGGGGAGACAGATGTACATACTAGCACCCATAGAGAGAGAAGAGAGAGAGAGAGAGGGGAGAGAGAGAGAGAGAGAGAGAGAGAGAGAGGAGAGGGATGTAGGGATGTAGGGATGGACTAAACACACACACACACACACACACACACACACACACACCCCACACACACACATACACACACACACACACACACACACACACACACATTCAGAGGACGTGAAAAGAACAATAAGGTTGAAAACATCAAGAGACATCAAGAGAGAGAGAGAGAGAGAGAGGAGAGAGAGAGAGAGAGAGAGGAGGAGAGAGAGAGAGAGAGAGAGAGAGAGAGAGAGAGAGAGGGGGGGGGGCAGAGATTAAAAACAGGAAGGACTGATGATGGGTAGGTTTGAACTGTGCGTCTCTTTAGAAAGTCGGGGTGGAAACGTAGGGTGGAAAGCAGTTGCCAGGGGTGGTTGATGAGAGAGGGGTGGGGGTGGTTTGGGGCCGAGGAAAGAGAATAAAATCCTTCAGCAGTTTTCGCTTTTTTTTTTCACTCGGTGTTTTTAGTTGGAAGCACACAAAAAATGTTTCTTGAACGTTGTAGATGTGAAAAAATAACAAAATAAAGCAATACGAAACAAAAACTTTGTATTCGCATGTTTCTTTGCTTCTTTGTCTGTCAGTAAGATTTCATTCAAAAAAAAAAACTCCTGCTGATCCTGTTTGAACCAAGATCGGTGGAAAGGTGCAATCTGTGGCCCTCAAGGACGAACCCATTAAGTCATTGTGCAGAGACTCATGGTTGTAGCTCCACGTCTGACGACAGAACCCGAATCGGTTCAGCAAGTTTATTACACAATAGACCTGTTCCAGAAAAGAAAAGAAAATCAGGGAAGATAACGCTGTCTTTCTTTCGCAGGCAGAGTTACCTCCCCTCAGTTTGGCGGTGAAGATCTTACGCAATTCGGGTATAAGTCATTTGGCAGACAAATGTCATGTGCATGCGTGCGTGTGTGTGATGTGTGTATGTGTGTGTGTGTGTGTGTGTGTGTGTGTGTGTGTGTGTGTGAGAGAGAGAGAGAGAGAGAGAGAGAGAGAGAGAGAGAGAGAGAGAGAGAGAGAGAGAGTTAAATTTTAGCATGGCGTTTGCTTATAAGTACAAGCATTAGCGTAATAAAACTTGGCAGAATCATAAATGGGATTAAGGCCTTTCCAGTCATTCCGTGCATGAAGACGTCGCCGAATAATTATGGCCGTAAATTTGCTAATTTTCAGCGATGAATTCATATTAAAAAATTGGCATTTTCTTACAAATTGATTTCACGTACAACATTTGCTTCAAAGACTGATAAAAGACAAACAAAATATTAGCCTAGCAAAAGCCGTGACAAAGGTCAGTAACATGTCGTCGAATTCAGACCATTTATTTCCCTTTTTTTTCCATGCAGAGGCAGATTTACAGTTAAGTATACCACTTAAGAAAGTCTGTAAGGAAATGAGTACAAACTGATAGGAATAGATGTTTGGAATGAACTTTCCACATTGAGACGCCCACCAAGTCGTCACTGTGTACTTAGAAACGAGAGCACTGTTACCTAAAGGCTGCTGTTGTGTTGGGGCCGAATAACGGTGGGCCAAAGAGAGGGAAGGAAGGGGTTGGTAAGGGTGGAGCATGCTTTGTTAAGGGACGGGCTGAGGGAAAATGAAGTGAAAATGAGGCGGGGAGTGGAAAGAGAGGGCAGCAAAGAGGGGAGGGAGGGGGGGGGGGGGGGGGGGGGGGGCGTAGGACACTGAAGAAACAGCTTACGAAAAATATTATCAGAGATGAGAGTCTGCTAAGTTGCCAGCCACTGCCGGTGATGAAATCCACGTACACGTTCTGCGCTTTTTTAAATGTTGTTGTTTGCATTGTGTCTGCGCACCCCTTTCATCCCCACTCACCTGCCACTTAATCCTGTTGCTGCGTGCACTTGTCACGTGAGTCCCAAGGGCAAATTGACTTTCTTGTTTTTCCACCATGTTTTGCTCTCTCTCTCTCTCTTTCTCTCTCCTCTCTCTCTCTCTCTCTCTCTCTCTCTCTCTCTCTCTCTCTCTCTCCTCTCTCTCTCTCTCTCTCTCTCTCTCTCTCTCTCTCTCTCTCTCTGTCTGTCTGTCTGTCTGTCTGTCTCTCACTCTCTCTGTCTCTCGCTCTCTGTCTGTCTGTCTGTCTGTCTGTCTGTCTGTCTGTCTGTCTCTCTCTCTCTCTCTCTCTCTCTCTCTCTCTCTCTCTCTCTCTCTCTCTCTCTCTCCCCTCTCTTTCAGCGGTACGGCATCACTTCCAAGTCGCTGATTCCAGCCCGCCCCCCCAAAAAAAACAAACAAAACAACAATAACACATCCACACCCAGAAGGTCAGAGGGAGCTATTAATGTCAACATAGCACAACCTATCTCTGTGTTGCTGTTGTTGTTAGTGTAACTGGTCATTTTGTGTTACTGTTCATGTTTTTCTTGCATGTTGAACTTCTGCTCAATGATGATGGTAATAGAAGTGATTCATATGTGTGTCTTTGGACATATGTAGATACACACACACACACACACACACACACACACACACACACACACACAACACACACACACACACACCCCACACACCACACACACACATATATATATCAAATTTATCTGATGATTGCATTGCATGAAACAGCGCTGTAGATAGTTTTAAACCTTACTTTTTAACAAATGTTGCTCCCAGTTCGGTTGAGCATTTTTTTAAATCTCTGCTGGTATTCACTACCATTGTCTATATATATATATATATATATATACAAACAAATACATACATACATATATATATATATATATATATATATATATATATATATATATATATATATATATTATATATATATATATATATATATATTATTATATATAATATATAAATGGCAAATTCTGTCTGCGTGCGTGCGTGTGTGTGTCTGTGTACGCTATAGACTCAAAAACGGCTCAACCGATTGTAATGAAATTTGGCAGGTACGTCTGTTGTGACCCGAGGATGGTTTTGGGCTAATCTCTTAAAAAATAAAACCGTTTAAAAACCGTTACAAAACTGTTATAACGGTTTCAAAGACATCTTTTTCCTCTGCTTTTCATCAAATGGCCGTTGTGACATTGCACAGGTACAGGACTACTTCTCTAAAATTAGAACAGTTATTTGGCAGTTAAAAAACGTTATTTATAACGGTTAAAAACCGTTAAAAACACCAAAAAACCCTAAAAAAAAAAACGTTTAGCCCCGATTTTCTTAAAATTTAGCAGGAAACTCGTTGGACCCAAGGGGGTTTTTAAAATAATCTCTAAAAAAAAAGAAAACCTTTAAAAAACGTTAAAAAAAATGTTATAAACTTTTTCAAAGATATTTTTTTCCTCTGCTTTTTCATCAAAGGGGCCGTTGGACATTGCACGGTACATCGCCCCAAAGGGGGACATCCCCCCGAAAACATGGGGTCATTGGACAGTTTCTACGAATTATTTATCCCGTTAAATTAAAAACCGTAACAACACACCCCCCAAAAAGTAAAAAATACAATTTTTTCTGTGTTGGCGGCAAAAGGGTCGTCGGTCGCCACCAAACTTGGCAGAGTCAAGGGAATACTGGGGATAACACTGGTCATTCGTAGTTTTTTAAAAAAACCGTTATTTACACCGAAAAAAAAGCGTTTTTTCAAAATTTTAGACCTTTTTTTGGAAATTGGTTACTGTTGTATTTTTAAACTTAAAATGATGTACAATTTACACAACCAAATTTTTAAAATTGACCTTTTAAAAACCTTTATTTTAAAAAATTTTAGACCTTTCCTATGAAAATTGGGTATACGTTGCATTTTACACGTGAACAATGATATACAATTACACAACGAAATTTAAAATTGAGCTTTAAAACCCGTTAAGATCCGTTTTTTTCAAAATTTTTAAACCTTTCTTGAAATTTTTGGTATACGGGTGCAGTTTTACACGCTGATCAATGATGGGCAACTAATAATGAACAGAAACAAAAAATTGCCCGTTAAAAACCGTTATTATATAAATTTGACCGTTCCAAAATAAAATTCGGTATACAAGCATTTTTTCCCCACGTGAGAAATGAAATACAACTACCAAACGGAAAATTTAAAAATTGACTTTAAAAAAACGTTAAGATCCTTTTTTTTCAAATTTAATTTTTGATGAAATTTGGAAACGGTGCATTTTTTACACGCGATAAAATGATAGAAAAAAAAATAGAACAGAAACTTAAAATTGCCTTTAAAAAATCCGTTAATTTCTAAATTTAGGATAGTAGTCTGCAAAATTTTCGAAATACCCCGAAGTTAAAGCTCTGAATCCCCCTCTTATTTTTGTCTGTCAACAAGAGCCATGGTCGACATTTTCATCCTTTGGACAGATCTGACCGTTCCGTTTTTTACACATAGAATGTTTACTTGCAGCACACAACTGGAACGCAAACCCGACTAACTTCGCCAAACGGGGGAGCCCCGAAATGTTGTCAACCCAGAGGCCTCCAAAGACAAGAGTAAAATGCAATCTTCACGAGTTTCAGTTGAGTTGGGTTAACGTCCTCCCCAAATCAAGGATTGAGACGGGTTTGGCCCCTCACTTTACCGACACCTGCAGGGCCAGGGTGGATATCGGGGTGAACTATGGTTTTTTTAGCTAAAAAATTTCCACGTGAAAATTTCCAAACCAAACCGGGTTTCGAAACCCACGACCTTTGGATCATGATCCAGCCCTTACCACTGGTTTTAGGGGCCCCCCTACACAGTTGTCATTTTGTAAAATTCAATCGGGGAAATTGAGAATGCAGGGAAAGTTCATTAAGAACAGCATCCCTTACGACTGTTATCGTATTACAAAAAAAATTGTGAAGTAAAATTTGATTGAGAGGCAAGAAGGGTCAAGAGCGGGTGAGGAAGCTACCCCAAAACAGGAGATGCGAGGAGTCTGATGGAGGACATACTGGGACTGGAAGTTGGGCGGAGAATCACGTCCCCAAAAGGGGTTGTCCCCCACAAACCCTTACCTCCACATTAGTTTTAAAATGCCCCTCAAAGGGCAAAAATGCAAATAGAAAAATCCTCAATAGTCCGAATATGTCAAAAAGGGGACAGACCACCGTCTTTCCAAACCCAAACCACCAGGCAGGGGAAGGAGCAAAAAAACCTCCCCGTGATGAGATCCAAAAATACCCAAAAGCCCCCTAAGTTGGGGCATGGGCGACCTGGACACTCCTGGGGTTGACCTGCTTGACGCCCCCCCATGGTGCAAGACCCCGTCCCTTTGGAGAAGGACAAGGTTACTTCAAACCCCCCAAGGCAGTGCAAAAGACAAGCTCTCCCCGAAAGAACCCCTTCCGCCATCTTTTGCCATGCTCTCAAAACCCTACAGCCCGGGGCTGAAGTAGTGGAAGTCCCGACACTTCAAGGGGTTCCCTCAGAATATGTGGAAAAACGACAAAGGGGGCCCGCAATCCCGGGATTGTACGCTCAGTCCTCGCCGGGAGGTGCTACTTCTTTGGGGTTCTATCAAAGTTTTGAAAGGACCCGTTTGACGAGGAGCTGAAAATTGTCAACGGCTATTCCCCCAAAAATTTTCGGATGCTGCAAGCCTTGGGCCCCAGAAGATGACAGTCATCACAACTTGCCCTGGGGGAACCTCCATCTCTCAGAGACCCCGACTGCTCGTGATTTGTAAAATCCCGGTGGCTTCAACCCATAACCCAGGCAACCTTTGGGAACCCCTTTTAGGACAACTTTCGAAGATTCCTTCCAAGTCCAAGAATGTCTATTATAAGGCATACAAGAGCCACTACAACCCAAACTCTTACTGTGATTTGCACAAATTCCTTCTTGGGTCAAGTCTACACAGGGTTTTGGGTGCCCCAAAAGTCACAAAAAAAAAACTGTGCCCCCAAATAAAGCGGGACCAATTACGACATGCGCATCAGGGGAGCAGCTGGACCAGCTGAAGAAGCTACAACGACCAGAGAGAGGTACGAAAGCTTTTGACCAGGTGAGCAGAGCAGGACCCACAGCAAAACAGCAACATAATGTCCTTGATGCCCAGAGGGGCAGAAAAACCTTCATCCTGAACTTATCCTGAACAGGATCCCCTCCCTGGGAAAAAATGCTAGCCCTGCTTCCAGTGGCAATGCCGCTACCTTTTGCCGGGTGGGCGGGGCGTCAAAACCTTTCAAGGTCCCTTTGGGGCCGACAAAACAAGAACCCCAACCCGTCTTCAAACGTGGGTCAACGTTGGCCCAAAATCATCAAAGAGGCTGCAACCGCATAATTGATGAAGCCCCATACCCACAAACCCTTTACAGGCCATGGACTCTACGCTGCAGGACCACCCAAGGCACAGGCCTGGGAGGCATTTTCAACCTGTTCGTGGGACTTCAGGAACCTCCCCGGTCCTCAATGGTACCCAAACCAACATTGTCAACACCTGTTTGAAGAAGTGGCGACATGATTGTTAAAAAGCTAACCACCAAAAAGAGAGCCCACCTGTCTGGAAACCCCCAGACAGCCAGCTTCGCCAAAAATTCGCTGACATTTGGGGAATGGTGCCATTGATCATGTTTCCAATACTATATTGGGCCCACCAGCACAGCCAGTTTATGATAGCCAGGGGGATCTGATAGAAACTTCTTTCCCATCTTTATCTCACTGTGCAACTCGACTGGGGCGAAAGGGCCATAAATTTCCCCCCGAACGAGACTTCAACAGGCTGAACAGAAAAAACGAGCTGACTGCCCTGGGGAAAGGAACGTACGATTGTTACACGGCCAAGAATGAGAGGAGTCCTTTATCCCAAAAATCCTGAACTCCATTAGATTTTGGACTTCCACCCCATGAACGTTTCGAAATGGATCCCCATTACATTCTCCGCTGACTGGACCCGCCAAAGTGATCAATGGCACCCCTGTGTCTTCACCAGACGACAGGAACGTTGAAAGCAAAAT
>CM031599.1:32746628-32774128 GCA_018398815.1 Conus ventricosus | reverse complement strand
AATATGGAAACCAAGAGTTGCTGGGAAATATGAAACTTCGTATCCCTTTGTATTCGACCAGAAAATATACAGACAGAGAGACAGACAGACAGACAGACACACACACACACACACAACACAGACACAGACAGACAAACAGACAGACAGACAGACAGACAGACAGACAGACAGACACACACACACACACACACACACACACACACACACACACACACACACACACACACACACACACACACACACACACACACACAAACACACACACACACACAACGACGACGACGACGACAATAACAACACACAGCGCCGCGCACTAGTAGTAGAAAACACACACACACACACACACACACACACACACACACACACACACACACACACACACACCACACACACACACACACACGCACGCGCGCGCGCGCACGCACGCACGCACGCACGCACGCACGCACACAGAACTCGTTTCTTTCTCCATCAGTGAAGCTGTATTTTCACCGGAGTCCACGGATTTGTTTGTTTGTTTGTTTGTTTGTCTGTTTTGTCTGTCAACAAGGTTGGATAAAAGGCTCCAACATCTTGGCGTTAATGAAATTCCGTTGTCGTAATCATACGCTTGAAACAGGAAAAAGAACGCCGAAATGGATCTGAGAAAGACTGAATGTGTAACGATTTGCAATATAAAGGCCAGGGGATGGATTTCCTGTTTGGGTTTGGTTGGCCAAAGTACACAGCCATGCGCCATCAGTTTCTTCCAGACCGAAATCTGAACGTACGTTACGTGTTTTAATCTTTGTAATGTGTTAAGCAGTTCTTCGAGTTTCTTTTTTTTATGCTGAATTTATCACATCCATGACATAAAGCAAAGTACCTTGACTGTACCTTTTGTAGATGAAACACTTTCTTAATTGATATAAAGAGTATTGACATCTGAACGATGCGATTTATGTGACTGATCGTTTTATTTTTGAAATTTAGGGTGATGATCGTTTGTCCAGACTTGACGTCTTCCATAAAACCAGAGAGCCGACATGAAATGAAATATTCCTATTGCTTGTAAACACGTTTAATGTGGTTTAGTACAATGACGGAACGTGGATCCTTCCTGGACAAGGCATGAACTTCGGGTGCAGACAGAATTGGCTCAGCTTTGACTGAAGTCTGCGTTTGCCAGATTGCCTTTTCGTTTGCCTAGCGTTTCTTTAGTGTGTGTGTGTTGTGTGTGTGTGTGTGTGTGTGTGTGTGTGTGTGTGTGTGTGTGTGTGTGTGTGTGTGTGTGTGTGTGTGTGTGTGTGTGTGTGTTTCACATTCAGCTTTGACAGACTGGGGGAAAGTAAGAAGCCATAAGGCAAAAAGAGAGAGGTTGGGAAGACAGATAAAGAGAGAGAGAGAGAGAGAGAGAGAGAGAGAGAGACAGAGACAGACACACAGAGAAAGAGAAAGAGAAAGAGAGAGAGACAGAGATAGAGAGAGAGAGAGAGAGGGAGGGACAGGGAGAGATAGGGGGAAGGTTGATTGGGAAGAGAGAGAGAGAGGAGAGAGAGGAGAGAGAGAGAGAGGAGGAGAGAGAGAGAGAGAGAGAGAGAGAGAAGACAAGATAAGACAAAATTCTTTGTTTACATGGGAGAGAGAGAGAGAGAGAGAGAGAGGAGAGAGAGAGAGGAGAGAGAAGAGAGAGAGAGAGAGAGAGAGAGTCAAGACCCAAGACAACTATTTTATTCATAAAGGCGATACTCCCTTACATAGGGAGGGCTATACATTTTAAGTCGAACAAAGGCATTGGTCTTCTGCGTGTTAGTTAAACACTTCTCGTTTTAAATTCCGTACACGAACAAATAGCTAACTTTTTAACAGTATTAGCATTTGAAGATGACATTGGCAAGATTAATTTGAACAGAAAATGATGATTAAACTCCTTTTGCTGGATAAATTGTTTTCTAAGCTCCGTTAATGAACTTCGTCTTCTTTCTAATTTCGACAAAATGTACAGGTCAGATTTCTTTCACATAGCTGTCTATAGCGATAGCTATGAAAAGAATGTCAGACACACCGAATCCGAATATAGTCATCATATTTTCAAGAGGTCTGTCTGTTTTCATCAACATATAAACTGGTAAACAGCGTAAATTACTGTATGATTCAAATCTGTCACTGTTTTGCACATGGGAATTCCAACGTTGCCAACTACAATCATTTTTTCTTGGAAATGTCTTCATAAAATCATTCACATCACCAAAACCTTAGCTGAGCCATACAAAACTAAACTCATATTCACATAGATTTTATCCGTACGTGTGTCACCCAGTTTTTGCAATCCCAGTTCTTATAGAACAGGGAGTACTTTACGATGGGATCGAAGAAATGCTGTCTGTGTGTCTGTCTCTGTGTGTGTGTCTGTCCGTGGTCAAAATGTGTTCCACTCGCTCCAAACAAAACTTCTGGGCCGATCTTTCAGAAATTTGTAGGTATGTTTATTATGGGTCACGGATGATGCCCGATGTTTTTTCTATCAGAATAGCCGTTACTAACGGCTATGACGGCCCAAAACGTTTTTTTCTTTATGGAATATCTCTTTATGACGCATGTTTGATTGTGACGTCAAATACATTATGACGCATGTTTGATTGTGACGTTTTTTCAGGAAGATAAACTGGGAGTGCGTTTATATGCTTTGCACCTTGTTATTTCTTCGATTATCTAAGTCTAAGAGCATTCTGAATAAACGCTTGATGTGGTGCTCTGGGATCCTGCATCTGTATCGTTATGAACCAATTTGGGACACAGCAGAGTGCAAGTAAATAGCATATCTAGCTGTTCCGCCTATTAGCAAATCGTTTGGGGCTCGTAACGATACCCCAAGAAATTTCTTTGAAGGAAACAAATTGATTTTTTTTTCACAGTGTAAAACAGCAGCATCAAGACCCCTTATTATAGCTCCACATTGCGATATTGACTGAACTTGGCAGTCCAATAACTTCAAATACAAGGTCCGAGAATCATTAGTAAGCAATGAAAATTTCTCTAGGATAGACGGCAGTGCGTTTTTTAAGCTTCGCCGACTTTGCAGGCAAAGGACAAAACTCAAGCATGTGGAAAAGTGCATACCAAGTATCAGTATGCATTAACAACAAAAATTATGGATCCATTGCATGCCCATCTTTCTCTGTTGCAAGTTACCCACTCCTAAACAGAATTACATTGCTGTCCTTTTAGTTGTACTGAAGTAGTAGCTCTTTGTAAAGTGTTTAACTGAGTTGAAAACTAATAACTGCGTAAGAGAGGAGAGAGAGAGAGAGAGAGAGAGAGAGAGAGAGTGGAGAGAGGAGAGAGAGAGAGAGAGAGAGGAGAGGATGGTTTATTCATATGATAAGTCAAGGCCCCTAATGAAGGGTGTGAACATTCATAGCAGAAAAGTCACAAGCAATGAAATTAAATTGCTGAACGAAACACGCATAATTCAAAAGAAGGATTTTAAGAAGTGAACATTGCGAGAGAGAGAGAGAGAGAGAGGAGAGAGAGAGAGAAGAGAGAGAGGAGAGAGAGAGAGAGAGGAGAGAGAGAGAGGAGAGAGAGAGAAAGAGAGAGAGAGAGACAGACAGACAGACAGACAGACAGACAGACAGAGACAGGGACAGGGACAGAGATTTCACTTCAAATTACGAAAACAAATTTCTCCCTTCAGCCTCCACGTCTTTCCTTTTCTCAAATTCATTTTTATTGTAATTAAGGAAAAACAAAAGAAAGAAGAAAGGATTTATGAATTCTGAAAACGTTTCTCCCACAGGCTCGCTCTAATACAGCACTGTCCGGCAGCTCTCGCCGCCGCCTCTGGCGCTATTCACCCCGCTGACAAGAGGGGACCGTGGGTGCCAAGAGTTGGGAGATGGACCCTTAATTATACCGGACCAGGAGAAGCTTTCTTTCTTCTTTTCTTTCAGTGGTCCTAAATCATATACACGCCACTGTCAGAAAGAAGTTCTTTCTTTCTTTTTTTGAAAGAGGATAGGGGGAGGAGAGATTGGGGGAGGGGGTGGGGGGGGTGGGGAGGGAGAGGAGGGAGGGGGGGATAAAGAAGGCGAAGATTTGGGGAGGGGGGGGGAGGAGTGTTGTGATAAAGAAGGGAGTCTGATTGTTAATTCGAAGGATGCGCGCTTGTGCGCGCCAACACAGACAGAGGACAGACAAACAGGCAGGCAGGCAGACAGACAGACAGACAGAACACACAAAACACCTCACACACACACACACACACACACACACACACACACACACACACACATACACAAACACACCACACACACCCACACACACACACACACACACACACACACCACACGCACACACACACACACACAACACACACACACCCCACACACACCACACACACACACACACACACACACACACACACACACACTTTCAGAGGAGCACTAGTGCTTGTGTGTCCAGACAAACTGATCGAAATGCCATCAAGGAAATGAAAATGAACAACAAAATAAATATGTTTGAAATCTGATTAACAGCAATAGCAGCAACAAAAACAATAACAACACAAGAAGAAGAAGAAGAAGAAGGAGAAAAAGAAGAAGAAGGAGAAAAAGAAGAAGTAGAAGAAGAAGAAGAAGAAGAAGAAGAAGAAGAAGAAGAAGAAGAAGAAGAACACACAACAACAACAACAACAACGAAAAAGATGACGAGGACAGAGAAACATGAAAGAGAGAACAAAACAGGATATAAATAGGGAAAAAAGAAAAGAAAGGAAGCAGGATATCCGACAGAAAGCGAAACTGCCGGTAAACAGGAACCCTTTATATCCCTTTGTATATCCAATCAGACCAGAAAAAAGTTCAGACCTCAACGTACAGATAGTTTCTCATCTCCTCCAATGAGGTTGTCTCTTCACCCGCCTCGCTGGCTGGCTTGTCTGTCTGTGTGAGGACACACACGCTGCTGTACAGCGCTTTTCACGACGCTTAGCGGGCAGATGGACTGTGGTCCTCTTAGGACAGTGCCTCAGCTGTAGGTGCGACACGCCTCACAAGGCGGCTTCTGGATCACATCCACCTTGGTGCAGGTCTGCGATCTCCTAGAGTCTCTCTCTCTCTCTGTCTCTCTCTCTCTCTCTCTCTCTCTCTCTGTGTCTCTCTCTTCACTCGCTCTCGCTCTCCCTGTGTCTCTTTAATTAGGTTATTTACTTTAAAAAAAATTATCTTGTGTCATGTTCAATTTTGAAAGTCTGAAAGTTTGGGAAACGTAGAGAGAGAGAGCGAGAGAGAGAGAGAGAGAGAGAGAGAGAGGAGAGAGAGAGAGAGAGGAGAGAGAGAGAGAGAGAGGAGAGAGAGAGAGAGAGGGAGGAATATGAAAACAAATATGAATTACAAATAAGAACAATGAACAATCTTTTTCTTCAGGCCCCCCGCCCTAGAAATGATCAAGTTCACATGAAACTAAAAGGACACATACGTCACAACCAAAAGACACATACGTCACAACCAAAGGACACATACGTCACAACCAATCAGCTTTCTAGCGTGAGGCTGTCAACAAAGGTTTGCCTTACCTTCATGGCATTAAAGCGAAATACACAAGCTTCCTAATATTGAAAATAGACCCATTTCTCAACAAGATTGCATATGGATTGACACCAAAGTTACGATATTTTTTCCTTAAATCATTGTACAGAAACACATTTGTGCAACTCATGATCCTGATCCTCAAAGACTTTACACATTTTGTACATAAAATTAGCATTGTTACTGAAAATTCTTTTGAAATCGATCCATTGACTGGTAACACACCAAGATTCAGCTTTATTAGACAATCCGAAAGCAACTAATGTCCATGTAATCAAAGTATTTTTCATATTCGAAGTTTGTTTTAAACAATCTGTATATTTGATACATATCTTTTATTCATAACAGACTCACTCCATTCCTGCGTGTATGTGTCTTTCATTCTCTGCTTAAATAATGAAACAAACGTCATTTCGCAGCCCACCCCCTGCTCAAGCCAGACATATCGAAACCCATGGCTAAATAATATATTCTTTATAAAAGTTGCCCAGCATTTTTAATCGTTTTTATTCTAGATTTACGGGCATCAAGCATGCTTGTTAGGCAAACGTAAGCTTCCATCTTCGTCAGTTTCAGCCAATATCGAATGCACCTTACTTGCACTATTTACATATTGGGGATAACGCCCAGTTCTCCCAAGGACAAGTTTATATAGGAACTTTAAGATGGATTTTCAGAAAAACGTTTGCACGCCAGAGCGTGTATCTTTTCAATATTATCCAGTCTATAGTATCCTCACATTTCGGATGCATATAACAGCATGGCTGTACCTGAGGATAAAAAATTCGGAAGAAGAATGTATTAGAGATGCCGATTAATTTTGTTATATACCTTAAACAATCACCGTTTATCTTTCACTGCATGTGCATCCACGCTTTGTTAATGCCCATCTTTGTTTTGAAAACAAATCCAAGGTAATTATATTCATTAAGTACTTCTAATTGTTCTCCATTGAGATTCCAACGTTCAGATTTCCTCAGAAATCCACCCTTAAGGAAAACTATAACTTTTGTCTTATCAGTATTGACTTTCAAAAGTAATTGTTTGCAAACAGTGTTTGAAATGTTGATTTGGTTCTGTTAGTCCTATAGCAGCGTCAGACAGTAAAACAACGTCATCTGCAAACAGTGTTTGAAATGTTGATTTGGTTCTGCAGTCCTATAGCAGCGTCAGACAGTAAAACAACGTCATCTGCAAAACAGTGTTTGAAATGTTGATTTGGTTCTGTAGTCCTATAGCAGCGTCAGACAGTAAAACAACGTCATCTGCAAACAGTGTTTGAAATGTTGATTTGGTTCTGTAGTCCTATAGCAGCGTCAGACAGTAAAACACGTCATCTGCAAACAGAAGAAATAGCTCCAATAACCCTGGCTGAAACTGAATCCCATGTACTCCGTTATTACTAACTGATACTGCTATTTCATTAATAAATCAAGAAAACAACACTGGACTTAAAATACAACCTGTCTGACGCCTACAGGACACTCAAAATTTTTTTTTTTAATTTATTTTTTTTTAAATCTTATTATTTTTGTGCTGTAGATTTTCTATATTAATGATTGTTTCGAATGAATCACAATGTATAAAGGAATGTATGCGTGAGATCAAGCGCAATGAGTAATTTGTTGAATTAGAATTGCGCTATAGAAATGCAATCTATTATTATTTATTATTAGGTTTCAAATACAAATAAGAGGGAGAGAGAGAGAGAGAGAGAGAGGAGAGAGTGAGAGAGAGAGAGAGAGAGAAGGAGAGAGAGGAGAGAGACGGGTCGCCCCACGCGTGTGTATAGAAACATACACAGAAGAAACAGAACAGGAAAAAAATATGGATAAGAATAGAAAGATGACGATGACGAAGAGAAGAAAAAGAGAGAGCGCGCGCACACACACACACACACACACACACACCACACACACACACACACACACACACACACACACACACACACACACACACCAAGCGCGCAAACACACACACACACACACACACACACACACACACACACACACACACACACACAGCGCGCGCAAACACACACACACACACACACACACACACACACACACACACACACACACACACACACACACACACACACACACCGCGTGCACGCACGCGCGCACGCGCGCACACGCGCGCGCACACACACACACACACACACACACACACTCACACCACCGCCACCACACCACATCTCACCCAATATCACCCTCCCGCAACTCTTTCGCCCCCCCCCCCCCTACTCATTCCCCTCATACTTTCCAGCTTTCCTCACACCCCTTTCCCTGTCTCTTCATCCTTCCTCTATCCTATCCCTCCCCTCTCCTCTCAACCCCTCCTCCCACCCTCTCGGTCTCGACACACACCTCACCTCCGTCCCCTCCCTGACTCCCACCCCAAGGTCCGTCTCAACAATAACCCCGTCACGTAGTTCCCTTTGATCACTTCAATCCACGAAAGGACGGCAGAGGGGATCTAACTGCCCTCCCCCTCCCTGCCCTCCCCCCTTCCGTCCCTTCCTTCCACGCAGCTGTCATCTTGTCGCCCTCTCCACCATGCTCAGCTTCCTCCCCCCCTCCCTCCCTTTGGTGTAGTCCTCAGCATCCCTCTCAAAGCCAACCGATTCCGTTGCCCGGTATGGCAAAACTCTGCCAAAAACCGGTGGCTGTCTGGCAGACCTGCCGGAGTTTTCTCCCCCCCCCCCGCTCCCCAGAGGTGGTTGAGCGGATAAGACTACACAGGGGGTACTTCACAGATAGGGGGAAGTGCTGTGGGGTGGGGTGGAGGGAAAAACAAATCCTGACGCGTCAAGTGTGGGGTGAGACGGGATAAGTGGGGAGAGATCTGTCACACTGTTTACAAGCACACAGCGAAGAGAGAGAGAGAGAGAGAGAGAGAGAGATGAGAGAGAGAGGAGAGAGAGAGAGAGAGAGAGAGAGTATTCTTTGCTTCCGAGGACGACACATAAGCGGTTATTTTTTGTCTAGTCCTTGCCCTGTTGAAAACAAACTTTGCTGGTTTTGTCTCGTCGACAACCGCATATTATCGGTTTTTTTGTTGTTGGATTCAGAGACATTTGCGAAAGTTCAGCCCGGTTGGAAGCTGGTCAACACTTTCTTGCAGAATAGAAGACAGAATCTTACAGAATGACCCTGATTTGTCGTTACAAACAACTCACATGAAGCCTCAATGAACAACAGCAAATGGTTTACATACGAGGGAATTGTACAGGACCTAGGACTGAACCTTGTGGGACACCGTAGTTTACTGGAAGAATATCAGATCGACAGAGACCAGCACGAAGTGAGCGTTGAATCGCTTAATTCAAATCAATCAAAAAAACCCAAAAGTAATATCAATATTTTACAAAGACGTATATTGTTTAAAGCAGGGTGTGATTGACTGTATTGAAGGCGTTGAAAAGTCTGCAGAAACAACGCTAATGTGATAATTTTTAGCTGCTTGTAACGCGACAGCCCTCTCGACCAAAACACCTGAAACCAATTCTGGACTTCCTCATAGACTCCGCATCTTTTATCGTCACCACAAATTACGTCACAGCTCTTCACGTATGCCGTGACGCAAAATATTGTCCAGGCTGCTCAACTCGCAATTTAAATCATTTTTTTTTTCTCATACCGAAGCAGTTTCAAAACACCACGTCTGCTTGTATGTATTTTATTTTTATTTTATCGCGCTGCGAATCCAGAGGTAACATCATTTTTCGACGATGCATCAAATCTTCTGTGTTTGTAAGCATCTGTCAAGAATTTCTCTCTAAGGAAATGAGGAAAAGAAAAAGGACAGTTAGGTATTGAGCGTGGGAAAAAGCAGAGCCAGTCAACGGGCAAATAATCGGACTCAAGAAGCGTTGTATTTGATATCCGCAGTCGCGGAGAACACAGACGTTGAACATCGAATCGATCAGTCTCAACATTACGTGGCCCGGGTTAGTGTGAAACCACGTATGAGCGGCAGAGGACCGACCTGACCAGACACTAGGACTTGGCACGCTGGTGTCGCTGGCGGCCGGGAAACCTGGGCGTGCGCTCGGTTGCTCCACCTTTTTACCTTTGGTCTAGTCCCATCTTTTATTTTTATATTTGTTATGTAGACTAAGGTAGTCAAGAGGGGAATATGTTCTTTTGGGTTTTATTGAATGGATGTATAGTTTTTGGTGCGAAGATTGTCGCACGTACATCAAAGCCCATATGTTAAAATATTTTCATATCCCAAAGTTTTATGTTCGGTACCAGTTATGGCCGACGTGGTTAGGCTTGATTCATTGATTTACTCTTTATTGCAACGGGAGAGTGCCCCTGGGGTGGAGGGGGGGTCATTCTCTTTCATGTATCTTTCCCCTCTGCATCTTCTTTTTATTTATTACGTCATCGTACCGCAGTAGACACATGCAGACATGGCACTACGCACTAGGTTGTGTGCATTTGTGTGGTCACGTCTGTCTTTTCATTTTAACAAATAAAATACCAAACAAGTCTGCTGCGGGGAGATTACTCGTGGAATAGGACACTGATGCCACTTGCTCCTGTGCAGGTGGGTTGCTGCTTTTCTTTTTGGTTTTTTTCTTCTCTTGGTTTCTTCTGACAACCTCTACCGGAAGTCTGACCGACTGGACTGTCTTGGAGGTTGACGCCTCTTGGGTCTATCAACGGGACCGTCTTGGACGTGGCGCCTTCAGAAGAGCAAGACGGGTCAAACCATCACTGTCACGTCGTCTGGGAGAGGACAACAGACGTCGAAGGGTCACGCGAGATATAAAGATAAGACACACTGCAAGACATTACCCCAGTAAAAAGAAAAAGAAACATATTCATAATCACGCATACAGATATACACTACATCATTTGTGATTGAAGATTGTTTAAAATTAAATTTTTTTTCTTTAAATCCGACGTGAAGTGTGGGTTTGAGTTGTCGGCGAGTTCCTTGAGCGAGGCGAGTTGTTATCAGCACCCCATTGGTGTGACATTTTGGGGGCAGCGGTGGATCCATTGGATCCCCAACTCGCCCCTCCATCAGCTCGGACCTTGTCGACAGTTTTTCTTTTCTCCGCTTCACGGTGGATGCGGGAGGTTGGGTGGAGCCCAGTCCTCTCAGGGGTGTGTGGCTCCATTTCTGCATACGTTAGGAAGTTTTTCTAAATTTACCCAAAATTCATCTTATTTCATAACAAAGAATTTTCAGAAAAATTATTCGATAACGTTGATAAATATCTTTGAAATTCTTGGAAAGTAATCAACTCATGAATCTAGTAGCAGGTATCAACCCACTGGTAATATCATTTCTATATTCATACAATTGTAAATTTCCTGAGGATAGGATTTGACCATATTGTTATTTGTTTGACTCATACAGTCGAACTCGGATTGGAGAGGGGATCACGTCCCCTATCCCGGGCCCAGTGTGATACAGGTATTTGTGTAACAAGTGCACTGCTGTTTAAGTGAAGAGACATTGATCTTGTGTAGCTCTGAATGTAAGTTATAGAAGTTTTGAATTATCGTAATTGCATTGATATAATTGTTCGTTAAGATCCCAAGAGGTCAAGGGTCAGGCGTGTAGTAAGGGCATCTCAAAGTCAGGTCACTATGGACCCGGTATTGTCATGTTCAAAGCGCAGGGTGAAGCCCTTGGATTGAAAGACGGCGATTTGATCGAGTACATGAAAAAGAAAAGGGGAATTGGCTGCCGAGCGCGAAGAAAAGAGATTGGCTGCCGATCGCGAAGAAAAGAGTTTGGTTTGCTGAGCGCGAAGAAAAAGAAAATTGGCTGCCGAGCCGAAAAAAAGAGATTGGATACCGAGCGCGAAGAAAAGGGGTTTGGCTACCGAACGCGGGAAGGGGGGGGGGGGAAACGTGCAGCCGAGCGCGAGCTTGATTTAGAACTTAGACGCATTGAATCCAACGGGGCGTTTTCAGTGCTCACCAAAGAAAGTATTGGCCAAGCACAATCGGTGTGCAAAGTGAAAATGCCATTCTTAGAAGATCGCGATGACATTGAAGCGTACCTGACTCAATTTGAACGCGTCGCGACCTTGAACAGATGGAACGAGGATGAGTGGGGCACGAGATTAGCGCCTCTCTTGAGGGGGTTTAGCTAGGGATGCCTATGTCCAAATTCCAGTCGAAGACAGTCCCGACTACAAAGTGAAAAAAATTTACACTGCCAAACGGAATCAGTTGAACGCGGTGATTTACCGGAAGAATCCGTAGTGCGAAACCCCGCGACGGCGAGGGAATAATTATCCTGGGAAGAACTCGATCACATGCTGAAAAGATGGATCGAAATGTCTAGTAAGGAAGAAGAAAATCTAAAAGAGAGGGCTTATCGTGGAAAAAATTCCGGGAAAAACACTGCCTATGGATAAGGCGCGTTTCATCAGGGGAAAGCCCCCTCAGGAAAACAAGAAGTACGGATGCGGCTGAGCTCTTTGACGAGTTCGAGATTGGCTGAAAAGCGATCATCAATGGCAGACTAACAAGTTCTAGAGGTCAGCAACTCCAGCCCTACAAACAAGAATCAAATGGAAGGTCGTGGCAATATAATGATAATAGGAGCACCAAGAAGTGATACAAAATCCGGCAGAAGGAAGGCAGAGGGAAGCCAAGAAACAGTAACCATGTCAGAGGCCCCACCATCGTTTTCACGTGCTCCAACAAAGGTTGTTACAAAGTGTGGAGGACCTCATTATGTCAGATACTCCCCTGATAATAAGCAGGTGTCATAATAATAGGGGACACTGTTCCAGAAGAGGATACACAGGCCGCCATCCAAGTTGCCAGGATGCAGAAACCAAACCCAATATTATTGTACGGTGAAAAAGTCGAGGGAACAAAAGCGGAACCCATGAGAGACACTGGAGCCACCAACTCAGGTGCACCAGGACTTGGTCCCGCAAATGCTACAGGGGAAGAAGTAAAGTCGTTCGTTTTGGAACAACTCCACAGCTAACTTGCCCACGGCCATTGTAAACCTTGAAACACCAAAATATCACGGAAAAGTTGAATTTCTTGTGGCGGGGGATCCCCAGTACCGTACCTTTGGGAAAATTTGAAGAAATACCCAGAGATCAAAAATGTGAAATCAATTGAGTTAAGACGAGGCGCCATGATACAGGGAAAAAGAAGCAACTAAGACTATTCAAGACCATGATAAAAGCCCAAATGAAGCTATCGCCCGGGAAGGAAAAACAAATCAAGTGAAGAAGAGTGGCGACGCCACTACAAAGTCGGAAATGAAAGAGGAACCAATATTTTGACATGGCGTCGACGATATCCCGAGTACAAATCTCAAGAAGAGTGAGCCAGCGCTCAAGTCAAACAGTCGATTTTAGCCACAGTAACCCTGCACACGAGAGAGGAACAAGACATGAGTCCCTCAGTAGAGTTGCGAGCGTGCTTTGAAAGGAGACAAGGAACCAAAAGAGGCAAAGAAACGTTATGTCAAGTTACGATAAGAAGGCACATGAACGTACTTTGGAGGAGGGAGAAAAAGTGTTGGTCTTGCTTCCGGACAAACATAAAAGACTCCAGCTGTCATGAAAGGTCCTTTTGTAGTCACCAAGAAGATCAACAAGGTGGACTACCAGATACTAATCAAAGGGAAAGAAAAACTATTTTCACATAAATCTGTCAAAAATATCAGGAGAGGAAAGAACCAGAGGCACAAGTGTCTGTCATCATCCATGAAGAAGGAAACGACAATTACTGTGAAGAAAGTGTGCCGCTATTTCCATTAAAACAAACAGAAGATTTACGCTCAGGTAAAGCTCTCTGAAGATTTGAAACAAAGTCAGAAAAGTGACGTTGAGGAAAATCATCTTCAAGTATAAGGAAGTGCTTTCGGACTTGCCTGGATCTACTAACACTTGAAGGAATGCGAACTCAATCTCAGTACTGATGACCCGATCCGAGTGGCTCAATAACCGTTGCCACACTCCAGATGAACATTATCAAGAAGAAGCTGCTCAGATGGAGAAAATGGAGTCATTGAAAAATCATCTTCACCCTCCCATGCACCAATTGTTTTGGTGAAGAAAAAGGAAATGGATCAGTCAGATTTTGTACCGATTACAGGAAGTTAAATCAAGTGACTCAATTCGACGCGAGCCTATGCCAGATATAGAGGGGATCTTTGCCAAACTGAATAAAGCCAAGTATTTCTCCAAGATCGATTTGTGTAAGGTTTTTGGCAGTTTCCCCAAGCGAAAAGAAGATCAGCTGAAAACGGCCTTCAGCACACCAGAGGGACAATATACATGGAAGAGAATGCCTTTTGGAATGCGCAATGCCAGTGCGGTGTTTTCCTCGAATGATGAGAAAACTACTGGGACCACTGAAAAGAGAAGACATTCAAAACTTCATCGATGATGTCCTGATTGCTAGCGTGGATTGGAATGAACACATCCCCAGCATTGAATCAGTCCTCAAGAGACTGAAGGGGGAAAGGGTTTAACGCAAAGCCATCAAAATGTTTCCTAGGTTAAAAGGGAACTGTCTTTCCCTTGGGACACGAACTTGCCAATGGCACTCTCAAGCCAGAATCGGACAAAGTTGAGAGGCTATTGAATGCAGAGAGACCGCAGACTAAGAACAGATCAGAGCTTTCTTGGGTTTAAAGCAGGCTATTATGGGAAAATTTATTCCAAAATTTGCCGAGATTGCCACCCCGCTGACGGACGCAACCAAGAAAGGAAAGCCAGATCAGGTAAAATGGAATTCGGAATGTGGCGAGCATTAAAGTGCTCTGAAAGAGATTTCTTGCAAAGAAACCAGTAGTCATTCTACCAGATTGTAGGAAAGAATACGTATTGAAAAACCGACGCTTCAGACAAGGGCCCTGGGGGGCAGTACCCCTACAAGAAAAGGACGAGATCTAAGGCCTGTTGCCTACAGTTAGCAAGAAACTGAACAAGGCAGAGCAGAACTACTCCACCATAGAAAGGGAAATGTCTAGGCGTCGTATGGGCAAATTAAGAAATTTGGGGCCGTATTGTTTGGTGTACTTTTTCACGCTGGAAACAGACCATCGCCGTTTGAGTATCTCAAGAGATCAAAGACTGACAATGGAAGACTCATGCGCTGGCACTACAACTGCAGCACCCATTCCTTCTCTCTTCGAGTTATTTCGGGAGAAGAAAACATTGGGGCGACACATGTCAAGGAATTCACTAAACAGTATGATCCAAAGATAGCAAGTTAAATATGTGGTTGTAAGTCACATGTGTTGGCGAGATTTGTTAATTAGTTCGGCAGTGTGTCCCTTTGGCTACATTATATAGAATTAAAATGGCAGTCCATATGATACTGCATTTTATGACTGAGTTCAGATGATGAGTCAGTCGATATAAACTGCAAGTGGGGCATGGGATTATAATTGGGAGTCATATAAACCCGCATTTTGAGGGAAAAGTGTGTCCATACCTTTATTATTGAAAGTACGAATTGAGTTGATTTGCAAGCTGGCTGATCAGCATAAATTGTGGAGTATTTTCTATGATAGTTTATATTTGGACCGCATCGTTCTTGCGTCAGGAGTTTTGTAAAGAGGTGAGTTGTTACAATGCGGTTAAAAAGATTCTGTTCATGCACAGTGGCATGAACATTTATGTCCCATCATAGCACCTTGGGGTTTAGGAGAACACCGTTTTGGCATCACATTAAACACTCATCGTAGGAATATGAGTTGGGTTTAATTGATGTCTGGTGCCATTTTTGCACTGTTTCAGCATTGTTAGAGAACAATGGTTTATGTTGCCCATCATAGCACAAGTGGAGCGTTGGGGAAATGCTCGTTTTGGCATCGTGCTGGTCTCTCATCATAGGGGTTATGAGCGTGTTCCAGCAGATGTCGGGTGCCATCTTTGCACTGTTTCAGTATTGTTAGAGAACAATGGTTTAACGTGCCCATCATAGCACACTTGGAGTGTTAGGAGAACATCGTTTTGGCATCCCCATTAAACACTCATCGTAGGAGTATGAGTTGGGTTTAATTGATGTCGGGTGCCATCTTTGCACTGTTTCAGCATTGTTAGAGAACAATGGTTTATGTGCCCATCATAGCAAAGTGGAGCGTTGGGGAAATGCTCGTTTTGGCATCGTGCTGGTCTCTCATCATAGGGGTATGAGCGTGTTCCAGCAAGATGTCGGGGGCTATCTATGCACCGGTTTCATAGGGAAACAAGAGGCTTCGTTTTGCTACCCCTCATAGTAGCACTAGTGCGCTAAGGAATAAGGACTTAGGCAACCTTGGGTGACAATGTGGAACCCATTTAAATTCCATTCGTGTTGATTCTGGGGGATGTTGAAGTATATATGCTCCTTATCTACTTCTCTTGAAATGGCCTGTGCCTGCTAATTAGCTAAGGGAGGTAAGTCGTGTCTCAGGACACGAATTTAGCTCTCGCAAGTTTGCGTCATGGTCACTAACATGTGCTATGACGTATTTCGTTTGATCTTTAAGAACATAATATAGTTTCATTCATTGGCAGGGTAGAAAGGTTATGATGGGATACAATTGTTGGTTATTTTGGTGAAGTTTGAAATTTTTAAGATTGTTATTGAACTGAATTATTACTCTCGTTCCTTGGTTGGGCCAAACCAGTTGTTTAGTCTTGGGCTTATCTTGGATTAAAAAGAGTGTTATGACCCTGTTTTAATCTAAGCGGGGGCATATATGTAACGCGACAGCCCTCTCGACCAAACACCTGAAACCAATTCTGGACTTTTCCCCATAGAAATCCGCATCTTTTATCGTCCCCACAAATTACGTCACAGCTCTTCACGTATGCCGTGACGCAAAATATTGTCCAGGCTGCTAACTCGCAATTTAAATCATTTTTTTTTTCTCATAAACCGAAGCAGTTTCAAAACACCACGCTGCTTGTTGTATTTTATTTTTATTTTATCGGGGCCCGCGAATCCACAAGGTACATCAGCTTTTCGACGATGCATCAAATCTTCATGTGTCATTGCTAAGCACGTCGTCAAGACATCTCTCTAAGGAAATGACGGGAAAAAGAAAAAGGACAGTTAGGCTATTGGAGACGTGGGGAGAAAGCAGCAGCCAGTCAACGGGCAAATAATCGGAATCAAGAAGACGTTGTATCTTTCAATACCGCAAAATCACGGAGGAACACAGACGTTGAAAACATCGAATCGATGTCTCAACATTACCGTGGCCCGGGTTAGTGCTGAAAAACCACGTATCGAGCGCGCAGAGGACCGACCCTGAACCCAAACCTAGGGGCTCTGGCACGCTGGTGTCCCCTGGCGGCCGGGAAACTCTGGGCGTGCGCTCGGTGCTCCACCTTTTTCCAGTGAGTCTAGTCACACTCCTTATATTTTATATTTGTTATGTAGACTAAGGTAGTCAAGGGGAATATGTTCAATTGGTTTATTGAATGGATGTATAGTTTTTGGTGCGAAGATTGTCGCACTACATCAAAGTCCATATGTTAAATATTTTCATATCCCAAGTTTATTGTTCGGTAACAGAGTTATGGCCGACGTTGGTTAGGGTTGATTCATTGATATTACATCTTTATTGCAGACGGAGGAGAGTGCGCCCTGGGGGGAGTGGGGGTCATTCTCATTTCATGATCGTTCCATCTGCCATCTTTCTTTTTTATTTATTACGTCATCGTACCGCAGTAGACACATGCAGACATGGCACTACGCACTAGGTTGTGTGCATTTTTGTGGTCACGTCCCGTCTTTTCATATTAACAAATAAAATACACAAACAAGTCTGCTGCGGGGAGATTACTCGTGGAATAGGACCCTGATGCCACTTGCTCCTGTGCAGGTGGGTTGCTGCTTTTCTTTTTGGTTTTTTCTTCTCTTGGTTCTTCTGACAACCTCTACCGGAAGTCTGACCCACTGGACTGTCTTGGAGGTTGACGCCTCTTGGGGTCTATCAACTGGACCGTCTTGGACGTGGCGCCTTCAGAAGAGCAAGACGGGTCAAACCAACACTGTCAGCGTCGTCTGGGAGAGGACAACAGACGTCGAAGGGTTTACGCGAGATATAAAGATAAGAACAAATGCAAGACATTACCCCATGTAAAAGAAAAAAGAACATATTCATAATCACGCATACAGAATACACTACATCATTTGTGATTGAAGATTGTTGAAAATTTTATTTTTCTTTGAATCCGACGTTTAAATGTGGGTGTTGAGTTGTCGGCGAGTTCCTTGAGCTGAGGCGAGTTGTATATCAGCACCCCATTGGTGTGACACTGCTATTAGAAGCCATTGTTGACCATATTCACTTACACTTTATGACACAAGCGTTTTGTATTCTTTTTTTCTTTGTTCTTTTTTCTGCAATAAACCTAGCTGGTTTGGGTGCATAAAGATGTTTTTATTCAAGTGTCGAAGTAAGCGTTTTTTTTATAGGCTTTTCTAATCCTTTTGATAAAAAAAAGAAGAAATATATGCTATAGCTGGAGGATCGATGCGAAACAGGAAAAATTTTTCTACGTTTATACCGTAATTCAAAAGTCATTTTATCCACCAATGATTTGAAATCTAAGAAAGTGTATCCACAACTACAGGTACCGCAGTTTTGGCAGTTTTTTTTCCCCACTGATCGGCATACCTTAATTTCAGATTTGTTGCTACAGCAAGACAGCACGGGAGAGTTACGAAAGGGAAGTGACAATATGCATGAAATTTTTGTAGATCGCACCACTCTCTTAACACTGTCTTTTTTCTTTCTTTTAAATTTTTTTTTTTTTTTAACACTTGTTTCGAAACGATATTTTCTGCTATCGATACAACTGCCTACTGAGTATGACGGAAGACGCAGCATTGCACCAGTCGAACATTTTACACATATTTTGTTGTCAGCGGTTCAAAAAGCGTTCCAAAATGTGCTTTGAGTTTCAACTATGGACACACGTCATACATCTCATAAGTTTTCTTCGCTTATGAAGATTTTTTTATTAATAACTTTTGATGAGTTTTGGAGATGGGATGCTGATGCCTACGAGGTATTAAATTTGACTTACAACTTATTTTACTGGAGCATGTTTCTAACAGATTTTAAGACAGTGGCCATCTATAATCTATAACCTGATTCGTCAGGATTTGTATATTGAAGAAACATGTGACAAAAATTTGAATTTTATAGATCCAACATAAACACATCTTTGTCAAAAAGGTTTTGAAATACCTAAATTTGTCGCTAAAAAAAATCCGTTTCTTTGTGCTTTTATTTATATATATATATATATATATTATATATATATAAATATTTTATTTTATATATATAATATATATATATATATGTCTCTCTCCCCCTTGGGGAATATAAGCTTGCTGAAGGCTCATTTTGAGAAGCATTTATTTTATTTTTTCCCATCCACCCACTCAAGCACATTAGGCAGAATCATCTGCCACTGCAGGTATGAATGCGTATCTCCCCCCATTTCTTCAATCTAAGACATAAGAGCAAGCTTGTTTATAATTCAATATTTCTGCAGTCATTGCAACACCCAAACTGCTCTGTAAGTTGCTGGAACGGTGCTCGTACTTATCTGGAATTTATTAGTTTTTTTGTATTTTAGTCCCTTGCGGATTCATTCCAAGAACTGGCCCCAGCACTTGTGTCTTGAGGATATCTTTTTATATTTTCTACTTTTCACAAGAAAATGTAGCTTGTTTGCTCTTTCATGATTTTTTTTTGCTTCTTAGATGGCACCTTTGGTTGGTTTTTTGAAAACTCACAAACATACTACAGTATTGCACACCAAGCCTTTTCTGGGATTGCATTCTTCTTAAAACTGAAAAGGCGAGGAGTCAAATTACCACTTACCCGCGGTCACTGAGGAGGAAACCACCAAGTTTCCCAAATATCGGGATATGACCAGGAGTTATATGTTAGTGAGTTTCCCTCCCTATTGGAGGATGTCTCTCTCCCCCTTGGAGAATATAAGCTTGCTGAAGGCTCATTTTGAGAAGCATTTATTTATTTTTTCCCCATCCACCACTCAAGCACATTAGGCAGAATCATCTGCCATGAGTTGGAATGCGTATCTCCTTCTATTTCTTCAATCTAAGACATAAGAGCAAGCTTTGTTTATAATTCAATATTTCTTGCAGTCATTGCAACACCAAGCGCTCTGTAAGTTGCTGGAACGGTGCTCGGTACTTATCCTTGGAATTTATTAGTTTGTTGTATTTTAGTCCCTTGCGGTTCATTCCAAGAACTGGCCCCCAGCACTTGTGTCTTAGAGGATATCTTTTTTAATTTTTCTACTTTTCACAAGAAAATGTAAGCTTGTTTTGCTCTTTCATGATTTCTTTTGCTTCTTAGATGGCACCTTTGGTTGGTTTTTTGAAACTCAACAAACAATTACAGTATGGGACACCAGCCTTTTCTGGGTTGCATTCTTCAATAGAAAAGGCAGAGGAGTCAAAATTTCCACTTACCGCGGTCCACTGAGGAGAAACCACCAAGTTTTGAAATATCGGTATATGACCGGAGTTATTAGTTAGTGAGTTTCCCTCCTATTGGAGGTATTCTCTCTCCCCCTTGGAGAATATAAGCTTGCTGAAGGTCATTTGAGAAGCATTTATTTTATTTTTTCCCCATCCACCCACTCAAGCACTTAGGCAGAATCATCTGCCACTGCAGGTATGAATGGGTATTCCCCCTATTTCTTCAATCTAAGACATAAGAGCAAGCTTTGTTTATAATTCAATATTTCTTGCAGTCAAAGCAACACCAAGCTGCTCTGTAAGTTGCTGGAACGGTGCTCGGTACTTATCCTTGGGGAAATTTTTTAGTTTGTTTATATATATAAATATATAATATATATTAATAATATATTTTGCCCTGGTGAGACAAACATGGAGAGGTGCCAGAGTTATACCCCGGTGAAGACAGCCCGCTGTGCTGATGGCGGAGGACACATCGATAGATCGATGGGGAACTTGAGTTGTCCGTTAAGCGCCTTGGCCAGTCCGCAAGCTGATTCAGTTTACGCAACTCACGAAGTTGCACCCCTTGTGTTTGAGATGTGAGCAGGATGCTGTCGAGCTCATCTTACAGAATTGTTTTATTATCTTGTAACACAGCTGTTTGCTCCATCAGACTGAATTCATTGAAGTAGTCTCATGTTTCTGTGGGATATTTTTGTATATAAATAACATCCTTAATGGTTTACAAGGATTTAGTTTAATTTCAGTCCACAATGATTCAACGAGACATTGTTCCAGTTTCTGAATTGTGTCAATGTAGCTGAACGGAAACGAGACAGTAGCAAATCCGTTTCTTTTGAGGTCACAGGGTCACGACGAATAATATTAGGTTTAAGATCGGGAATCTTGAGGTGGGAATCATAAATTGGCTCTCGCAGAAGCGATTCACAGAAACAGAATATGTGAAAATGATTTCCAATTAATTGTTCAAAATGACCGCGATATTATCCTGCTTGCACGATTAATGTCTAAATAACATAACTGAATCCTTTTTTTAAGCCAAGGGTTAAAAGTCTAGATCATAAGTGTTCAGACTGGAAAAGGACAAGGGTATTCAAATCAACATCTTTCAAAAAATCGGAATAGAACCATGGGATTTAAACAGTTAAACTAACCACGAAACACAAATATCCATTGTGCTCCCAGTTTGAGGAGATGAGTGGTTGCTCGTCCTTCGTTTTCATTGTCTTGAACGTTGATTTGTCTTGCCTGAAGAAGACCAAAGAGGTCGAAACGCGTCGCGTTTTATCTTTTCATTTGTTTGTCTCTTTCTTTCGGCTGAATAGTAATTTTTCTTTTAAGTTTGTTTCAGTTTCCGCTGCCACTTATCTCATGTTGAAATGAACAAATATGAAAGACTGCCTGTAATCAGTAATGAACATAAGTCATGCGCAAAGATGCACAATATACAAATCTCACAAACCCAGTGGAACTGGTCTGATTATCCGTCAGTGTTGCGTTACACAGTGACATGAGTCTGAAGTGACATGAGTCTGACAAAACATCAACAACTCCTGTGTGCTGCACCTGCAGCAAAGTACACCCGCATGTTGTTGCAGAGCCCACACACACACAAACGCTGGCACAAGTGCGCCCCACCCTTCTCCATAGCTATGTTTACAGGCATGCGTTCTAAACCTCGCATGTATGTGGTAAAATGAATATTTTATGGTGTGGGAGGGAGAGTCAAGGCAGGAAGCGAAACGGAAACGGGGGTGGGGGCGTGGGCCAGAGGGGGCAAGAGAGGAATTTGTGTGTGTGTGTGTGTGAGTGTGTGGAGGGGGGCGGGGGGGGGGGGGCGGAAGAGGAGAAGAGGGCGGACGAGGGAAGAGTGAGAATGTCATGCGGCTGATCGTCAAATATACACTCTCTACAACAGGCAGACTGTAATGACGACGGTTCTTTGTGCCAATCAGAGAACATTAGTATATGATGCATGGGGATCTAAAGTCATAGCTGAAATGATGCGACAAAGATTTCTTATCGGGCCTTTTGGCTCTACAGACACTATTCATCATGTTCAAATCGAAGATGAAGTGGAATTTAAACGGAAGGAAGCTGAACTGGAAACTGCATCGTTTGAACCTTGTTTTACACCTCTTGTCTTTTTCATTTACACACACACACACACACACACACACACACACACACACACACACACACACACACACACACATATATATATATATATATATATATATATATATAAATATATATATATATTATATATATATATACACTTGATTAAAATTGAAACTGAAATCGGGATATTTCTTGTGCGATTCCTCGAGATGTGACACATGTAATCATGGAGAAAATCTTAAGACTCTCATTTCACCCTGGGACAAAAGGAAATGGCACATAAAACATAATTTAAACTGCAGAACAATGAATGTTGTCTATATTCTAAAATGCAAAACACATCCTGATCATTGGTACGTAGGATCAACAAAAAAAACTGAAATTAAGATGGGCAAATCACAAATCCGACAGTAAATTGCAGAAAACAAACAAATGCACAGTTGCTAAACATGTTTGTTCAACACCTCATCCAGAATTTGGAAATTTAGAATTTCAACAGATAATAGCAATTGATAAAGTCTTTGACGAAGATAAACTTTTAGAGAGAGAGAGAGATATTCTGGATGTGTAATCTAGAAACTGTTTTTAGTGGCTTGAACACCAGAAAAGAATTCACCTCTTTAAGAAGAGTCCAGTGTGATTTATCACAGTGAATACAATGTTACTTTAACTTACGGGTTGTCAGACCTGGTGTGGCCACTGTCGATCGGTGTGACCGTTGGAACCCATGACTGACTGATAAAAGTTACTGGATAGAATCCCCCCCCCCACCCCCCTTTTTTAGAATGATAAACAATGTTGTAATAAATAGATATAATAAATCACGAGTCAAGTATAAACAGGATCTCAAATGGATTGAGAAATGACTTTTCACTCACATGTAAGCGCTCCCAACGCCCCCCCCCCCCCCATTTCTTTTTGATTCTTGAATGTTCGGATATGTGCGGTTCGCTCGTGTGGGACAATTTTGCATGTGATTTTAAAGAAGATGTTTGAAGCCGTCCTTAATTTGACCAAAGACTGTACGCCCTCCGTAGGGCGAACTATCTTTGATTTGACTGAGCAGCTAAATATGCAACCCTGTGTCCATCATTTAGTGCCATGCCATGAAGCTCATTGAGCGAAAATTTGTGAAGACAAAAAAAATGAAACTGAACAACACTGTGTTTTTATCTGTCATATATATATATATATATATATATATATATATATATATATATATATATATCAATATAAACATAGCTTGCTTTTATGTCTTAGACTGAAGAAATAGGGGGAGATAAGCATTCATATCTGCAGTGGAAGACAATTCTGCCTAATTGCCAGTATGTGCTTGAGTGGGTGAATGGATATAATAAATGCTTCTCAAAACGAGCCTTCTACAAGCTTACAGTCTCCAAGAGGGAGACAATCTCCATAACTCCTGGTCAGATACCGGTATTTCGAAACCTGATTGTTTTCTCCTCAGTGACCTCGGAAAGTGCTAACGCGACTCATCTGCCTTTTCGGTTTTAAGCAGAATGCTATCCCAGAAAAAGGCTGGTGTGCGATACCATAGTATGCTTGTTGAGTTTAAAAAAAACAACAACCAAAGGTGCCACATAAGAAGCAAAAGAAAATCATGAAACAGTAAAACAAGCTACATTTTCTTGTGAAAAGTAGAAAATATAAAAAGATAGCCTCTTAAGACACCAAGCTGCTCTGTAAGTTGCTGGAATGGTGCTCGGTAACTTATCCTTGGAACACACACACACACACACACACACACACACACACACACACCACACATATATATATATATATATATATATATATATATATATATATATATATATATATATATATATATATATATATGAATGGTGGTCAAAGGCCAAAGGAAAAGCCAAAAGAGACATGATGATTCAGGAGATGAGAAAAGAAGAAGACCAAAAAAGACTCCAAAAAGCAGTCCAGCAGAGCCAGCAAGGGCAATGGACAACGTGGGAGAATGCACTCCAAAGAAGTCTCACTTGGAATGACATTTGGCACATGGCCCCTCTCAGGATCAGCTTCATTCTCAGATCTGCATATGACCTTCTGCCCTCAAATGCAAACCTGGTGAAGTGGGGGAAAACAGACGATCCTGCATGCCCCCTCTGCCATGAAAAACAAACAGTGGAGCATGTTCTAAGCTCATGTAAAGTAGCCCTGGCTCAAGGAAGGTACACATGGAGGCACAACCAAGTGCTCAAAGAAATTGTACAAGTAGTCTGGGCTAGTACCAACACCACAAAAGGGCGAATCAGGACTCCAAAAGCACCCGCAACATTCTTCACGGCAGGAGGCAGCAAATCATGGCCAAGAACAACATTGCCACTCGAAACATGCAGGCAGAGTCTGCTGGATGGGGCAGATGACTGGGAGTGCACTGCAGACCTCCCAGAATGGAAGAGTCACCCAGAGATCATCAGCAAGAGTGGCATGAGACCAGACATTGTAGTCCACTCTAAGTCAACCAAGCAGCTGATCATGATCGAGCTCACGGTGCCATATGAGAACAGAATGGAGGCAGCTCAAATCTACAAGACTGAAAAGTATGCTGATCTGGCAAACAGCCTGAGGAGAGAAGGCTATCAGGTCAAAGTCCTCACTGCAGAAATTGGAGCTAGAGGATTTGTAGGAACGTCTGCATACAGCCTCATGAAACAGCTCTCAGTTGCAGGGAAGGAAAAAACCAGAGCCCTGAAAGCAATGGCAGAAGCGGCAGAGAGGTGTTCAAGCTGGATCTGGTCAAGGAGGAACAAAAGTGAACTTCATAAGGCTTAATTTTCCCTACAAATATCAGGTGTCCCTGTGGCTCAGTGGTTAAAGCGCGAGTCATTAAGTAGAAAATGAGCATGTCCAGAGGGTCATGGGTTCGAATCCCAGCCATGGCTCGTCCCAAGTTGGGGGAAAAAAAAGGGGCAGCAGAGGGACATCCGGAGTCATGAACCGGGTGTGGCCCAACCCCCCTAGAGTGTCAGGAGATAAGGGCCGAAACACTTGCTTGAAGGGGGCTTCTCTTCTGAGGACTCTCTGCTGCCACGCTCTCCACGAGTTTCTTTCTATCATATATATATATATAATATATTATATATATATATATATATATATATATATATATATTGTCATTAGCTGGAAGAATTAGTGGCTTTGACTTGTTGGAGAAGGGGAAAAAGAACAACTTAAAACGCCAAGAAGCTGGGTAATGGGGCAGAGAATGCTATTGTAGCATTTGAGGTGCGACACATGATAACTGTTTTGTGTAGGGATAGATTGAATGTAAATAGACCTGTCAAAAAGACATCGGGGGAAGGTAACGCCTGTCTGTCCATCGCAAATATAGTTTTCTTTTCTTGGTTTCTGGGTCAAACACATGGATCTAAAGAGTCCATCATTTGATGTGTTGATGTACGCTTCGGAATAACGATTGGAAGGGGAGTGTGGTGGTGGTCCACACTTTTGATTGATTAATACCAGAGCATCCATGCACTTACAGTTTGAGGAAAGATGAGAAAGATCTGTCTCAAGTTAAGCACTTTGACAGCATAAGTTTCTTGTGAAGGTCGGTCAGTCAATCATTCCCTGGCCGCTGGGGTCGTTGGGAGGACGTGATGAAGCAGCCGCCGTGTCTCTCCAGGCTCTTCTATTGGTGGCTGTCGTGAGATCTGGCATGGTCATTTTGGTCCAGTCCTTTATATTGTCGGACCAGCTCTTTCTCTGCCATCGTCGTCTGCGCCCTCCTTCAACGGTACCTTGAAGGATGGTTTTGAGGAGGGTGTTGTGACGAATGATGTGGCCAAACCATGCCATCTTTCGTCGTTTGACGGTTGCCAGAAGTGGTTCGTGGGGCCCAACTAGGTTAGTGACCAGGTTCCGCACATAATCATTGTGCGGTAAATCTTCCATACCTGTCTTGTGCTTGCTCCGGTCCGTGATCTTGTTCGGAGTATGGAACTTCTCCATGAAAAACGACTTCGTCATTGGACTTCTGCTGCCAGATGTGCTTGAGTTTTTAGGATTGGGATGTTTAATAATAAATTTTAAAAGTATTTTAAGGTCTCTGCCGAATAACGTAAGACATGCCGATCATACGACAAAACACGACGCGTTTCGACCTCTTAGGTCTTCTTCAGGCAAGATACACAACACTCAGGACAACGACAATGAACGAGCAATCACTTATCTTCACCAACTTCGGCGAAAGATGGGCGTTGAATACGTTAGTCGGCGTAGTCCTTAAAACACCTTTAAAATTTGTTAAGATTTCCGCCTGCAGTCGCCTCCCTTTACAACTCGATCTGTTTTATAATAGTTTAGAGAGACTTTCATTTGAACCCCACCACAGAGTCACCAGAATCAGGGTTGTAGCATAACACGAAGTTCTGTGAGTCAAAGCACAAAGTACAAGGGTGGAGAAGAAATAGCTCACAATGTTTACACAATCTTGATACGTTTCACGTCGTAGTGACCAGCACAGTGCCTTTATGCGTTGGAACAAATAAATCAGTCGACTGAAATTGTTAATTATCACAACGTGTGCTTGATTTGATAATAAATAAGCAACAAAAAGACCACCAGAGAGAGAGAGAGAGAAAGAGAGAGAGAGAGAGAGAAGAGAGAGAGAGAGAGAGAGAGAGACAGACAGACAGACAGACAGACAGACAGACAGACAGAGACACAGAGAGAGACAGAGTGAAAGAGAGAGGGAGGGAGGGAGAGAGGGCTTGGAGTGTGTGTGTGTGTGTGTGTGTGTGTGTGTGTGTGTGTGTGTGTGTGTGTGTGTGTGTGTGTGTGGAGACACGACAACATTCTTTATTTCGGAGGATGATAGGTAAATATACAAGCACTTTTTTTTTGACAAAAAGACTTGTTTTGCCTGTACAGTGACTATATTTTTCAGGAGAAAAAGAAAATCATGTTGGAACAAACGACAGTAACTCACAAAAAAAGACACACAGACCCCCCCCCCCCACACACACACACACACACGCACGCGCGCGCGCGCGCGCACACACACACACACACACACACACACACACACACACACACACACACACACACACACACACACACAAAACCAACAGCCACCACCACCAGCTTCACAAATACACAAAATGAACAAAAAAGTAACAGAAAAAGGTGTGATATCAGTGAAGTACAAGATTTGAAATGAAGAGAGAGAGAGAGAGAGAGAGAGAGAGAGAGACAGAGAGACAGAGACAGAGGAGAGAGAGAGAGAGAGAGAGAGAGAGAGAGAGAGAGAGAGAGGAACTCACTTCCAATGGCGAAGAGAGCACAAGGACAGACGTGTTCA
>CM031599.1:32739128-32741628 GCA_018398815.1 Conus ventricosus | reverse complement strand
CTTGAGCGACGCAATGCTGGTCAGGAGAGCGAGGTTGTGCCAACCAGTGACAGCGTGAATGAGCACGTGCAACACACACTGCGTGCTGAATCAAAACATTTCTCTTTTTTGCTGTGGAATGTGAATGGGTTGTTGACAAAAATGTATGATTCCGATTTTACTTCTTTTGTTTGTAAATTTGATTTTGTTTGTTTAGTTGAAACATTCATAGAGGAATGTCAGTGTGATGCTTTTGCTGGATACAGATTGTTTTGTAAACCTGCTGTAAAATTTACTAAACATGGTAGACGTTCGGGAGGACTTGTTTGCTTGATAAAAAATGACCTTTTCCAGTATGTCAAAAGTGTTGATGTTGATCATGTCAATTGTTGCATCTTTCTGATTGACAAAGAACTGTTTGGACTGGATAAAGATATTCTGTATGTTTGTACATATATACCTCCAGAAGGATCTCCTTTCTACACTCATTTTGATATAGACAATGGCATTAGTATGCTTGAAGAGTGTTTAACTGATTTTCTATTACAGAGTGACGTGTATGTTATTTTAGTTGGTGATTTGAACAGTAGAACTGCTGATGTTTCTCAAGAATACTCTGTGAAAAATGATTTTGACCCACAATTCAATAATTTGTCTCTTAATTTGACCGGCAATCAAACGATCTTACTTTGAACAACTATGGGAAATTATTATTGAACATGTGTACTGCATTAGATCTGAGTATTTTGAATGGCGTGTGTAGAGGCGACCATGAAGGTTGCTACACATTCATATCTGATTCTGGAAGCAGTGTCACAGATTATTTTATATTCTCACGTGAACTTTTTATGATATTGTTTGACTCCTGCAAACTGTCTATTGTTGAACGTATTGATTCTGACCATTTGCTAGTGACTGCAGGCGTTGTTGTCCCAAAGCAACATTTATCTGATATTTGTACGCAAAAAGAGGATTTTGTTGTATACAAACTTTTGTGGGACGACAAGTGTGCTGATAAATATACCAGTATTTTGTGTAGTGAGGAAACACGTACCAACATTGACCTTGCGATTGATTTAATTGATGTTAACGTGAACGATGCTCTTAAAGCTTTAATGATTGTATAAGAGTAAGTGCTGAATCCATGAAAACACGTATATCATTTGATAACAATGAAAATTCAAGTAAATGGTTTGATTTAGAATGCAAATTTTGTAAAAGAAATGCCAAAAGATTGTTGCAGATATTTCGCTGTTCTGTAAAATTTGAAAAGAAAAAAGAATTGATTATCGAAAAAAGAAATGAATATGTTATTGCCAGACGTGAGTATAAAAATTTATTAAAGCAGAAGAAGAAGCAATTCAACAAAGCCTTATTAGACAAACTTGTATTGACTGTGAGAAATCAAAAGGAATTCTGGGACATTGTTCATAATGCATCTTTCAAAAGGAAACAGCCTAGAAATAACATATCAATTGACTCTTGGTTTCAACATTTTAAAGCTTTGCTGGAAACGGATGCTGACAACATAGTAAATGAGGACTCAGTTGAAGACACGGAAGACTATATGAATCGTCCAATCTCTAAAGAAGAAATACTGCTTGCTTAAGAAAATTAAAAAACCGTAAAGCAGCTGGTCCCGATGGCATTATTGGCGAGCTCTTTAAGTATTCGAATGAACAGGTTATACATTTTTTCTTAAAATTATTTAATAAACTATTTGATGATGGTATATTCCTGACAACTGGACTGATCTGTTATTCAGCCAATTTTCAAGAAAGGTGATATAAATAACCCCAATAATTATAGGGGAATTTCTTTGAGTGATATAGCAGTAAATTATTTGGTATGGTGATAAATAACAGATTGCAAGAATGGGTGGAAGGAAACAATATCACAGGTGAATATCAAGCTGGATTCAAAAAAGGATACTCAACAGTCGACCACATGTTCTCTTTACTCGCTCTCATACAAAAGCAGTTCTGTTACAATCGAAAACTTTATGTTGCATTTATAGATTTCGAAAAAGCTTTTGATACGATAAATCGAAATCTTCTCTGGCCAGTTCTCTTAAAGAATGGTATTAAAGGTAAGTTATTTAAATGTATTAAAAGCATGTACAATGGTGTTAAAGCAAGAGTTAGATGTGGTTCTACGTTTACTGATTACATTGCCTGCACATCAGGCTTAAGACAAGGAGATGCCTGCAGCCCTGTTCTGTTCTCTCTTTTTATTAACGAGTTAGCTATAGGAGTTATCAACAATGGAAGACATGGTGCTAGTTTTCACTTGACGTGTATGAATTATTTATTCTATTGTTGGCTGATGATGTTGTTTTGATGGCGGAGACAGTTACAGGTTTGCAGACACAATTGAACAGCCTGCAGCATGCCGCTCTATCTCTTCAGCTTAAAGTTAATATGACAAAAAGTATATATTATAGTCTTTCGGAAGGGTGGCTATTTGAGTGTGAGAGAAAATGGTTATATGATGGTGTTACAATGCCTGTAGTTAACGTGTA
>CM031599.1:32696628-32734128 GCA_018398815.1 Conus ventricosus | reverse complement strand
GCCCAACGGTTTTATTTAATTGTCCAAATCAAGAGAGAGAGAGAGAGAGAGAGAGGAGAGAGAGAGAGAGAGAGAAGAGAGAGAGGGGGGGATTTTAGGGCGAGGCCTAATCTTACTATCTGTCCTTTTCATGCATACATTATTTCAACAGATACTGAATACACTGACAATTCAACATAACAACACTACAGTGTTACTACAGCGCTTTAATTGAAATTACAGAAAAAAGACAGTTTGAGATGATATTGCATAAATTATTGAGATGCGATTGCCATTTTAACTCTCTATGTATCGTTACCCCTAAAACACGATGCTCACCTACTTGTTCGATAGAAGTACCATTCATCTGAAGTTTTGGGTGCTTTTGGCGGGAGTTTCAAATCATAAATCTGGTTTGGGCTGGGTGTTTGACCATTGAGTTTGAATTACACCAGTATGGCACTTCACTTAAACTTTCTCGAAAGATGCTTCTATCGTCTGTAGATCATTACCATTTGTTTGGAGAGACAAGTCATCAGCAAATAAATCTCTCGTGACTTTTCCATCTGATATGGATAGTGGTAAATCATTGATGAAGACGTAGAATAGGAGGGGGATTCCCACTGAACCTTGTGGGACTCCATGTATGACAAAGTCTGAAGAGGATTCAGCTGAACAGAGAGAGAGAGAGAGAGAGAGAGAGAGAGAGAGAGAGAGAGAGAGGAGAGAGAGAGAGAGGAGAGAGAGAAGTATGTGTAAGAAGAACGAGGAGCGAGGGAGGAACAAAAGAGGTTAGGGAGGAAGAGCGGAGAAGGGAGGAGAAACGGAGAAAGAAAGGGCAAAATGTAGAGAGGCAGACTCATTGAGGTAGACGGGTAATAGATAGTAGAGGCCATTCTTCCCCACGTTGACATTCATATCACTTCAAGCCATCTTCTCTCTGCCGTCCTAACGCACTCACTGGCGTCACTCCCCCCCCCCCCTGCACCCCTCCCCATCACACCACTACCCCTGTCTTCTTCAGGTCACTATCTCTTGCTGGCCTCTGTCTGTCTGTCTGTCTGTCTATCTGTCTGTCTGTCTCTCTCTCTCTTTGTCTCTATCTTTGTGTCGGTCTGATCTGTCTGTTTGTCTCTTTGTGTCGGTCTGCCTGTCTGCCTGTCTGTCTTTCTCTCTCTGTCTCTGTCTTTGCCTCTGTTTCTGTCAATCTGTCTGTCTCTCTCCCTCCTGTCTCTCTCTCTCTCTCACTCTCTCTCTCTCTAACCGATGTCCCCACTCCCTCTCTGCGATTCATAAAAGAGCGAACCTTCCTGATGAGTTTACTGAGTGTTTCTGATTCTGTTCCCAAATAGATCAGATTGATAGACGAAAACTTTCAGGTTAGTGAAACAAACAAAAACAAAGCAAAACAAACAAACAAAGAAACAAACAAACAAAGAAACAAAAAACCGGATTACATCCAAGAGTTATCGACCCTTACGTAGTTTCCGGTGATTTCCCTTGTTGTCTGGAGATGGGTTTCGCGTGTTTGTGGGAGTAAGCATGTGAGAGTGAAAGAAAGACAAGGAACAAACAACATTTGTTAATGAGGGAAAAGAATTAGCGCAAACTAGGTTTCTTTACATTTTATCCAAGCGAGAAAAAAGGTGTAAGAAACACCAAAAAAAAAGTCGGTGCAAACATATCAAATTTCCAGTAACAGCACAGCGGATCACCTTGAGAACAGACAGACAGACAGACATACACAGACACACACACACACATACACACACGCACTCACACACACACACACACACACACGCGCGCGCGCGCCGCAGATAAAGAAAGAAAGAAAGAGAGAGAGAGAGAGAGAGAGAGAGAGAGAGAGAGAGAGAGACAGAGACAGAGACAGAGACAGAGAGACGTGGGAGGAAGTCTATAGAGTAACTAGTTAGTTCAGAAAAAAAAATTGTTTCCACCCGTGAAGAGACTTTAAATGCAGATCCAGTGTTTATTCGACCTTCGCGAAAGCCTCTCTGTATCTCTCTGTCTGTCTGTCTGTCTGTCTCTCTCTCTCTCACACACACACACACTCTCTCTCTCTTTCTCTCTCTCTCTGTCTCTCTCTCCCTCTGTACGTGCGCGTGCAAGCATGTGTGAAGCGACTGACAAGCTCATTATCCAGCGATGGACGCCGAGGACGTACGGCATTTCCAAAGGCACATCAGACCTACGGCCTCTCCCTTTCCTGCCTGTTCCTTGGATTCCCATCTTCCTGTCATTTCTCACAGCCAGCCAGCCACAAACTGACCCTGGAACTGGACCAGACAGGTGACAGAACCATCCATCACCCCTTTCCTGACATCCAACGACAACTGACCATTGGCGGACTTAACGACAACTGACCATTGGCGGACTTAACGACAACTGACCATTGGCGGACTTAACGACAACTGACCATTGGCGGACTTAACGACAACTGACCATTGGCGGACTTAACGACAACTGACCATTGGCGGACTTAACGACAACTGACCATTGGCGGACTTAACGACAACTGACCATTGGCGGACTTAACGACAACTGACCATTGGCGGACTTAACGAACCGCACGAGGAAAGGGCAAACCACATCGATGTCGGATCGAAAAGAAACAAACAGGTCGACCGCCAACAACGGGGCGGAACTCCTTCCCCTTCCTCAATCCACCCTCCTCTCCCTCCCTCCCTTACCCTATACAATAATTCAGAAAGGAGTTTGCCGGCGAAGATCTTCAAACTTCCGATCCAAACGTTTGACTAAGGAGCTGGGATTAAAAAAAAATGCAGATTGGACACTTTGAGAAGTAGCAAAGGGAAAACTCAAAGTGGTCTTTATTTGTTGATTTTGTTGTTGTAAATGGTATATAGTTTCTTTCTGGAAAGGGCATGATTCTGCCCACCTTTTGAGAACAGCGAGTTTGCAGCGGTTAATCCCCCAAACGTGGGATAGGATCGCAGTAAGGGGCAACTTAGCTGGTAGTTTGGAATGCCAGTTAAGAGGCTGGTCACTCAGCAGACAATTTGGCTACGGCTGGTCTGTGCAGACTGGTTTAGAAGAGCATTGGACTTCGGCGACATCGTAATTGGTGTTGCCTTTGCTGAGGAGAACTTGAGCCTCTGTTTGACCAAGGCTGGTCTGGATGGCTTGGTCTGGAAGACTGATTGTAGGCCGAGGAGACAGCCCTGAGAGACCTTGGAGCCGTAGCTGATGTTGTCTTTGCTGACGTGGACTTGAGATTTTAGAGAGGTAAATTTTCGCAGTAGGAGTCGTTGGCGACGGAGTTAACACATGCTGGATTTTGCCCTAGATACGGAGTCTGAGGGGTCTGTATTGATGTCCCTCTGCACTCCTCCAGATCCAGCCACTTACATGACAGTCGGCCCCGTTGTTTGTCGGGCCATATGGGCTAGAACGTCAGTTCAAGAGCAGCCCGGCGTAGCCGGATCTGGCCTCATTAGACACTTCTAGTGGTTCCATTGCGATTCAGGCGTGGCGATGGCCACAAAGGGGGTTTCTGGAAAGATCTTGTTGAAATGGGCTGGGAGGCCTATATACTCCCAGCGTCCTGGCTCTAAGGCCAAACAGAGTGTAGTGAAGGCTGTGACGCTGATTCCATTATTCAGTTGCTTGTGTATGTAAAACTATGTTGATGGCTTTTGCCTATGGTTTGGGTATGTGTTACCTAAAGTGAACGCAGATAGAGTAATATCTTAGCGAAACAATAGTAGTAAATGGAAGTTAAAAGTTCTCTGTTCTTACATTTTTATTGTTCAAACTCCATTTTCTTATTAACTGGAAATGTGAGATACCAAATTTGCACCGTCAGCTATGCAAGTAACTCTGCAACTCAGGAGGGGCTGGCGTTTAATAAGAATGAGAATGAAACTGAAAGTAGCAAATCAGTATTATCACAGATTGTATTGCTAGTAATCAACAAATCGATGCCAGAAAACAAAGATCACAGACGTTGCCGTCTTTTATTGTGATTAGTGGATCAAGTTTAATGCGCACCCTGCAGGTTCCAAATTGGCTTGTGGACGTCGCCATTGTTTGCTGGCGAGACGGAAAGGGTTAAGTCACAGTGACGAAACCGCGCGGCGGCATGTGCAAATGATTAAGATACTGTCAGTGAAGGTCGTTTTTGATGATTCCTCTGTGTGTCTGGGTTGCTACCTATCTACAAACGAATATTTTACCTGTTTGTTCGATTGTTTTATTATTTGAGCGACTGAATGGTCGCGTGGTTATTTGGCCGAGTAATTAGGCAGATAATTACTGGATACTGTTTGGTTGTTTGTGCGTTCATGTTGCTATTTTGTGTGCAAATAGCCATGGGTCAGTCTGCTTATTTGTTTGTTGCATCGGTTAGTTTGTGAGTGCTTATTTGTTCTATATATTTACGCCGTGGGCCCGTTGCAGGGCTGAAAAGCAGCAGCCATTGTTGGGCCGGGGTGTAGGCCTGACGTGATGAAACGTGAAGAGCCGTAGCATGTAGCACGCACTGTCCTGAGGTGGGTGTGTCTACGGAGAAAGAAAAATAGCTTTTAGTTGGCTGGTTGGTGTGCAATATGTGTCCTTTTTTCATTTTGATCATATATGTGGACACCGCACAGATTATTTTGTTTTTTACGATTGAGTAATTGCTACACGGCCAAGTGATGCCTTGCTATTGAAAATTAGATGTAGATTTTCACTAATTTCATAAATTGTTCATAAACTCCTGCCATTCGCAACGGGAAGTTCCTTTCTTGTGTATTTTATGATGCTCATTGATAACACTGCTATAATCCCTGCTTTTGACTGTTCGTAATCCTGCTGTTCGCAACGGGGAGCCCTTTGCAAAGACACGTGTTTACCTCCTACCGTTCGCAACGGAGATGCCTTTTGTGCATTTTGTAGTGAAAACTTGAACCTTAATTTTGATAATGTCGATGTGCTGCAGGGACTATATTATTTTAATATATAATTTCACAATTTCATTATGAACGTTTGATACTTGTCTTCGCTTAATTTGAATGATTAGTGTCTTATTAATGTTTGATCTCTTCCCTATGAAGCTATTCCTCGTGTTGAATGATTATGTTTTCCTGCATATGCTTTTTATACCTCATGTTTATGATCATTATTGTTTATGTCTTAATTGGTCGGTGAGATTGGTTTGGTTCAAACTGGTCCGTTGGTCCAACTATGATTTGAAATAAATGAGGGAAACCAACGAGGTGGTATTGATGTGGAGATTATGTGCCCCCTCGCTCTTCTATTCCTTCCCATCCTCTTCTCCGCCTGTCTCCACTTTACATTTCGATTAAATTTCATGATCCTTGTTTTTTTTTATGTTGTGTTCCCATTTGTCAATTTCATTTCGAACACAAAGACACATTTCTGCGATTCACACAAAAGGAGTTGATGTCGATGACTGACAACGCTTTGCTGACATGTGTAAAGCAGCGTTAAGAGTGAACGTGAAAACTTACTACAAAAACACATGACTGTCATACGTGAATTAGCATACAAAGAAACCGTGAAAAGGAAGGGCCAAAATGACCACCTTTTGTTGACTGACACGTATCAGCCAGCATGCATAGTGCGCGTTAAAACACTCCAAGGAAACGCAACATGATTTATTGACAGTTGTCAATCAACGCCAAAATATAATGAAACGAAAAAACAGAATGCAAAACAACGCTTATCGTATGGTTAATACACTTGCTTTATGGTCAATGTAAAAGAGACAAAAGAATATTCCACAAAGATGTCTTCTTCAAACATCACACACACAGACAGGAAACACACACACACACCACACACACACACACACACACACACACACACACACCACACCACACACACACTCACAAACGCGCATTCCCGCACGCACGCACGCGCGTATGTGTTAACCTCGGGTGATGTCGATGGAGGAAAGGACTAGCGCACAGCCAAACACACTCACAGCTTGCTTACAATCTCATTCATATATCATGCATTCGTCACATCAAACCACTAGTAAAGTCTATAACTTTACTACACATGATCATAGAACGAAACATCAATGCATATGGAATCAATGAAATAAAACATTCTCTCTTTCCTGAACTTCACAAAATCATTTATCTAAAACATCATTAACTAACCCGGGTATAAATAGATTTCTACTTTACCTGGCCAGGTGATCTTAACTATTCACGAATCACTGTCTTTTCTTTTCTTTTTTTTTCTTTCTTTTCACTGTCACTTTCACAAGCACGACACAACTGCTGGCACTGGTCTTGGTCTGCTGGCGCCTGGTCAGGTGAGACTGTTGGCACTGGCGTTGGTCTGTCGATGAAAGTGGCGCTGGCCAAGTATGAGGTCGAACCCAGTGAAGATAGAACAGTGACTATCAACATCGATCTGTTCTCCTTTCTTTCTTCCTGCATTAACGCATTGCACTCTCTCTCTCTCTCTTCTAGTCTGCTTTTATCAAATGGACATGGTTGCTTTTCTTTTCTTTTTTCTTTTCTTTCTTTTCCTCTTCATTAGTTAGCAACTCTCTCTCTCCACATCTCTCTTTAGTCCTCCTCTGCAGACTATCTCCTGCTAATCTCTCAACTTGGTTCTCTTCTCTCCTCCCCTCATCTCTCTGCTCTTCTCTCCTCAGAGATTACACTCAGACCTCTCTCTCTCTGTCTCTCTGTTCGTTCTCCGCTCGTTCTCCCGTTCTCTCACTCTCACATCCTTCTTATTCCGTTCCGATCTGTCCAAAAAGGGCGAGTACCATTGGTCAGTATTTTTACCCCTGATACCCGAAGTTATCTCCTCTAATTCCATTGGATATTCAAATCATGACAGTCACGCCTACACGCCTTACTCTCTGTGGTGGTCAATTGGTCATTTAATTGATTAGCTAGATTTCACCCCCACCACGCACTACCTTCCCCCTTTCCTACTTAACTGGCGCCCGTGTGGCTTAAGTCGTGGGCACTAGTCACTCTAAATTGGCTAGATGAGTCTGGCCCAGGCACTGAGATCGGTCGGGCAGACATCGAGGCGTCGGTCAAAGCTGCTTAGTCCGTCTAGCCGGACAGACCGTCTTTGTGCGAGCCTTCCTAATGCTAATTGGCTGGATCCGAACCATCCCGGGCACGTCTATGTGGCGCCCAGATTTTTGCGTTGGAGCATATGTCCGAACACATATTGGCTGGCGACCCTCCACGAGTTGAGGTTGGTTCATTCTTTGTCCAGTGAACCAATTTACCCAGTGCACAAGTGACCATGCTCAGCATTGTCTCAAAACAACGGTACAAAAAAAAACAACAACGAATTTGCTGTCACACAGCTACACGTGCTATGTTTAAAAAAATTTACTTTACAACCAACGGTTTTAAATGATAAAAATTTTCTTTAGTTTTAGGTAACTTACCACTCCAATGAATCTATCATTGGACGTGCGCTCTTAAGTTATTTCAATTCATTTCTGAAAGGCTCCTCTGTGCGCACCTTATTGACGATTCCCCTACCTGCGGGATTCTTGCCATATATTCTCTTCTACAATTCTTATGATAAGCACAATATCAATTGAGCACGATCCATGGGGGGGGGGGGGGGGGGGGACACTTCACTGAGGAATCTCCCTCCTCACTTATTGCAAATAACTGCATCACACACACAGCGACTGTTTTGCTCAAGAATAACAACATTTACATGAACAAAATCTCACACAAAAAAAATATGAAACCATAGCCAACTGGGAAAGGACCATATCCATCAACCTAACTGTCCTTCCACACAGATTATCAACAAATAGCACCCCGGGATATGGACCTGACTTCCTCTGAGTTGCAGCATGCTAAGACTACACGGCTTCTTGAAATAGTCAGCTCCGACTTTTGTCGACCGGAATGTACTGACACTCTATTGTAGGGCTGCCAGTGCCATTGCCCAAACGCAGAAACCCTGCTGTTTTTCAACTGCGCCTCACTGCCACGGAATTTGAGTGGTGATGATCAGTCTCCGGATCACGATACATTCTTGCCTTTACAAGTATTTGTGGAATTTCTGCATGGCCCCACCACAAAGGCTCATCTAAACACTCCTTCTTCCACCGTTGCGTACCCCTTCTTCACACCTTTGTCAACTTCCTGCTAGCATACCTCACAGGAAACTCGACCCTGTCATGCTCCTGCAAACAATTCTGCAACCTATCCACAACCTGATGCTCATGTCCGCAACAAAATGGTATGGACATATCTGGTAGACATCAGATAGGGACGGGAAACCTAGTCTTTCCAGCACCGGTCTGCGTGCTTGCTTGCTGCGTTCCTGACCACTCGACACTGCCGGTTTCCCTGCCTTGACCAAATCACTGACGAGGACTCGTGATTGCTGCGAATTTGGAACAAACTCCCTATAGACACCCAATAAAAACTAGAAGAATCCTGACTTCTGTTTTGGTATTTGGTCTCATCTGAATTTATCATCTTCTCCACCTTTCCTTTTCCGGCTGCTCTTGTGTCGCCTCCGACAACAAAAACCTAGGCAACTACAGCGCTTGGAAAAACAACGGGCTCTTTGTTGGTCTGCTGTGAGATATGGATCTCGTATCAAACCTCTCTAAACGGCTCTAGCTGCATCATATGCTCCTCCCATGTATGGATGCTTTTCAGAATGTCATCCATGAAATCACAACGCCTTCCAAACCCCGTTCAATAACTTCGAATCATCTCGAGAGAAGACTGCAGAGTGCAGTTGACCATACTGTCAAGCGTTTGGCTACGTGGCCTACGACGTTCGATCCAGACCACCCATCACCTCTCACTAGGCGGTGGCGGGAATTACCTTATTTGTTTATTGTCGTCTGCTGTTGTCTGTATACGGCCCTTAGGGTGGCTTGTGGTGCACGTTGCCCACCTTGGTGTGGTTCAGGATCAACTTCGGTTTGTTTCTCTCTCTCCTCTCGAATTTTCCACCGCACCGTGTCTATTCATCTGCAGGCTTCAAGGGTGGCCGCCGTACTTTCTCTCGAAACTTTCTGTCTATAGGCCTCTCGCCTGTCTTTGTACCTGTCGCACGTGCTTCGTTTCTTTTAGTTTTTGATGTATGCTCACTTCTGTGACGCCAGCATGGCATGTTGGCCGCCATTGCTGAGGAGGTTAGCTCTTACTAGTGCGGAAGCAATGTCTCTGGGGGCGGCCTGCTCCAGTCCTTGGTTCTTTACCGTATCTTCGAGGTACAGTCAAAACGTACTTTCCAATTCCTGCAGTTCGGCCTGTAGGAGCAGGGACATCATTTCTTCTGTTTCCGCATCTTAGCCTCTGTCTCTCGTGGCGGGCTCAAGGAGGGTTGGAGAGTCCGATCTGACCCGCCTCTTCGGGGTCACCCACGGTAGATGGGTTAAGCATCTGTTTAGTGGTCTGTTCTGTTATTGGTTTGTTGTTGTTAGCCGGCTTAGTCTTCTCTTTTTTGCGCAAATTTTCTTTTGTTTTCGAATGGTAGGAGATAATTATGTGTGTGGTCCTTTTCTCTGGTTAATTCAATCTTTTAACTGGCCACTCTAAAATTATTTCCAAAATTCTTTCTCCTGTGATATGCATATGGTGATGCGGTAGTCGGTGGGGAAGGGAGAGAACCTGGTGACTTCAGGGTATGGATACTTGCTTGGTCTCGCTCTAGTCCGCCCCTGTCCATTAGCCGGAATTTTATCATTCGGCCAACGTTGTTTGTTGTGTGACAAGGAGAACGAGTGTTTGTTCACGAGCGTGAGTACGCATGATGTGTCGTTCTCGGGCCATGCGTTGGTGGGAGATTTGTTGGTATTTTGAAATGTGTTTATAAAATGTGACAGTTATGCACATTGAATTACTATTTTGAAATGGTGTCCACCTCCCGCGTCGGCAGTTATTACAGCGATGGGTTCGCTGTGTGATTTATTTCCTAAGGAAGGGAAAGTTAAGCGAGAGTGAGTGAAGGGTGATGATAATTCATATTTGTTTTGATAACCTGTTGTATTTAATGCACGTTCTTTTACCTGCATCGTGTGAGAAGATATTGATTCAATGGGTTTTACTGTGTGCGTTTAATACACTGCCCCTCGCACCATATGCGAGTGGCTAGTAAGAATTGACAGCAACGCTGGTCAGACGGTACTGACGGCTGGGTCTCCCGTTCCCTTCTTCCTCTACTACTTCCTTCTTCTTTCCATCCTATCGACCTCCTCCCTCCCAGCTACGTCCTCCCCTAACGGGGGCTTCACTGGATCGCACGAAACTGCGATGGTTCTGCCACGTGCTGCGTCGAGGCCCACGTTTCTGGCTGAGACCACGGACGGGTGGTGCAACGGCTGGTCCGCAGGCCACGACGTGGTCGGGACCGTGGACTGCCTAGAGGAGCCCGCCGTCTTGACTGGCCGGCCTGGACCACCGTCCAGGACCTCCAGTATCAGATCGCTTCCCCCCCCCCCCCCCCCCCTCGGGACACGCCTATTCTCTGCCCCGCTTGGGAGTCCGTGGGTCGTCGGCCTTTGGGCGACTCCTCTGCGAGAACCAACCCGGCTCGGAGCATAGTGCGGAAAGGGTTGCTCCCAGCTGACTTGAGCAGGGGCAGGAGATGGGGAAAGCCATCCATGGTGTGTGAAAAAGGAAGCGATACTGGCCAAATATTTATTTATATTGTGTATATGTCTTAGGTGATGGAATGCCGCTAATTGTGATCGTGTAAGTGTATGGCCGAAATACTGTATTTTATATCGTTGCATGTTGGGGGTGTGGGAGGCTTGATCGTGGTGACTTGTGCATGTTGTGTGCAGTAGGTGTGCTTGACTCGTGATTGTGCATTTGGGCTGCGTTGGAGTGCTTGATAGTGCATTCTGTGCCCTTGTTGAATAGTGCGTTGACCGTGCTTTATTGTGATCGTGCATGATGCCGCCTGTGTTGGAAGGTTTATTTTGCTGGTGTGGAATAAATGGGGTGTTGTTTCGTTAGCTTTATTGTTGTTGGTCTCTTGCGGATCGCGTGTGAGGGTCAGCACTCCCTTCAATCCACACTAGTCCGATTCCTGTAAGGCAGACATCCAGGGGTCGGGTTCAGTGACCAATTGTGGGGGCTCGTCCGGGATATTTGAACCGGGAACTCTCGCTGGTACGGCCGTAGTCTTGCCCGTCTGTTGCGCTTCCAGTTCGTCCAGTACGGTTTTGTATTTAAGGCCAGTTCTGGTTTTGTTTTTCTCTACAGGGTTGTTGGTTAACAGGGGGTTCGTATCGTACGCTAGTGTTTTTTTCCTCTCTCCGGATTCCAGTTCTGCTAGTTTTTTTGTTTTTTTTTCGGACAGCCCCACGCTCTGTTGCTTTCGTGCTGGACGAGCGAGGTGTTGGCGAGAGTGGGGGCAGCCGCCGGACATTAGTTTCTTTTTTTTTTTTTTTTTTCGGTGTGAGCCCCACCGCACGTTGCCTCGTGTTGTAGAGCGCGGTGTTGCCAGAGTGGGAGCAGCCCGGAACTGGGTCCGCACCCACGCTCACACAACACATAACACATATACACACGCCCCTAAAAGATGTGTTGTTTTTTTCTCTTGTGCGAACTTGTTTTTCCCCTGTATTTGGGAAAACACTGTAGGATATTCTGTTGTCATGGCGAAGTCCGCGCGCTGGTGGTATGGCGGGACCATCGTGCGTCGAAGAAGAAGGGTATTCAAAATGTTTACTTGTGAGTCCCCCTTCTATGAGTACCAGTTCTTGGACTACGGTAAAATCTACCTATTCCAGTGCTGTAGCAGGTAGTCCAGTGAGTCAGTACTCTTCTGCCGCTTCGCTGGGGGGGGTCTTCCTGTCGTGACACCGACTGGCACTTCCGCTCGCTGACGAAGCGGTCAGAGTATAGCGAAGCATACTGTGGGCTTCGGCGTTGGAGTCGCAAGAGACCGAAACCTTCTCCTCTCCAGGCTTCCCCTCGTAAGCGGGCATGCCCAGAAAGACTTTCCTTTGGGAAAGTCCGAGACCCAAGGGAAGGCGTTGTTTGTTTTTTTCCAGACGGACAACCTCCCGTCTGTCGCGGAAGTGGTGAACCCGCCCCCAAAAGCGACAGCACTTCCGTCTGATGTTTCTAGAGCGTCAAGCGACGGGAGGATGAGGGCCTCCGTAGGGCAAGAGGCAGAGAGGAGGCACGCCTAGCAGGAAAGCTCATGCGTAGGGAAGAGCGCAGAGCAGGTGGCCGCTAGGGCAGGACGCTTGCGTAGGGAAGAGCGCACGAGAGGAGCTTGCTTCTGCGCAGTAGAGGAGAATGACAGGGAAGAGATTATGCATAAGGAAAGGATATTCTCGTAGGGAGGAGGGCTGCTAAACAGGAGCGCTAAGCGTAGTGGAGGAGGCTGCTCAGCGTATGTGAGGAGGGCTGCAGGACTTAGGAGGATCGGCGTGAGGGGGGGGGGGGGGGCACAAGGGGAGGTGACGGCAGGAAGCCCTCCGTAGGGAAGAACTAGACGGATGGAGGGCTTGAGTAGGGAAGGAGATGGAACAGTTTCTTTCGCGGCCCTCCGCTTCTGTAGAAACCAGGGGGTTAATCAACCAGGCAGGTGATAGAGTTAGAGGCCCAAAGTTAAAGCTTCCAGAGTTCCAGATCTAGTGAGGACACATTGACTTTTCGTAGAAGCCTTTGACAACGGTTGACCATTGTCTGAGGAAACAAAGGCCTATGCACCTTTTTTCTGGATTATCTGGTGCTGCAACGGGAGTGTCGTGTCACCTTAAATGAATCAAAGGGCGCGTCTTATGCAGACATGCAGTTGGCTCTGCGAAAGCGTTGCCCACACTTACCCAGAGGACGTACAGGAGGAGTTCAGGTCATGAAGAAGAATATTGACGAGACCTTCGGGCTGCAGTTTGGTGATAGGCCTGGCGGCAAAACCGTAAGCGGTACTGGCCGGTCAGTTAGTAAGTTGGCGATGGAGGATCTGATCCTCATTGAACAGCTCACCAACACTGTGGCAGCAGAGTGGTCGGATCCGGATAGGCGAGACAGCAACTCAGGATTTCGCGGGGGGACCTGCGATTCACACCGATCTGACGGTGTTTGCTGAAGCTCGACAGGGCATTCATGTGCATCGCCAGATCGGAGAGGCACAGCATCAACAGGATTAATAGCAATAAGGTGCCGACAACTGCTAGTGGGCGTGAAAAAGGCAGGCAGTTCATCGGGATTCTGCGCACGGACTGGGTTTTCTTTGTGGTGTCTGGCCACATTTTCCAGGAAGTTCCCCATAGAGCCCGCTCGGTGGTATGTCATGGGGGGCTAGTCCTTTACCCACATCATCCGCGCCTCGGCTAACGTGGTGGTCTTATCCAGCTTCCTGGTTGGTCAGAGTGGTCCCAGTTGTTTCTTTCTGTTGTTGGTTCATCACTTGGTCGACTACATCAGGGATTCGGGCCAGCATCAACGCTCTTTGTTTGATAAGGATTTAGTTTCCCTAAGGCCGGCGGGACGGCGCGAGTTATGTTGCTGTGCGGGTTTTGGACGGTGGCTTTTACCTCCCACCCGTCATTCGGTACTTAGTTCCATATCTACACAACTACTTTCTGTGGAGAAGTAGGGTACTTCGCGGTGGAGCGACCTCTGTATCCCTTATCAGAGGGTATACTCATCACATTCGCAGACGGACGCAAGTCTGTCCGTGTATACCGGGATTTGGCCCGTACAGGCGTGTGTCGGAGTCTACAACACGCGCACCCAAAGCTAAGATGCAGGGAAAATAACAGCGCATTGTAGTCCCGGTACTTCAGCCACGTTACTATGACGAGGGTTACTGGCAAGGGCCGATCCTGCTAGCATTATCACGTATAAATTCTGGACAGGGACCTTGATGTCCAACACGCATACGAGAAATTGTGGTTCGTCCCGCTCAGTCGGCCCGACACGCCAAGGTTGAGCTTCAAAGCTCCACTACGGGGATCCGCTTGTAGAGTTTTCCACTCAGGCAGATCGTCGTGGCAATACAGCTTGTTGTTCCACCAAAGCTTTGAGAGAGTCTGTTCCTCGGCCAGGCCCACGTTTCCCCCATGGACGGGTCATATGGGCATCCCATGAGGCACTCTCGACCGCGTGTTAGGCAGGATTTATGCTGGCAAGGCTTCATTACTCACAGGTTAGGCAGTACTGCGCAGTTGGTTACATGACCATCGGACCACACGCTAAGGGGCGCGCTTGTGGCCGTCGTTCCCAATGGGATCAGTTGCCACTGGTTGGGGAACCATTTCAGCAAGGTTGGGGTTGACCTGGTCTGGGACCCATTAATCACTCCATCCGAATCGCGGTCACGATACACTTCGGTAGTGGTTTTTCGAATCTGCGAGTCGATACCAGAGGCTGTCCCGCTTAGGACTATTCGATGCCCCGCTACCTGTTGCTGATCTCTCAGGAGATTTGGACCCGCGCCACTGCGCGTGCCCAAGAAGAAGTACGGCCGGAAGTTTTGTACGGGGTCGCGATCATCATCCTTCTCCAGTGCTGGACCGGTTCGGCCAGTCAGTCATCGGACTCATGAGTTAGCGCAGTGGAATGCGAGTCATGCGTTCACTTTCCCGTAATATCAAGGGTTCATGGAATAAGGCATGAGGACTATCTTAGACGAGCCTCCGTAGTTTAGTTACGCATATTGGAAAATCAGTCAGAGGGACACCTCCCTAAACCTGGGTTATATCCCTCTTTTTGGTCTCTCTATCAGGTGTAGTGACAGTTGTCACTCTTCAGTGAGTGGTTAAGGTTTTTGTGAATCACAATGGTTTCGGAGTGTTACTTTCATGGTCTGGAAGTTCTGCCTTAGGTGTTTGATAAATGTAGTATTATGTCATTTCCCCGGTGATTCTTTCGTGGAATGTTTGGTATTGGATTCATGTCACTCTGTCGATACAAGAGAGTTGCGGTTCGGTCCATTGTTGTGATGTTGACATGCGTGTGGTTCAAAGGAGCACTGCTATATCAGAGAAACAGATGCTTTTTGAAGGGGGGTGAGGTTGGTCACCGAGTTTGCTCACGAGGCCTACGACGGTCGACCCCCTACGGGTGGCGGACATGACTTATTCTGTTTATTGTCGTTGCTGTGTTGTCGCTGTATCCGGTCCCCCTTAGGAGTGGCTTGTGATGCAGTTGCAAGTGGTGCTGGGTTCATGCTCATTCGGGTTTGCTCTTCTCTCTCTCTCTCTCTAATGCCACCGCCCGTGCTATTCATCCTGCAAGTTCCGGTGGTGCTCGTTACCTTTCGCGAACTTTCTGTCTATCGCTCTCGCTGTCTTTTTCTGTAGCACGTTGCTTCGTTTCTTTTAGTTTGAAGTATGCTCACTCTGTTGACGCCAGCATGGCATGTTGGCCGCAATTGCTTGAGGGGAGCGTTAGCTCTTCACTTCGAGCGGAAGATGGCTTTTTTCCTTGGGGGGCGCCTGCTCCGGCCTGGTTCTTTCCTTATTCGAGGTTAGTACAGTCAGTACTTTCAAATTCTGCAGTCGGACTGTAGGGTGAGGGACATCCATTATTCTGTTTCCGCAATCTTAGCTTGTCATCTCCGACTGGGAAAGAGGGTTGAGAGAGTCGGTCTACGACCGCCTCTTCGGGGTCTACCCACCGGGTAGCTGGTCAAGCTTCAGTTTCGTGGGTCCGTTTGTTGTGGTTTGTTGTTGTTAAGCGGGCTTAGTCTTATCTTTTGCGCAGAATTTTCTTTTGGGTTCGAAATTGTAAGAGTAATATTTTGTGAGACTTTTCTCTGGTTAATTCAATCTTTAACATGGCCACTTAAATTATTCTCCAAAGTCTTTCTCAGTTTATGAATCTGGTGCCTTGCGCGGTAGTCGGTGGGGAAGGGACCGTGCACCTGGTTGATTCAGGGTTGGAACTTGATTGGCTCTCGCTCGTCGCCCCTGTCACCATTCGCCGGACTCTTTTATTTCCTTCGGCCACGTCTGTTTCTGTGTGTGCAAAGGAGAAACGAGTTTTTATCGTTCACGTGCGTGGCGTAGCATGATTTGTCGTTTCGGATGCGTGTTTGGAGATTGTGTTATTTTGAAATGTGTTTTAAAAATGTGAAAGTTTATGCACATTGAATTAATATTTGCAAATGTGATGGCAGTTATTAAGCGATGGTAGGTGTGTTGATTTATTTCCTAAGGAAGGAAATGTTACAGCTGAGTGAGAGAAGGGTGAAGATAATGTCAATATTTGTTTTATAACATGTTGATTTAATGCAGTCTTTTACTGCATCGTGAGAGAAGACTTGTATTAAATGGGTTTACTGTTGGTGCGTTAATACACTTTCCCCTCGCCCATCATGCGCGTGGCTGTTAAGACATTGTAAGCAATGGTCAGACTGTACTTGACGGCAGGCGTTCCAGTAAACCCTTTCTTCCTTCCTCCTTACTTCTTCTTTCCCCTCCTCTTTCGACCTCTCCTCCTCCCAGCTAAGCTCCTCCCCCCTCTAGGGTGGCTTCACTGCGAGCACGAACTGGATGGCCTGCCCACGTGCTGGTCGAGGCCTCGTTCTGCGCTGAGACCTACGGACGGGATGGTGCCACGCGTTGTCGAGGCCACGCCTTGGTCGGGGGAACAGTGGACTGCTAGAGGAGCCCCGGCATGTCTTGACTGGCCCGGCCTTGACCCCGTCAAGGACCTCCTGTAACCAGGCCACCGTTCCCCCCCCCCCCCCCCCCCACCCCCCGGGACCAAGCTCTTCACTGCCCCAGTTGGGAAGAGTCGAGGGTGTCGGATTTGGGCGATCCCTGCGAGAACCAATCCCGGCTCGGAGCACCTAGTGCGTCAGGGTGCTCCCAGCCGACTTGACAGGGGCAGGGAATGTGGGGACGCAATCAATGGTGTGAGAAAGGATCGATCCTGGTAATATTTCTTTATGATAGATGTATATGTCATGTGTGCTTGGGAATGCCGTAATTGTGATCGTGTTACGTCGTATGGCGAAATATTTATTTATAAACGTGCATGTTGTGTGTTGTGGGAGTGCTTGATCGTGATGTGCATGCATGTGGTGTGCGTTGGAGTGCTTGATCGGTGATTGTGCATGTTGTGTGCGTTGGAGTGATTGATCGTGATTGTGCATGTTGTGTTGGTTTGGAGTGATTTATTGTGATTCGTGCATGGTTGAGTGTGTTGGGAATGTTTATTATGTGGTTGTGAATAAATGGGCCAGTTCGTTGGTGTTGTATCGTAATCGTTCTTTGGTCGTGGGTTCTCTTGCGGGAGCGGAGTGAGGGTCAGTCACTTCCTTCACATCACTAGACCGATCCTGTAAGGCCATAGCAGACCTCAGGGGGTCGCGTCGTGACACATACCAAAGGAAGTACTCGCCACTGGTATAGCCCCATAGGAGTGGAGAATGCTGCTGTGCTTACTTTGAGTCCTCACTCAAGGTTGCTATTGGCAGTAACCCTTGCTCAGATCTATCTGGTGAAATACTGGGCTCTTGCCTCTGTGGCGATCTGAGACGGAACAGGTTTCCATGTTCGGTATGACTCTGCATCGACCTTGGTGACACTGTTCAGACGTCTATAGTCGACACAGATCGATGCTCACCTGACTTGTTCCTTACTAAGGACGTCGGGTGCACTATATGGATGATTTGGACGGTTCGATCTACCCCAAGGTCCAACATCATTTCTTCCTCCTCCTCGATCACTTGCTTGGTGGCATATGGGACGGGTAGGCTTTAACATGTTCGGGTTTTTGCGATGTAAACTCCACCGTACATGTCCTCTGAGTTGCTCCCATGCCTCGGTTTATCAGTCAGGGACGCCATAGACCTGTTCTAGGCAGCCCCCTAATTTCCTCCTGTCTCCTACGGGTTAGCCCCTCAACAGTGACAACATCCCGTAAGACTATTCTCCTGGAAAATCACGCGCAACAAAATCTCCCCTTCTTCCTGCTGGCGTCTCCTTCACCTCCATCAATGATTGCTTGCTGCTGCGCCTATGTGCTGTGTCTCACGCTGAATATATTTTGCGGAGCCAAATGTGCCATGGAAAAGTTTGATTTTTTCAATTCAACATCGATTCGTAGTACTGATCTTCCTTTTCCAATGATTGGTGAACTGGTCATTCCAATGCATCAGCAGCGCTGTTGTGATCCGTGGGAAGCAGAAGTAACAGGATCTTGATCTCCCACCTTGAGAATTTGGCTTCTCACCTTCACTGTCATACTGCTTCTTCTGGACGACCTAGCCTCCTGCAAAACTTCTCCCCCTTGCGACATTACATGTCTCCTCGAGCCTATTGCGAGGTCCCACATATGTTAAAGTGGTTTTGACCTCTTCTGACTCCTGTTCTCCGGACCACTGCTCTTTGAGGAATGCACAACTGTTCCCCCACACCTGTCCGCCCATACAGACAGCTAAAAATGGCGAAATGCTGTGCTTTCCTGAGGGGCTTCCCTGCTAGGCAAACAGTGCCGCTGGAATTAGCCGGTCCCAATCTGTGGCCTTTCCTCACGTGCTTCTTTAAGATGCCTCAGCACACAGTGAAATCTTTTCCACCAAGCCATTTGCATTGTGGATTGTATGGGGTAACGGTTAGTGAGCAGCTGTTTGATCTAGAAGCATCGTTGACCTCCCTCAATCAGCATGAGGTGAACTGGGACCCCCTGTCACTGGAATTTGTGCTGGCACACCCACGCGAGAAAAAGATGTATACCAGCCCTTCAGCGACCTGTGCGTATACTACGCCTTTCAATGCAATAAATGCTTATGGGCTATTGGTCGCGTAGTCCACGTGTGTCAAAACATACCTGTGCCCCGCCTTTGGAACTAGGCGCGATAGGGCCAATCAGATCAACAGCCACCCTCCTGATTGGTGTGTCAATTAAAGGGGGATGTTTAAGTGGTGCTTCCTTTCTTCACCCCTCTTGTGGCTGATCTTTGACACAACATAACATGACATGACAGAAAACGGTGTTATGCTGCCATTGACTCCGGCCAATGAAAAGTCATCAAACGTTTCGGTCAGCTGTTTTGTGGTTGCCGAGATCGACACCGCCATGAGCGACTCGTGACCCACTGGAATGCAGTGTCAAGATATCCTGCTGGTACCTCTAATGCGTGGTCCAATTACATGTTTTTCCCTTGGGTGATCAATTCGTTATCATCAACCAGCCCGCTGTCACAAGAAATTCATGTTATCACCCCCTTTAACTCCTGTTCTCTCCACCTCTTGCCAACCCCATACGACTCTACACGAAGCGAAGGGTCTTGTTCCTGCGCTGCCCATTAAAACTCATCGGGCGACTCATCTTTGCCTGACTTCCTTGCGGAACGACTAACGTTTATCAACCCCATTTCCTCCTTCTTGCTCCGTGTTTGAACTGCTGCCCCTGTAGCAGGCAACAACAACAGGATCCCATGGATCCCTTGCACCGGAATATTCCTATGACTCAAATCATGAAGGGGTTTCTCCATCACCCACGCAGACAACTCGCCTGAGAAGTAAGGCGGTACGTCCTTCTATTTAGCAACTGGATAATACACTCACAGTGCCATCGATTAGAGAGTACAGGTCTGGATTTGCCCTGTCAAATCCCCCTTGATCCGACCAGCGTTGTTCGTACTACACCGCATGACACAACAGGGTCTCGTAATACACTTTCTCCCTCTGCAGGCCTCAATACACCCTTCTTCCACCTGGGTAAAGACACCACTCAGCCCTTAGTGCCCTCATCCCTGACACTGAACTGTCTGGTTCCAGTGCTAGGCCGTAGGCTGCACTCACCCCTATTCTGACCCTGTATCCCTTTTTGGTTTTCACTGCAGAGGGTCCTTTCCCTTGACGACCCTTATACACTCTTGCATGGCTCGCTGCACCTTCTGGAACACTCATGCGACAATCCCTCGCAACCTCATTGTCATTTCTTGTGACAAATGAAAAACCTAAGGTCCCTTTGACCTTCCTTCGGCCCCACCACTGGGTTGGCCAGACTTTGCAGGAAAACTCCCCTAGGTCTCCGCTCATGCACTCTTCTCACCTGTGCCTGGCACCTGTTTCCCTGCCCACCATTAGTTGCCCAAAGTGCCTCTCTATACACCCTTGCGACTTCCAACCACTTTCTCCTGCTGTCTCTGGCGTTCTCTTTCAATTGATATGGTTAATCAGGGCATGCACCTGACAAAATCTGTTCCTTTCATATACTTAGCTCTTGCAATCAGCGAACTCCTTTTTAGTACCCACTCAAACTCTTACATTTTCAAAATAGTGATCTCGGAAGTGCACCCAAACTGATGTGTAAGTCTAACCTGCCTTGTAATTTATGCTGAACGAAATTTCTTCCTGGAACACCTCCTCTGTGAGGTCAAATCCTTTCATCAACGATTCCTTCACAGCGCCGATATTCTAAGGGACTGTTGTTCTGCTGGTAACGCAGTGAAAATTTGTAATGCCTTACCCGTCTGTAACGACGACAAAAATGACTGCCCACTCTTTCTGGGTGAGGGCCCAGGGCCACACTGGATGGTCGCAAACGTTTCGAAACGACTGATGTATGCATCAATCGAATCGGTTCCTTCAGACGGAATTTGGCATCTTGGGTCGGGGGAGCGTAACTGCGCACAGAGTCTCACTCGGAAACTGAAACTACCATCCGCGGTGGTCTCCCTTCTGTATTCTCACTTTCTCTAACTCCAATTGAACTTCTTGGTCTTTCCCGTTGCCTGCGCTTCCCTTATTCTTTCCGGTTTTCCTGCGCTTCCCGTATTCTTTCCTGTTCTCCTGTGTTTCTTTATCATGTTAGACTGATCCATAATTTTTCTCATTTTCTTTGAGCTTCTTCTGCGGACACGTCGCCTTTCCGGAGGTCATCTCTTTCCATCTTTTGTTGGTTTAATACAAATGCACGCAACTCATCTCCTGAGTATACCTAAATCACGGCGACGCTCACAAGTTGTTCACTTAGGGGTCGTTCTTTTCTTCCGCTTTATAAACTTCTTTTTTTTTTTTGTTTGAACAAAGATCTTTACTACTACGACAGCCAAAAAATGGTGGTTAACGGACACGAGTGACGTCGATAGCACAAATACTCATGAATGATGATATTTAGCTTGGGACTAACGTAGTAGTTTTTATAAGACGCCCCAGCGCCTGACCCATCTATGAGCAGCGAATTATAGCGCAAATTTCTCAGTGCGAAATAAGTCACTCTGGGGCCTGAAAATTGCCCAAGACGAGTTTTAATTATCTTGGAAGCAATGCCAAGGCCTAGTACTTTAACTTTCTGGGAACATACAGTAAGACAACCCTTGTTTAGGATTACATAATACTTGTATCCCCACCCAGGCTTCCTCTCTGAGAAGTTGAACAATTATAAAATTGGGCCAGATTATCCTGGCAGGGCTGCCAATAAATTGTAACCTCGGTGATGTCGATGGAGGACAGGACTAGCGCACAGCCCAAACACACTCACAGTTCGTGCTTTCACAATCCATTCATATAATCATGCATTCGTCACATCAAACCACTAGTAAAGCTATTACTTTATACACATGATCATAGAAAGAAACTCAATGGCATTTGGAATCAAAATGAAATAAAAACATTCTCATCTATCCTGAACTTCACAAAATCATTTATTAATAACTTCTTAACTCAACCCCCGGGTATATTAACATAGATTTCTACTTTACCTGGCCACGGTGATCTTAATATTCACGAATCACTGTCTTTTTCTTTTCTTTTTTTTTCTTTCTTTTCACTGTCACTTTCACATGCACGACACAACTGCTGGCATGGTTTGGGTCTGCTGGCGCCCTGGTCTCAGGTGAGACTGTTGCTCTGGCGTTGGTCTGTCTGATGAACGTGGCGCTGGCTCCAAAGTATGAGGTCGAACCCCAGTGAATGATTAGAACAGTGTCTATCAACTTCGATCTGATTCTCACTTTTCTTTCTTCCTGCATTAACGCATTGCACTCTCTATCTCTCTTTATAGTATGCTTTTAATCAAATGGGACATGGTTTGATTTTCTTTTCGTTTTTTCTTTTCTTTCTTTTACTCTTCATTAGTTAGCAACTCTCTCTCTCCTCTCCACATCTCTCGTCCTGATCCTAATCTGAAGACTATCTCCTGACTATTCTCTCAACTGGGTTCTCTTCTCTCCTCCCTCTTCTCTCTGGCTCTTCTCTCCTCAGAGTTTCACTCAGACCTCTCTCTCTATATGTCCTTTGTTCGTTCTCGCTCGTTCTCCGCTTCTCTCACTATCATTCCTGTCTTATTCGTTTCCGATCTGTCCAAAAAGGAGCCGAAGTACCATTGGTCAGTTTTTTACCCCTGATTACCGAAGTTATCTCCCTCTAATTCCATTGGATATTTCTAAATCATGACAGTCACGCCTACACGACTTACTCTCTGTGTTGGTCCAATAGGTCATTTTATTGATTAGCTAGATTACCCCCCACCACGCACTAACTTCCCCCTTCCAACTTAACTGGCCGCCGTGTGGCTTATGTCGTGGGCACTGGTCACTCTAATTGATACGATGAGTATGGCCCAGGAACTGAGATCGGTAACGGGTCAGCACATCGAGGCGTCGGGTCTCAAAGCGGTTAGGTCGTACTAGCCGGACAGACCGTCTTTGTGGAACTTCCCCTATGTTAATTGGCTGGATCCGAAACCATGGGCCCGTCTATTGTGGGCCCAGAAGTTTGATTTGGAGCTTATGTCCGGAAAATGGCTGGCGAATCACGAGTTGGGTTTGTTTCAATTTTTGTCCGATTGACAGTATGCACGCATGCAAGTACGTACGCAAAACACTCATTCACACACACACTCCACACACACACACACACAACACCACACACACACAACACACCACAAGTACACAAACACACACACACACACACACACACACACACACACAAACACACGCACGCTCCGCACGCACGCACGCACGCACGCGCACGCACGCACGCACGCACACACACACAACACACACACACAAACGCGCGCACACAACGCACACGCACACACACCACAACACACACACAACACCATGTTCCAGGATAAGCAGCCAGAAAGAGAGTAAGGTTATCAACTCATAAACATATGGACTGTAAATAGTAACAGACCCGAAACTGACAACACGTCATTGGACTCTGTAGCCAGCATAAACAAAACAACCGTAAGGACCGTCAGATCCAAAACCGCAGAGCGAGAGAATAAAAACAAAGCACGTTGAGGACTAACGACCAACGTCCGGCCGTATAACAGATCGATGACCACTGGCCAAAGCGCGCCGAAAATGGAACTGCTATGACCGCAGGTTATGGACCGCGCGCATGTCATTAAAACGGACGTGTGATGTGTGTGATACGTTGATTGTTCTGAAAAAGAGACCAGCCTGTACATGATTGTTCTGAAAGTCTATATTTATTTCATCGTAATCATGTATGCCGTTCCATACGTGAATTGTTCTGAATAGTGAACCATTACATGATTGTTATCGAAAGTATACTATTATAATTTCATCGTAATCATGTAAGCCGTCATTCGTGATTGTTCTGGGATAGTGACCTAGTTTATGAATTGTTCAGGAAATCTACCAAATTTTCTCCTCAAAATTTAAAAGACTAGACGTGCCCCAAAATGAGTGTACGTCTCACCTGCTTGAAATTTAGCTGAACGAAATTTCTTCCTGAACCCCTCCTCTGTGAGGTCAAATCCTTTCATCAACGATTCCTTCACAGCGCCGAATCAACTGTTGTTCTGCTGTACGCAGTGAAAATTTGTAATGCCTTACCCGTCAGTAACGCCGACAAAATGACTGCCCACTTTTCTGGAGGCCAACCCTGACTGGTCGCAAACGTTTCGAAACGACTGATGTATGCATCAATCGAATCGGTTCCTTCAGAGAATTTTGGCAACTTGGGTCGGGGAGCGTAACTGCGCACAGAGTCACGGGAAAACTGAACTACCATCCTCGTGGTCTCCCTTTGTATTCTCACTTTCTCTAACTCCAATTGAACCTTTAGTCTTTCCGTTTCCTGCGCTTCCCTTATTCTTTCTGTTTCCTGCGCTTCCCTTATTCTTTCTGTTCCTGTGTTTCTTTATCATTGTTAGCCTGAATCCTTAATTTTTCTATTTCTTGGCTTCTACTGCGACACGTCGCCTTTCCGCGCGTTCATCTCTTTCCATCTTTTGTTGGTTTTCAACAAATGCACGCAACTCATCTCCTGAGTAACCTAAATCACGAGCGACGCTCACAAGTTGTTCAATAGGGGTGTTCTTTTCTTCCCGCCATTATAACTTCTTTTTTTTTTTTTTTTTGAACAAGATTTTACTACTACGACAGCCAAACTGGGGGTTACCGACACGAGTGACGTGATAGCACAATCCTATGAATGATGATATTAGCTTGGGACAACGTAGTTAGTTTTTATAAGACGCCCAGCGCCTGACCCAACTATGAGAGCGAATTATAGGCAATCTGTGCGAAATAAGTACTCTGGGCTGAAATGCCAAGCCTAGTATTAACTATCTTGAAGCAATGCCAAGCCTAGTATTTAACTATCTTGGGAACATACAGTAAGACAACCCCTTGTCTTAGGATTACAATACTTGAATCCCACCCAGCTTCCTCTCTGAGAAGTTGAACAATTATAATAAATGGGCCAGAATATCCTGGCAGGCTCGCCAATAAATTGTCAACCTCGGGTGATGTCGATGGAGGAAGGACTAGCGCACAGCCCAAACACACTCACAGCTTGCTTACAATCTCATTCATATATCATGCATTCGTCACATCAAACCACTAGTAAAGTCTATAACTTTACTACACATGATCATAGAACGAAACATCAATGCATATGGAATCAAATGAAATAAAACATTCTCTCTTTCCTGAACTTCACAAAATCATTTATCTAAAACATCATTAACTAACCCGGGTATAAATAGATTTCTACTTTACCTGGCCAGGTGACTTAACTATTCACGAATCACTGTCTTTTCTTTTCTTTTTTTTTCTTTCTTTTCACTGTCACTTTCACAAGCACGACACAACTGCTGGCACTGGTCTTGGTCTGCTGGCGCCTGGTCAGGTGAGACTGTTGGCACTGGCGTTGGTCTGTCGATGAAAGTGGCGCTGGCCAAGTATGAGGTCGAACCCCAGTGAAGATAGAACAGTGACTATCAACATCGATCTGTTCTCCTTTCTTTCTTCCTGCATTAACGCATTGCACTCTCTCTCTCTCTCTTCTAGTCTGCTTTTATCAAATGGACATGGTTGCTTTTCTTTTCTTTTTTCTTTTCTTTCTTTTCCTCTTCATTAGTTAGCAACTCTCTCTCTCTCTCCACATCTCTCTTTAGTCCTCCTCTGCAGACTATCTCCTGCTAATCTCTCAACTTGGTTCTCTTCTCTCCTCCCCTCATCTCTCTGCTCTTCTCTCCTCAGAGATTACACTCAGACCTCTCTCTCTCTGTCTCTCTGTTCGTTCTCCGCTCGTTCTCCCGTTCTCTCACTCTCACATCCTTCTTATTCCGTTCCGATCTGTCCAAAAAGGGCGAGTACCATTGGTCAGTATTTTTACCCCTGATACCCGAAGTTATCTCCCTCTAATTCCATTGGATATTCAAATCATGACAGTCACGCCTACACGCCTTACTCTCTGTGGTGGTCAATTGGTCATTTAAAATTGATTAGCTAGATTTCACCCCCCACCACGCACTACCTTCCCCCCTTTCCAACTTAACTGGCGCCGGTGGCTTAAGTCGTGGGCACTGGTCACTCTAAATTGGCTAGATGAGTCTGGCCCAGGCACTGAGATCGGTCCGGGCAGACATCGAGGCGTCGGTCAAAGCTGCTTAGTCCGTCTAGCCGGACAGACCGTCTTTGTGGAGCCTCTCCCCTATGCTTAATTGGCTGGATCCGAACCATGGGCCCGTCTATGTGGCGCCCAGAATGTTTGAGTTGGAGCTTATGTCCGAACAAATTGGCTGGCGACTCCACGAGTTGGGTTGTTTCATTTTTGTCCGTGACAGTATGCACGCATGCAAGTACGTACGCAAACACTCATTCACACACACACACACACACACACACACACACACACACACACACACACACACACACACACACACCGTACACACACACACACACACACACACACACACACACACACACCCCACACACACACACACGCACGCACGCACGCACGCACGCACGCACGCGCACGCACGCACGCACGCACACACACACACACACACACACACACGCGCGCACACACGCACACGCACACACACACACACACACACACACACACCAATGCTTCCAAGATAGCAGCCAGCAAGAGAGTAAGTGTATCAACTCATAAACATACTGACTGTAAATCGTAACAGACCGAAACTGACAACACTTCATGGACCTCTGTCAGCCAGCATACACAACAACCGTAAGCCGTCAGCACCAAACCCGAGCGAGAGAATTAACAAACAAAGCACGTGAGGCTAACGACCAACGTCCGGCCTGTAATAACAGATCGATGACCACTGGCCAAGCGCGCCGAAACTGGACAGATAAGACCGCAGGATGACCGCGCCGCTGACCATACAAACTGACGTGTGTGATACGTGATTGTTCTGAAAAGTGACCAGTACATGATTGTTTCTGAAAGTCTACTATTTATTTCATCGTAATCATGTAAGCCGTCATACGTGATTGTTCTGAAAAGTGACCAGTACATGATTGTTCTGAAAGTCTACTATTTATTTCATCGTAATCATGTAAGCCGTCATACGTGATTGTTCTGAAAAGTGACCAGTACATGATTGTTCGGAAAGTCTACTAAAGGTATACTTGCTTCACCCGTGAAATGTTGTCAGATATGGAACAATATACCCCCAATGAAGTTGGAGGGGGGGGGGGGGGGTATACTGGGTTCACTTTGTCCGTCTGTCGGTGTGTATGTCTGTATGTATGTAAATGGAACAATATTTTTATACAAATATACTAAATCTGAAGTGAAATTGATATTTATACCTCCGCCCAATGAAGACCAAGGAAACAAGTGATACGTTTATTGAACATGTCTTCTTTATTGTTCTCAACTCAACATGTCTTCTGTATTGTTCTCAACTCAGCATGTCTTCTTTATTGTTCTCAACTCAAAATTGAAATTAAATGTTCAGACAAAAGTAATTTACAAGTTTCAAAAATTTAATGATTCTTCTTGAGTATTCCCAACTCAGAAATCAAATTACATGTTTAAAGGGACACATAGAAACTTTTGATTTTTCCTCTTTGCCATGCTTAGTGGCTAGGTCACCGAAAGGCATGGCAAAGAGGGAAAATGGAAGTGACTTTTTGCCCCTTAAAGACGAAAGCCACAAAAATTAATTTCACAAATGAGACTATTCTTCCTAATTTATATGAACGAAAAATTCAAGTTAATACAAACGAAATAAATAATAAGTTTCATAAATTGAACAATTCTTTATTGTTCTGAACTAAAAATTGCTTAATATAGAGTGCAGCCTGACTAATCAAGGACCCGTATCAATTTGTATCTCTTGGAAAATGGTTTCTATCTGGAGAGAGAAATGCATTTTACTTAAAATTTTAAAATGTCTGTACTAAAAAGTATGTAGGTTTATACAGTGTTTATACAGAAGAAGCTCACAAAAAACTTGAGAAGAAACTCAAATCACCATCCGATACACCTTTTTCCAAAGCACTACCTCCGAATGGAACGGCCTCCCCATCATCAACAGCTGCTTTATCCCTGGAGATGTTTCGCTCATGACTAAGTGGTAGAAGTTATTACATTTTAAATATGGGCGGTTTTTTGGGGGTCACCCTGTATAAGTTATAGTTTGCCTTTGCATTTCATTTCTCCCCACTGTAACCACAGATCTTCTTTGTCTGTAGTGACTGTGGACTAGTACGTCATGTCTCTTACCTTTGGAATAACACAAATACGATACTGCCCGACAAACAAGAGCAGATAATTACATGCCTTTGTATAGTAAAATGGCTTTGGGAAGAACGTCTATTTTATAATCAGTTTTGTGATTGATCTTCCTGGATTCGTTTTAGTTCAGTTGGCATGAAGTAGAAACAGAAATAATCATCTTGATAACAGCGTGGAATTCCATCTGTCCACAGTTTAAAACCACTGTAAGTAGTGAAGTTTTTGCCACAAAACTCACAACATTTTCCACACCAGGATTTCTATCGGAAAGAAAAGCTTTCTTAAAATCTTCTGAGCATTTTCTCCAATTGAAAACAGTCTTAGCCCATTCTCGGTATTGCAACTGTGGGAAAGTGTCATCGTTTATTAAATCATTAAACTTTTTGCACACTAATGAAATATTATCCCTAGTCTTGTCGCTAAAGCGTGTAGCCAATGCAAAGATTAACAATAACACCGTGTCTGGAAGAGTAAATATCGTTTTGTTTGATATGAATATGTTGGGATTTCACACGTATGTTTACCAAAAATTCCGCAGTCGAAGCACAAAGGATCAATTGCATGTGGTTTGCCCATGGAAACTGTGAGGGATTCTTCTAGACAGTCATGTTCACCAGACATACCACATGCTTCGCAAAGGGTTTCATCAGAATGAGCATAGTTTTCATTAACATACATGGACTATCCACAGGGATCAATCCAACGTAAATGTAACTCACTGATGTGGCCAATCAACAATGTGGGGACATCTTCATTCACATTTTCGTTTGGCAATGGTATAGAAACAACGTGGTCCATGGAATCCGACAGTACAGTGACAGGAACGTCAAAAACAAATGGCACAACAAGTATGTATTCTCGTTGCCCCATTGCTTCACCCTTCTCCATTATGTCCAAGTATTGTTCCCATGTTTCATTGATTATTCTGTCTCGTAAATCCCAGCACTCCATCGCAACATTTAACACAGGGTTTTGTCTCAGAAATTGGACAGTTGCTTTCTTACTTCATCTGCAGACGTCTGCTTATTTGTTTGAATTTGTAATTGCTGAAATTGACAATTGCCATCTTTCGGAGTGTCTAAAATACTTACTCCGTAGGTCTGCGCAACAGCTTGTAAGCTTGGATATTCAATGTCACGTTTCTGTTCCTCTATCAACTGTGAAGAAAGTCTGGAACAAAACACTGACGTTTTTCTTTTCATTTTCTCTCTTGCCAGTGTTAAAGATGTTATATTTTCAACACCCACCCACATTTCGTTATCTTCACACTCACAAAGAACTTATCTCCCCCTTCTTTTTATAATTTTGTCTCTCTTACATGGTGGATCTTTAAGGGATTTGCCACGTTTTAGTCCTCTCATCCTTACGCTTGGGTTTAATAAAAACGTCCTCATTTAAATCATACCCGCTACAGATGTTTTTCTTGGCATGTGATTTTATACATTTCAATGCTGAAGAAAGGGAATGTTCATTAGCTGCGGTTCTCTTTGTTGCCTCAAAGTGGCATTCCCGTGGAGTCATTTGTATAGATTCGTGAAATGCGGTATTGTAATCGTTTTGATAATGAAACAAATCCCTGTCAAAATTACTTGTCTCGACATGCTTTGACATCAAGTCGAACTTCATTTTAGATTTCCAGGACTGAGGGACCGTTCAACTTTCCCTTGACTTTGAGGGTGATTAGGACTGCCTCTAATAATACGAATTCCATGCTTAACAGCTTGTGCTTCGAACTCTCCTTTAAAACTCGCCACCGTTGTCGCTTTGAATGATGCGAGGGCTCCCCCATTCTTCATATACTTTAAACACAGCACTTGCCACTGATTTTGCGCTTTTTTGCCCTGATGATCTTAGCCAGAGATACCTACTGAATACGTCCAGAATGGCAACCACATAACGGTTGCCTGTGGTTACAGAGTCTAGATCAACTAAATCGATCTGATGTCTCTCATTTATAGAGTGTGCCAATACTGTCTTCATTTTAGGTTTGTTTTTTGAAAACTGGTCTTGTTTGCTGACGTAATTCCATGCTGTTGAGTGCTTTTTGGATCCGAAATTCGCCTATTCCAAAGTAGTTCTTTTTCATTCTATGGTATATCTTTCTGGCACCTTCACCGTGATGTTTTCCGAAAAACATAATCAATAGCTCTTGGAATTTCATCCATTGAAAGAAAAATAAGGTTATCTTTGTCAACCACACGAACATCATTCTTTTCCAGAAAGGGTATGTATGTGTGTATCACTTTGAGATTGTATTTGGATATTTGGTTGTAGAGACGTTTATCATTTAAGGTCCTCTCTGCTACTGGAATGGGCGACCTTCTTTGGATTGTCTCCAGTAGCTGCTGTAGAAATTCAGCAGTGTAGTTTGGCGCTTGTCGTTGCTTCGCCTTTCTTGCAACTCCAGGCTCTCCTGGTCCACAAACACAGCTCTCAGACACCACCAGAAGGATGACGATACTTGTCAGGAGCCTCATTTTCCTTTAGGTTCATTCTGTGTACGCAAAAAAAAAGTTTAACAGTAATGGGTGTATATGTATTTATAAAGACTGCATAGACGTTAATCAGTACTTTACTTTACTTTTGACCTCCCCAACTACACATTTGTTAGCAATGTGTAAGGCTGACAGCGTGCATTTAAAATCAATGTACCAGAACCAGCACCAAGATCGGTTGGTTTTGCAGATTCGTCCTTGTATCACAAGATGTAATTGACCAATCATACAAAAATATGATGTTTTTATTCAATAGCCGGAAGCCCGTCCCCAAAGGGAAAAGCTTGATTGCCAAAGCTCTAGAAGACTCATAAGCCCCCGCAAATGGATAATTCACTAAGGGTGGTTCCTTGTGATATATAGATCTATCAAGAATGATTCATTGATTTATCTTTTTTTTTCTCTCTCTCTCTTTCATAACATATTTTATTCAATACTGCAACCAACATGTTCGACAGTAATCTATACATATGTCCTATACATAGGTCGCCAAATCTAGCCATTTTTTATCCACCGTCCTCCCAAAATACAAGATGTCTCATTTCTGAAGAAAACAGATAACTTCAGTCTTAAACAGACTTCTATTATTTTCTCGTATCTCCATAAAGAAACAAAATAAGATAAAACATTAAAAAATTTACCAAAAGACAAAGTTCCGATTTTGGGGAATGGCTGTCGCCTGCAATCAACTGCTCTCGAACTTATGAGACGAGAGAAAGACAATTAGTTGTACTTTCGGTTTCCAAGACACTATTTTTTTTCCCCCAAGAAACAGATGACGTCATAAACAGCGACTCTTTAGTTTCAGTTTCCAAGTCTATTACTTGCCAGGCATACACACAGACGGACAAAGTGAATTAGTCTACCCCCTCCAACTTCATTGGGTAGGGTATACATATTGTTCCATATGTGACAACATTTCACACGGTGAACAATAGTAGATTTTTAGAACAATCATGTAAATTATTAATCTTTCAGAACAATCACGTATGATGGCTTACATGATTACGATGAAATAAATAGTAGACTTTCCGAACAATCATGTACTGGTCACTTTTCAGAACAATCACGTATGACGGCTTACATGATTACAATGAAATAAATAGTAGACTTTCAGAACAATCATGTACTGGTCACTTTTCAGAACAATACGTGTGTTCTCTCAGACTATGGATACTTGCACTAACTTCATCAATCAACGGATTCTGTGGCAGAGAGAAGAGGGATGGGCGAGAGAAGGGAGGGGAGGGGAGAAGGAAGGAAGGAAGGAAGGGGGGGGGGGGGGGGGCTGAGAGAGGGGGAGAAGGAGGTAGTTGAGAGCGAGAAGCAGGGAAGCGCGTGGAAAGATTTTAGGGTCAGTTTTGGAAGGGGAAGGAGGGTGTGAGGGACACCGAAAAGACGGGAGAGTTGGAGGGTGGCGTGGGTTGGTGGGAGGAAGAGGACAGTTGGCGGAAGTCGAGGGACGGGAGACAGGGGGTAGAGAGTAGGGGCGGGCAGATGGGAGTGTGGGGGTTGGGATGAATCTCAGACGTCAGAATTAATAATCGTCTTCTTGGCGTCATTCTACCATTGTGTGAGTGGGCACAGAGAGAGAGAGAGAGAGAGAGAGAGGCGGGGAAAAAGAACATAGATAACAGACAGACTGTGCAAACAGACGCGCGTGCGTGTCTGTGGTCTTTACATGTGTGTTAACATGGATGTGTGATAGCATGCATGCCTGCATTGTCTATCTGTCTATCCTTTAGCCTCGTTCCCTGTCTGTCGGTCTGTCCCTCTCACTCCCACCCCATCCCCACTGTCTCTATCTCTCTCTAAAGTCATCACCGTATTCAGAACCTCATTAAGAAAAAGATGATAAGATTTAAGATTAGCTGAGAGAGATCGAAACTTTTTTTTAACGTCAGTTCAAACAGACAAGAGACCAACGACACGGAATCAAATGACAGTCAACTGAATGTTCGTAGCTGGTACAGCGTCTTTGAGAAAACGAAAGGCTTCGGAAAAAAAGAATTACAGGGTTCTTAGTTTGTAGTTTATCTTATAGACCAGCACGCCACTCAGGACCTTTTCAGAACTGCCAAACTCATACGGGAAAACAAAAAGAAAATCACAGCCTGCAAAAAAGAACCACATCCTTAAAAAAAGAAAAAGGCAACATCGTGAGAAAATGATACAGCCTGAAAAACTACGACATCTTGAACAAGAAACCACATAACACGGTAAATGACATGGTAGCTAAATCATCGACATCCTTACGACGGATCAGACTTCGCCTTGCTGAGAGTGCCACTGACTCCGCATAATCTATCGATCCCTTTCAGATTTAAAAAGTGAAGTAATTAAATTAAAAAAAAGTATGAAAATGTCATGTGGGCAAACAGACTTTGCAGAACGAACAGCTAATATCCACCCCAGACAGTATGAACAATTTTCACACCTAGTCGCTGTATTAACCCCCCCCCCCCCTCTCAAAAAAGGCACTGGCATACATTATTTAAAAAAAGGGTAAAAGAGTTTCCAGGACAAAGACACTGACTTGGTCCACAAATCGCAGAGAAACAGTGCACAAAGACAAAAACTGAAAAAAGTGCAGAGTTAAACGCAGTGACAGATAAGAGGAAATTACTAGCACAGTACTTGGAGGTAGCGGGAAGGACTACTGTAAGAGACCCCAGCATGTCCGCGGGACTCTTCACAGCGTAAAACAAGGACGGAGTGTGACCTGATGGATAGTGTACTTGCTTTGAAAACCAGAGAATTCTGGAACAGAGATTCGAATTTCTGACAGGACATTTTTTTACCCTTCAACTCTGATCGAATTCTTAAGCTGTGTCGGAGTACTAGCCTTTCGGTGTTGACGATGATCCAAACCCTGTGCACAGCGTGTGTAAAACAACCCATGGCAACAGGGGACTTGTCCCAGGCAAAACTGGTCAGAAAGACCTGCAGGTGAACAAATACGCCCGCAGGCAGACTGAAAGGGAAGGAGGGGGGGGTGGGTGGGTGGGGAGTCGGACCATGGCGGCGCCTCTCTCCCCAGGAAAAGCAGCTTGAGTTTCGCACGGTGAAACTGAGAAGTATATTGTGGCAATGATGTTTTCACACAAGTATGTAAAGAAACACGGGCGAGCGAGAAAATCACGGTAGTTTCCCTATCTGAACGTATTGTGGGAAAGTTACGGCTCTTTGCATGCTGTACAATCTGTGTTTTGCAAGGCAAACTCAGTTCGTTCTCAAGAAAGCTGAAGCCGCATTGAATTCTGGGACTAATCATACTGAAAGCACGAAGTAAAAAAAAAAAAGACGAGTTGTTCTTCTTGGCAGCCCTATACATGAACTGATCTATCTATCTATCTATCTATCTATCTATCTATCTATCTATCTGTCTGTCTGTCTGTCTGTCTGTCTGTCTGTCTATCTATCTATCTATCTATCTATCTATCTATCTATCTATCTATCTATCTATCTATCTATCTATCTATCTGTATGTCTGTCTGTCTATCTATTTATCTATCTATCTGTCTGTCGGTCTGTCTATTTACCAGTTCATCTGTCAATCTGTTTGTCTATCTATCTATCTATCTATCTATCTATCTATCTATCTATCTATCTATCTATCTATCTATCTATCTGTCTGTCTGTCTGTCTGTCTATCTACCAGTTCATTTGTCAATCTATCTGTCTGTCTGTCTGTCTGTCTATCTATCTATCTATCTATCTATCTATCTATCTATCTATCTATCTAGCTAGCTAGCTAGCTAGCTAGCTAGCTAGTTTCATCAGTTAGTTAAGAAGTTTAGGTCGTTTGTCCTATTTCAATAAAAACCATGATAAAATAATAGGAATCGCTCGGACAAAGTGTCAGGACACTTTGGAAAAACAACGTTTGTTGTTGCTGTTGCTGCTGTTATTGTGGCCGTTGTTGTTTTTCTGCTTAGGTTCTTTGATTTACCGGGGAAAAAAGAAAAGAAACGTGGATTGCTTCTGTAAATTACACAAAATTGAAAGAAGGCAAAACAGTTTTTCGAAGTGATATCTTGTGACTTTCAGAGTTTGCTTTGAATCTTAACAAAGACCATTCCTGACGGCTTATCGGTTAATGTCAAGTGGACTGTATAATTGCTGTACATAGCTTGTGACTGTTCTCTTTGTCCTGGAGTGTGACCACAGAGAAAGTCTTGGGTTACTTGACTTCTTGTTGTTCAGTGCTGTCTGAAAATGTGCATACACTGCCTCGGCAATTCCATTGTTTCTCGTCAGCAGCATGGGTTGGAACAAACTGTCAGCGTCCGGTTCTTAGCACAGAAAGTCGCTTTCACAGTATCGAAGTACACAGTGTGAGTGAGCAAATAAGCCGCGTACGTGCTGACTTGTAATTGCAGCGATACAAGTCCGTTAATTAAAACAGATAACTGGACACAGCTTTTGTCATGAACAATGACCCGCATGTCCGACTTTGTGGGAAAACAACAACAACAACAACAACAACAACAACAACAACAACAACAACGACGACGACGACGATTACAACATTAGGACGAGGTAACCGGATTCGACTGGAAGCAGTTCGGACACTTTTGACCACAGTCAGCTCAACTTCCTACGTCCAGTGGTCAGATGAATCCCCGTCTATAAACAGACACCGCTGTGGAGTTATCCGGTAAAAGACTACAAAAGACTACACTCGGGAACTGCAGCAATGGCTCTTTCACATATATAGTTTATTGATCTGCTTATGGCTATCAAATACCATGCAGCTTCTTTTTTTTCAACAGGAGGTAGCTGACGTAAGTAGGGGGTGTGTAACATATTGTTAAAAGGTCAGAGCAAAACGTAACACAATATTAAGCGTTAGTTTCTACCATTAACAGAATTACCCCCCCCCCCATCTCCTTGTTCTCCCCCCCACCCCACCTCCTTCGTTCCTTCAATTACAAGTAATCCGCCATTTGTATCATGTGCTCTTAGAAAAATAGAAAGCGCCTGATTTCCAAGTGTTGTTCCTTTTTCTCTGATCGCCTCTGATGAACCTATCAGAGAGAAGAATACTGCGGAACCTCCCTATCACAACACCTCTCAGACATCCTTGAGAAAAAACAACGGACGTTTAAACAGAGGGAGTCCTCATTCAGATGTAAATGTCGCACAGACAAAGATATTCCAGGGAAGGAATGGAGTCGTTACTCGTAGGGTGTTTATTCAGAGGGTCCTCATTCGGAGGGGGAGGGGGGTCTTTATTTGGAGGGTCTTTACTGGTCCATCCAGAGGATCTGTATTTGGCGAATTATTATCATTTGGAGGGTCCTTGTTCAGACAGCCTTTTATCCAAAGGTATTTGTTCAGCAAGTTATCACTCTGAGTGCCTTTTTCGAATAGCTTTTATTTGGAGAGGCAATATTCAGAAAATGTTCATTCAGATGGTTTGTGTTCGGACAGGTATTTTTCAGAAAATTTCTCTTGGGAACAGAATTTTTATCTGGAAATTTTCTTATTCAGAGATTTTTCTTTGAAGAATCTAGATTTGGAGTGTCTTTAATCAGAGGATATTTATTCACATAGATTTATCCGGAAGATCTTTATTTGATGTGTCTTGATTTGAAAAATCTGTATTCACATAATGTCTTCGTGAAGAGTCTTTATTCGTAGGGCCTTTGATAGGAAGTTTCACTGTACGTTACAAATCACAGACGCTTGATCCAACTTCCACTATACAACTTGTATAATGTATAGATCAAGCTCTCTCTTATATTAGGCCAGTCATCATCTATTTCCCTTCTTCGTGGTTATTTCCTTTTTAGTTTCAGAGCTTCCTGAAAATGAAGTGACTTTGACCCAAATAATCACAAAAAAGACCAACAACAACCGTCCACCCTCACACACAACAGCAACTTCCCCTGCGTTACTTGTGGACACATCGAGCTCAGTTTTCACCACACTGTGACATCCCTACCCCCACACCAACTCGCTCTCCCCTCCCGTGGGCCCATACCCCCTCCCTTCCTCTCTCTCTCTCTCTGCTTCTGTCCTGGTCTGCTGTCTGTCTGTCTATCTCTGTGCCCACTCACACAATGGAATAATGACGCCAAGAAGACGATTATTAGCCCTGACGTCTGAGGTTCATCCGACCCTCAACCCCATCTGCCCCCCCCTCCTTCTCCCCTCCCTCACCTTCCACCACCAAGCTTTTTCCCTACTTCTCCTCCCGCCCTCCTGTCTTTCCCTCATTCCCTCTCGCTCCTTCCAAAACTGATGTGATTCAAAGTAGTTCACTTTTACTTTGGTGCCCCTTAAGACTCTGACCTTGGTCTTTTTTTTTTTTTTTTTTAAACAAAGATTAACTACTAGACTGATTGCTTCTGGTTTTCATCATCACCCTGTCTTTGGCTCTGCTTTTCAGCGTTGGTCATTCCTCGGGGTGGATGAAACTCCACTGTATGCTTCCTGCCTTGCTGTTGGAACCCACCTCTAGGCAGGAACTGGCTGATTCTGAAAATCCCGCGGTGGTATTGGTTCTCACAGGGTTTGAATCTGCGATCTCCAAACCGTCAGTGTTTGACGTCAGCTGCTGAGTCAGAGCGCCTGGTATCTACAAAGCACATGTTGTTTAAATGTAAACAGATGGAACCTTTCCTTGACAGAAAACGTCTGTCTGCCTGCTACGGCTTCTCTCCATAGTATTGTGACTATGAGGGTGATCGTGAATTGCACATTCATTTCCGTCTATTTTCCTATTTCGGTAGAAACACTTAGCTTGTGACGTAATACATACGTACTTTTCGTTGCGATCCTGCACCTTTTGAAAACCTGACGACATATCCAACGTAGAAACCTTCTTTTTAATTAGTAGTTTTGTTTTTTATTTGAACCCGGACTTTTTAAAAATGATTCAATGATTCTATTTCCAGAATCAAAACACGTTGCTGTTTACTTGTTTTTTTTTCTCCTTCTCGATACTCCCATCCCTACGTTAATTTAATGAGGTCATCCCACCTGTGAAATATCCCATTCCCCTTTCCGATGTTCAGTATGCATAGAACTGCATTCAGTGCCGTCCGCACATCCAGGCAGCAGTTCTTGAAGAATCAGAAGACATGCATGCTATATCAC
>CM031599.1:32686628-32689128 GCA_018398815.1 Conus ventricosus | reverse complement strand
TTTGGTGCCACATCCTGTGTAGACACCTTCTGTTTGTGTTCGTGGCCGACCAATGGTGGGTGTTTATTCGAATGAATTTATTCTCATAAAGTGTACTCTCTTTTTTTTTTTTTTTTGTAAACTCCAGTGTGAACTTCTTTCCTTCATGTGGGCGACGCCTGCTGTACACATCCATGTCAGTGATAAAATTGCATCCACTTCTCTCTCTAAAGTGTAAGCCCCTCCTCTTTAAACCTTCCTTTGTAAGGCACAGACAATCCAAAGTTCGGGAAGACAGTTGATGCGTGTGTGATCTAATGAATTTCTGACTTTGATCGGGTCTCGTTTCTTCTGTTACGTGCCAGGCTATACCTGTCTGGTTCTTCTTCTTCTGCGTACCAGGCTGATACTCCTGCGGACACCCCTTGTATAGGGAGTGGAGTTTTGTGTGCATGGCCGTTTTTTTTTCATCCCGCCATCAAGACAGCCATACTCCAACTTTGGGGAAGATGCATGCTATGTGTAACGTGTCATCCATACCAACGGCCAAACTGGCCTTCTCTTCCGAAAGTTGGTGATGGAATTTTACGTGTGTGTAAGATGTTATGCGTGCGTTCACACACGGAACCTCTGTTTATAGTCTCATTCGAAGGACTGTATGGGAAATGGAGTAAGAACCAATGTTAACATTTGAGGGAAAAATCCCCCTGTACCAAAACGGCCTGGCGGAGATTCGAACCCGCAACCCTTGGATTACGAGTCCGGCGCTCTACCACTGAGCTATTCCGGTTCAATATCAAAGAATGATTTTGTCGCTGGTGGTCTCTCTGTCTGCCAATCCCCTCCCCCTCCTTTTCGCACTACTCACCCATCCCCACTCCTCTGTCTCTCTCCCTCTCTCTCTCTCTCTCTCTGAATTTGTATTTGTAGCTTTGTGCGAAAGATTTGTTCGATTGTCCATTCCTTTTGTCTCGGTCTGTCTGCACCTTACTTTCTTTCTTTCTCTCTCATTTCTGCCATCGCAAGCAGTGTGCAGAGAAATTCTTTCCATTTCTGTGTCCGTGTGCAGCAGAGTTCACACCTTGGTTCAACGTCATGCGTCTTTCTACCGGACGACGAAGGATGCTGCTTCTATCCCTGGAGGAGGATCAGACACTCTTTTGACCAACTGGGTGATTACATTAGCACGTTCCTTCTGGTCATCATGCATTATTAAGACAGGAAGATTATGAGGGTGTGAGGGTGGAATGAGGATAGCAGAGAAATGGGTGGAGAGAGAGAGAGAGAGAGAGAGAGAGAGAGAGAGAGAGAGAGAGAGAGAGAGAGAGAGAGAGAGAGAGAGAGCTGCCTGTTGTTGAATGTTTGAGTTTTTAGTTACAGAGTATAAGCTATCATTTTATCTTAATGCAATGAAAAAGTACTTCATGCGTTTGTGTTGATTAGTCATCCTGTATTTTACTTTATGCAGTTCTTTTAAATTATGATTTAAGCTGCACATTTCTCTCTCTCTCTCTCTCTCTCTCTCTCTCTCTCTCTCTCTCTCTCTCTCTCTCTCTCTCTCTCTCTCTCTCTCTCTCTGCAGGTATCTGAAGCATCTGTATCTGAGCCTGTGTGCTTCTTCTTGCAACGTTCATGCCAGAGACATGATGACACGTCGTTTCCTGTGTATGGAAAGGTATGCCCCACTTTGTGGAAAATGTAACTGACAAGATTAGGGAACAACTCCATATTTTGCTGTAACGTAGTGCTGTTTCAGGAAGCGTGCTACAACCTTCGTAGGTACTCACAGACTGTTCGTGGCCGACCAGTGGCGGGTGTGTTTATTTAAATGAATTTATTCTGTTCAAATGTAACCTCTCCCTTCTTTTGTTTTAACTACAATGTGCAAATTTTTCCTCCATGGTGCAACTGGTGGTGCACACATCCATTTCAATCAGTCAATTAACTTCCACCTTCTCTCTCTAAAGTGTGATACCCCTCCGCTTTTAACCTCGCCGTGTAAGGCACACACAATCCGTGTTCGGGATGACGGTTGGTGGGTGTATGTTAATGAATCACTAACTTCGTTTGGGTCCTCTTTATTTCATCACATGCCACTGTCTCTGTCGTTCTCTCTGCCTGTCTGCCCTCATTTCCCCTCTCTCACACGCCCACCTCTTCTCTCTGTCCAGCTTTCAGTCTCTCTGGCTTTGAACAAAAGTTTCGTTCGTTCGCCGTTCACTTCGTCTCGGTCTGTCTGCACCTTTTTCTCTTTCTCTCTCAGCTCTGCCATTGGAAGCGATGTGCGGAGAAATTCCTTCAGTTCCAGTGGCCGAGTGCTGCTGAGTTCACACCCTGGTTCAACGTCATGCGTCTTTCTACCGAACGACAAAGGATGCAGCTTCTGTCTCAGGTGGGAGAGTCAGACACTCTTTTGACCAGCTGGGTGATGACATTAGCACGCTCCTTTTGATCATTTTGGATTACAAAGAGAGAAAGAGAGTGTGGGCGGGTCCTATCAGGGATTAATGGCCAGAGAGAG
>CM031599.1:32654128-32681628 GCA_018398815.1 Conus ventricosus | reverse complement strand
TTAAGGATGGGGATGGTGTTGGGGTGGGGGCGAAATGAGGATCAGGGATTTGTGAAGATAGGGATGGAGGGAGAAAGATGGGAGAGAGGAGAGAGAGAGAGAGAGAGAGAGAGAGAGAGAGAGAGAGAGAGAGAGAGAGAGGAGAGAGAGAGGGATGACAGACAGACACACAAACACACACACATACACAGAGAAAGAGAGAGAGAGAGAGAGAGAGAGAGAGAGAGAGAGAGAGAGAGAGAGAGAAGAGAGAGAGAGAGAGAGAGAGAGAGAGAGAGAGAGAGAGAGAGAGAGAGAGAGAGAGTGAAGGGGCAATGACAATAAATCTTTAGCCATTTCCATACGCTAATCAGTTAACGCTAAACGCTTCAACACAAGCATCAAAACGTGAGAGAGAGAGAGAGAGAGAGGAGAGAGAGAGAGAGAGAGAGAGAGAGAGAGAGAGAGAGAGAGACAGACAGACAGACAGACAGACAGACAGACAGACAGACATAGACAGAAGGAGGGAGGTAGGGAACAGGAGAAAGGGGAGGGAGAGTTGGGAGAGATTCGAGTCAAGTGTCCATGCTTTGAAAAGAAAAAAGTAATAATCATGATCATCATTGTGTGCATCGATCAGAGTACTAATCTATGGTGCCAGGAGAAATCGCAGCAATGCTATGAAAAGATGTCCTTTCTGACCACAATTAACAATGGCCCTGCTTGTGTCGAATATGAAGCAGATTTTAAACAGAAAGACATTGAATCAAAGACTAGGCGGTTCAGACTGCATTTTTCGAGTGTTAAATCTCGATCTCGTTTACTTCCACATTCGTCACCATGCAACTGAGAATTCCGTGTGATTGGCAATAGCCAAGGGGTAAATGGCAACTGTCACATGCACCAGAATAAATGGGAATGGCGTCTGAGCCGGTGTAGTTTTCAGTCGTGTCCGTGTAAACGACACCAGGGATTTGCGCCGGAACGATTGCTGGTCACCCTAAAGACCTGAGATGAATTAGTCACTGATATGTATGCGTGCGTGCGTGCGTGCGTGTGTGTGTGTGTGTGTGTGTGTGTGTGTGTGTGTGTGTGTGTGTGTGTGTGTGTGGTGTGTGTGTGTGTGTGAGAGAGAGAGAGAGAGAGAGAGAGAGAGAGAGAGAGAGGAGAGAGAGAGAGAGAGAGGAGAGAGAGGAGAGAGAGAGAGAGAGAGAAATTCTTATTCACTAATGTGCTATGCCCATGATATACTAAGCAGCACAAGAATTGTATTATCTCTGGTTTGAATGAACACGATTAGCATAATCATTTTATCATTATCATTGTCACCGATACTATATTATCATTATAATTATTATCATCATATAGCGTGTATCCTTCGCTAGAGACCAAGGTCTAAACACTTAGCAATTTACACTCTCGATTACACAGCTTCAGTCAACTACACGTGAGTATAGCCAACTGAAGAGCTGGTTGCTGGCATTATTTTCAGTCGTTTCCTAATCATTCAGTCTGTCAGTCACTCAGGTTTTCACTCATATTTTCATTCTTTCGATGCACGCTATAGTCTACGTGTCATCCACACCAATGGCCCAAATGGCCTTCTCGTCTGAAAATCAGTGATAGGATTTCACGTCTGTGCAAGATGTTCTGCTTGCGTACACGACACGAAACTCTTGATTTATTGTCTCATTCGAAGGATGTTTTGGGAAGTGGAGCCAGAACCAATGTTAACTCGTGGTGGAAAATCCCTCTTTAGCAAAACTGCCGGAGATGCGAACGCATAACCCTAAGATCGCTATGATCGCGAGTCCTGTGCTCTACCAACTGAGCTATTCTTTATTACCACAGCAATAGGGGTGTAGAGGTCATTAGCTGTCCCAAACAATAGACGTCAAAATACAGAAAAGCCATACACACGTCTTTAAATTGTCGATCATTCATAACACCCTTTTATGCACACACACACACACACACACACACACACACACACACACACACACACACACACACACATATCTGTGACTACTTCATTTTAAGAGCTTTGGGCAAAATGCACACTCAACTTCTTTTTTCTTTTTTCTTGGATGGTTTTTGGGGAAAATAGTCAGTTTGTAGGTAAAAGTAAATGACCGAAGAATGAAACAGTATTCAAAACTTTATGCTAATTTCTCCTGGCCTGCACACTGACCTCATCTCTTGAGTACTTGCCTCGTTCACCTGAGAACCGACCTGCGTCGCTACACAACCAGTCTTCTACACCGTTGAAGTGCAGTCGTCAGACAGCAGGAGAAAAGGGAGACAACCGTGTCGTGTGTGCAGTGGAAACATTGTTGTAAAAGGAAATCTGACGAAGCACGAAATCCGCTGTGGACTCAAACTAAACCAGCCAGCACGTGAACTTGGGGATACGCTGATTGACTAGCATGGGCCATAGCAGGTGCCCTTCACTTTCCGTGAAGCTGATGTAATGTGCTAGAATCACTCTAATCCGGAAGACTGCCAAAGTCTAGTTACTATGGCATTCAGCAGGTCACGCTTTGTGAACTACCACTGTGCTTTTGACGTCGGCCCAGATCACGACTAGTTTACGATGCAGCCTGCGTATACACTCCTTCTCCAACGCACATTGATGTCAGATGCAGTGGAAACGTGCTTGCTGAGCGGCCACAGAATCGTGTGACAGACTTTACACTGCTAACATGATGCAACTGTTACTGTCCCGTTCACGTTGCTCCGCGTATACCGCAAAAGGTTATGAGTTTGTTTACATTTTATCCATCATAAACATGACATTTCTGCCATTACGTTAGAAGCGCACGTGCGATTGAAAAATCGGAAATTTGGGGAAGAAAATATCGTGTCATACAATCAGACGTGTTATCATCTGCCATGGGTACAAATAATTTTTTCTGTCTTTGTGCCAAGTTTCATGGCGCCATCATGGCTGAGCGCTTAAGAAATGGGAAGCAACTCAAGTCTGCATATGCGGCAGCGAATTAACATTGCTGGTCACAATCTTCCCCTTTGTTTCTGTGTAGTGAAAATTCAATTAAAAAAAAAAGATCGGGACCATAGTAACATTTAATAAAATCATGCAATTTTTCTATTAACGGAAAGCTATTTTTAAAAAATTTTCCATGTCGCGAATTGCATTCAGATTCGAGGAATTGTTTTTCTTCTCAGGCATACGCACTTTTGTACTCTAAACAATACCCATTCACGCTGGCGTTCTGGGACTGGTATGCTGGCAACTAAAAAAAAAACAAACAAAAAAACAAAAACCAACAAAAAACGCCCTGATGAGCGGAGATTTCGGCTATCCGCTCCAAGTTTGTCTTTTCACATCGCAGACCTGTCAGCACAAGATACGTTTTTGATATGAAACGGTCCTCAATGGCTTCGAAGTAGTCCATTTCACAAGCTGGGGTGATCATTCCATAGTAGCGTCCCTTGAATTTTTGTCCCACAAATCGGACTCAGTTCTTTAAAATGTGCCTCAAGAATTTTTTTTTTTTTTTTTGGGGGGGGGGGGGGGGGGGGGGGGGGGGGGGGGGGTAAAATTGACGTTAATGCATCTGAAATAAATCTGTTGAACACTTTTGTATTAACGCTGATGCGGCTAAAGTTAATTGGTTTAAAATAGTGGAGAAATAACAAAGTCTGTTGAACAGTGGCTTGGTAAAGAGAGGGGACGTGATTTTTTTTACTTGGGTAGCTGTCTATGCGTGCTGGCGACAGTTCTTACAACGTTAGGATAGTGCTTTCGGCGTATGAAACAACAACACAACAACAACAATAACAACAATGATAACAAAAACAAATCCCACTATGGTTGTATTCATAGGGTATAGTGTAGGCGCTACGGCAATGTGTTTTGACAGGTGTTTAGAGCAAAATACATCAGGAATACGTCCAGTCGAAATCGGGCATGCAAACGGAGTTGAGACTTTTAATTTCCTTTTCTTTCTTTCTTTCTTTTCTTTTTTTTTCTTTTTTTAATTTTTTTTTAAAGCTTTATCTACATAGGTCATTGTCGTCAGTATCACTTACAACTGAAACTTAAAATCTTTCAGTGACAGGACATTTTTTTGTGTCGGTTTCTATCCAGCCGCCAGTACCAAAGCCGCTGTGGCCGAGAGATCACAGTTAGCAAGCCACATTTGTGTGAAGCGCTAAAAAGTACATCAGATCACCAGAACAACCATCGTTTGCTCGGCAAGTTTGAGAGCTCTGATGCCAGCTTCACTGACATTTTTCAATTCACCGTTTCAACCAACCGATCGAAATTTTCATTTTCATGGATCGAGACACTATTTGAAATATATATTTTATCTATATTTAAACAGTAGTCCATCTTTTTTGCATATGTTGTTTTAATCCTAAAATTGGCGCAAACTGCTTCTTCTTTTTGTTTGTGCTAAATTGAAGGAAATCCTAAATGTAAAGTTTCCATTATGTTTGGAAAAAAAAACACTACTAGTTATGTATGACTTTGAGGGAACACCAAACAGAAATGTGTTGAAAATTAACATTGCCAGCAATCTGTTCCTCATGATTTCTAGGTCTCAGCGTCCCTCATCATCAACTACCATTTGCCCAGCCTGCATTGCAAAAGACGTGTCAATGCTTCTGCTCCAGCGGGTGCGTGGTATTGAAATAAGCATCCTTGAAGATAAAATCTTTCCATCTTTCTATTCTCCATAGTATGCTTACCACACTGTCTTCACTTTACAAATCGTCCACTCTTCCTAGACAGTTGTCCAGTGCAGAATTATGCTTTTGTTTTTACGTTGATTCATTGCTGCATAAAGTCTCTACCACGCGCCACGTCTGTAGGGATTGGTTCTCAAAGAATCGGTATAAGATGTATTAAAGATTCTGTTAAAAGCTCGGACCACTTGTTCTCGTCACCTGTGGCACATACCCTCAAATATACGAGAACAATTCATACGCTGTCGCCGATATGTAGTCAACACTGGATGGAACCAGTGGAGATCTGACCATTCACCAAGACAGTCAGTCTGACACCAGTATTGGAACCTGGGAAGATCTCGCCATTCACTATCTTAGTCAATATTGCCAACGTAATATCAATACTGAAACCTGCGAGGATCTCGCCGTTTACGGAGTTGGTCAATATGGCCTATATCACACCAATATTGATACCTGAGAGGATCTAGTTATTCACCAAGATAGCTGATAGTGCCAACATTTTGCCAATATTGGAACTCGCGTGGATCTAGTAATTCACCAAGATAGCCAATAATGCCAACATAATACCAATATCGAAACCTGCGAGGGTTTCGCGATTTACTGAATTTGTCAATACTGCTTATATCACACCAATATTAAAACCTGCGAGGATCTAGTCATTCACCAAGAAAGCCAATATTGCCAACATGTTGCCAATCTTGGAATATGCGAAGAACTAACAATTCACAAAGATAGCCAGCATGTAGCCAATTTTCAAATTGCAAGGATCCAACTAACAGCCATCATAGAACCAATACATTCCCCGCTCCCTATTTGCATTTTCCGTATAGGACAATGTTGGCGGCCAATATAGTGACATTACCAAAGCCATCATAGAACCATAACTGGACCACTATATGTGTGCTAGCCGGAGAATTGGAACACTGATAGAGTAGTTGAAATAACATGTGTTCTTGAAAAGTTTAGCGCCAAGAGATTGTGAACCAAATGAATATGGACCAGTGTGTTTTCCTGAAGACAGGTTAACATGTTCCCTGAATTGACAATATTCCCTAAAATAGCCCTTCTTGAAGATGAGACACGAAGATTCTAATATGCCACAGTATGGAAATTGTCTTGGCAGAATGCTACTGATATTTTGTTTTGTTCCTTTATTAATGAGTTGTCCCCCTCCTCGTATCAGACCAGGCACCACTGAACACCATCGAAGTGACTCAGCAGCAGTGCAGTGTCTCCTCTGGTGGGTTGCCTCATTAAAGACTTGATATTGACTGCTCTCTGTAAATTGCCGGTACCGTGGCTGAGACGGGATCATCTAGTCCGTGGTGGCTGTGGACGCAGAGCCGAAATGAGCTGCATGGGTGCAATGCCACTGAAGTGGCACAGAAGATGAAACAGCGAAGACAAACAAACAAACAAATTCCCATTCAAATTTACGCTCTATTTAATTGCTCCCCCCCTCCCCACCCCCAACCCACCCGTCAGATGTGTAATTCCTTGTATACAGGCTGGTGGTCTTACAGCGAAATTAATGAGTTTTCCAGCTAGGTGGTGAAGTGGTATCGCCGCAGTCTCGGCTGGGAGGCCGTGGTTACGATTCCCACCAGAGCCATTTATTTGTAGGAGTTTCTGTCCCGACCGGCTCCTACACGGAGCTGAGTTTGCTATGGGTTCAGCTGGGAATACTAGGATCGTACAGTCAAGTTTCATCCACTTATTCTTTGAGAGTACTGCTCAAATTTCCTGAACAACACTGCAGATGTCTGTATCGCTCGGGCCTGGTTGACGCCGGGATATCTTATGACGTACAGCCCTGCCATGCAGTCTCAGACCAGAATGGAAAACGATATATTGACTGCTCCCTGTGGATTGCCGGTACTGGGGTTGTGGCGGAACAAACTGGGCCGTGGCTGTGGACGGGGATTCCAACTGAGCAGCATGTGTGCGATGCCGCTGAGGTGGCACAATATGAGACAGCACCCCCCCCCCCCCCCCCACACACACACACACACATGAGTTCCTTCTCTGTTTGTCTGTCTTAGGCTGGGTCCCTGACCCGTCTGTTTCTGTCCAAGTGCCTTTGCGTTGCTGCGGGGCTTTGTCACATAACGATTTGTTTCACGTTTTCTTTCATGACTTTTTATTCAACTTACTGTCTTTTATTCCTTTTTCCCCTTCTTTCTTTCTTTTCTCTTCACTTTTTAACATACCGTTCTCTCGCGCCCCCTCTCCCTCCCCCATTTTTTTCATGTGTTCCTGTCTGTTTTCTTTCTTTCAGATCATCCCCACCTGTTGTGATCAAATGGAAAGTTATGCATGAAATACGCGCATTTTGTCCTTCTGTGTTCAATTCTCGATCTCAATAAGTTGTCATATGAATTTCACACATGTAAAGAACAAATCTGAGTAAATGTGTCTCATGTCGTGATTGGACATTCTGTAAAACCGGCAAAACATTCAGACCAGGGACATTTTAATTACATTGTTTAGTATCTGCAGGCCAAGGCTCAGAGAGCTGAGCGATTCCAAACCATTTTGTATTTTCACGGAACCAATCGAAACAAGACTTTTTAAAGAAACTTCCATGACTGAACAAATACAGTGTACGCTTAAGTAAATTAAAAGAAAAGAAGAGAAAACAAACCATGTAATCTAGGTTACGCAGTGGTCGAAGTTTGGAATGCGCGAATGGTAGGCGAAAGGTTGCCGGCTTGTCTCCCACGAGAACTTTTCCATGTTTTTTGTTGTTGTTGTTGTGTGTGTTTGTTTTCTTTTCTTTTCCTTGCGTTCTTGTTGTTGTTGTGTTGTTGCTTTTGTTGCAACTTTCTGCTTTTTCATGTTTTTTAAGGGCTCTCCTCTAATGCATAAATACCGTTGCCAAGATTGTTTCAATGGGTTAGTAGCTGGTTACTCATTAACGATAACTCTCTGAGATGTTATTTTGAAATACGCATACTTCAGCCAACTTGTTTCTGAATGTGTAAACGTTGTAACAGTTTGCTGGAATATCATTCCAGGAAAGTGTACCTTTTCCTTTCTTGATTGATTATTGAATAAGTTGTCGTCAATATATTCGTTTTCTTATGGACCCCACAAAAATCCAGCGCTCTCTGTCTCTGTCTGTCTGCCTGCCTGCCTGCCTGCCTGCCTGCCTGCCTGCCTGCCTGCCTGCCTGTCTGTCTGTCTGTCTGTCTGTCTGTCTGTCTCTCTCTCTCTCTCTCTCTCTCTCTCTCTCTCTCTCTCTCTCTCTCTCTCTCTCTCTCTCTCTCTCTGAGACTGCAGATAATGAAGGATAGACTTTAATCCATACGCTTACTGTCACAATCCTGAAGGTATAGTAGAACATCAGCAACGGGAAGAAAAAGTGAGTGACGGAGTATTGGTCAATAACTTATGTCATTGGCGTTTTCATTTTTTTCTTTTTTTCTTTTTCTTTCTCTGTCTGTCTAGGTCTCTTAGTGTTGGTCGGTACCTTTGTCTCAGTCTGTTTCTCTCTGAGAGTCTACCTTTGACTGTCTATCTGTCTGTCCGTCTGTCTGTCTGTCCGTCTGTCTGTCAATCTGTCTGTCTGTACGTCTGTCTGTCTGTCTCTGTTGCTGTCTCCGTCTCTGTCTGTCTGTCTGTCTCTCCCTCCCCATCCCTCACGCCACCCCACCTCTCTCTCCTTCAACTTTTTTGTCGTGGTCTACATGTCTGTCCTTATATGTCTTTAAAAAAAAAATCTATCTGCCTATCTCTATCTGTCTGCTTGTCTGTCTCTGTCTCTCTCTGTCTCTGTCTGTCTGTCTGTCCGTCTGTCTGTCCATCTCTCGCTCGCTCGCTCGCTCCTCCCTCGCTCGCTCCCCTCACTCGCTCGCTCTGTCACTTTGTCTACAATCAATTCACATAATAAAAAAGGAAAGAAAAGAAGAAGAAAAAAAAGAAAAGAAAAAGAAGAAGAATAAAATAAACAGACAAAATTAACACTTACCTTCGTGACCTGAGCGTCTATCTTCGATCTGGCAGACAGGTAAGGAGACCAAATCTGATCAGCCTCCTCCACCACCTCTGACCAATCGATCTGATGGTCTGAAGACTCCGAAGACGGCGCACGTGATCGAAGATCGATGATATGATGAGACCTGATGACAGTGCGGTAATGGATGGAGGACGCACGATTGCAGCTGCTGCTGCTGATTCTGCGGTCTCCGCCAAGGCGCTTTAGTGGCAGGGCACCTTGTGGGAATTACAGAACTTTTCGAGCTTGGATGTTTGGGCCTTTCCCTCTTCTCTCGTCTCTCTGTGTGTGGGTCTCTCTCTCTCTCTATGCGTCTGACGAAAGTGACCCGTTTAATGGTTTGTTCTTTAGTGAGGAGTTTGTGAATTTAAGTCGTTGGATATTCTTAAACGGTTTTCGAGTTGAATTTTTTTGTGTATGTGTGCTAACAACTCGTCTTTGTTTTCTTTTTCTTTTTGTTAGTTACCACAGTAATTTTTTTTTCACTGAAAACTGAACCTATGATACCAACCTACGTAAACCTCGAAAGTTTTCAGTCGGCTTCTTTTATTATTAAAAAATAAAAGCGTTCCTTACAAGAGACCCTGCAATGTATCCCGACAATACTGTCTTTGACTTCCACAAAGATTCCCCCCCCCTCTCTTCTCAAAGAATGAGCGCGACAGGTACTTTCTCACACAAAACAAGGGTTTTGTAAGTTCTAAGAATTGATGTATTATCTTCCCCAGCATACGAGTTCTAAAACACTACGACGCATAGGGTAGAGAGAAGCAACAGACAATATTATATTGACGCCTCCATCCTTCGCCGACCAATGAGAATTAAGTCCGCGCGAGCGGTGGTGGTATGGTCCACCAAGCGCGTCAAAAGAAGAATTCTCGGCACCTCCGTAGTGACAGAAGCAGTCACGCCACTCAGCTATGATTGTAAATTCCGCGTTTTTGTTTGTTTGTTTGTTTTTAACCAGTCAGAAAGAAGCTTATAGAATGTTGCAAATCATGTGGAGTGACATATAAATCAATATTTGTAGATAAAAAGACAGATGAAATACTAAGGAGACATAAAAAAAATTGTTGTTGATTTAGCTTATTCCGATTTCACACTCATTTGATCTTCCATACAAAACAAGACGAATGTTGTCTTTGTTGGCTTTAATCATCCGAGGTCAAAAAGCAAGTTCTTCCTAATCCTGTCAAGCCATTCTGTTTCTCTCTCTCATGCACCAGGAATAGGTAAGTGACGTCCTCTCACTGGCAGGCGAAGTGCGATCTCCAAGTCTCCGGTTCTACGCTCCCTACACCTAACAAGCCCGCACCAAGGCAGTGTCGTGAACTTCGTGAAAATAACTTCTACGTTTCAGTGAGCCCGCGCACTTGCAGGAATATGGACATACGTGTGTAGGCACATGTACAGGCATGCAGATAAACAGCTTGTATGCTCACACACAGACACACACACCACACACAGACACACACACACACAGACACACACACACAGACACACACACACACACACACACATATATATATATATATATATATATATATATATATATATATATTTCGTGTATATACACACACACACACACACACGAAATAATACAGACACAGACGGAAGTGAAAGACAAAGTACAACGTTTGAACAGCTCCGTCTCTTATCTGCCGTCTGTCCTTTCGTTTACCCCCAAGACATCCTCAACACAAGCAAGATGAATGTTGGTCAGAGCTACAGATCATGAAGGAGCTGTTTTCTCGTAATATCCCCAAGACATCCTCAACACAAGCAAGATGAATGTTGGTCAGAGCCACAGGTCAGGAAGGAGCTGTTTTCTCGTAATATCCCCAAGACATCCTCAACACAAGCAAGATGAATGTTGGTCAGAGCCACAGGTCAGGGAGGAATCCTTTTTCTTGTAATATCCTGCTGTTGTATCCATCACCTGAATCCTTTCCCTCCTCTCCTACCCCCTCCTCCCACACACCTCCCCCGCCCCCACCCAACTCCGCTGGCTTGCAACATGGATGGTAAATTGGCCTGACTGATGCAGGAAACGGGCGGTCCTTTTGCCGTCGTAAATGAAGCGTGATCATGGCCGTGGGGTGATGTAAACAGATAAATGAAGTCATGGGCGTGGACTGAGAAAAGAGGGAGAGGGAGGGAGAGAGAGAGAGAGAGTAGAAAGAAACTCGTGGAGAGCGTGGCAGCAGAGAGTCCTCAGAAGAGAAGCCCCCTTCAAGCAAGTGTTTCGGCCCTTATCTCCTGACACTCTAAGGGGGTTGGGCCACACCCGGTTCATGAGTCCGGATGTCCCTCTGCTGCCCCTTTTTTTATTTTTCCCCATCTTGGGACGAGCCATGGCTGGGATTCGAACCCATGACCCTCTGGACATGCATATTTTCTACTTAATGACTCGCGTTTTAACCACTGAGCCACAGGGACACCTGATATTTGTAGGGAAATTAAGCCTTATGAAGTTCACTTTTGTTCCTCCTTGACCAGATCCAGCTTGAACACCTCTCTGCCGCTTCTGCCATTGCTTTCAGGGCTCTGGTTTTTTCCTTCCCTGCAACTGAGAGCTGTTTCATGAGGCTGTATGCAGACGTTCCTACAAATCCCCTAGCTCCAATTTCTGCAGTGAGGACTTTGACCTGATAGCCTTCTCTCCTCAGGCTGTTTGCCAGATCAGCATACTTTTCAGTCTTGTAGATTTGAGCTGCCTCCATTCTGTTCTCATATGGCACCGTGAGCTCGATCATGATCAGCTGCTTGGTTGACTTAGAGTGGACTACTATGTCTGGTCTCATGCCACTCTTGCTGATGATCTCTGGGTGACTCTTCCATTCTGGGAGGTCTGCAGTGCACTCCCAGTCATCTGCCCCATCCAGCAGACTCTGCCTGCATGTTTCGAGTGGCACTGTTGTTCTTGGCCATGATTTGCTGCCTCCTGCCGTGAAGAATGTTGCGGGTGCTTTTGGAGTCCTGATTCGCCCTTTTGTGGTGTTGGTACTAGCCCAGACTACTTGTACAATCTCTTTGAGCACTTGATTGTGCCTCCATGTGTACCTTCCTTGAGCCAGGGCTACTTTACATGAGCTTAGAACATGCTCCACTGTTTGTTTTTCATGGCAGAGGGGGCATGCAGGGTCGTCTGTTTTACCCCACTTCACCAGGTTTGCATTTGAGGGCAGAAGGTCATATGCAGATCTGAGAATGAAGCTGATCCTGAGAGGGGCCATGTGCCAAATGTCATTCCAAGTGAGACTTCTTTGGAGTGCATTCGCGATCTCCCACGTTGTCCATTGCCCTTGCTGGCTCTGCTGGACTGCTTTTTGGAGTCTTTTTTGGTCTTCTTCTTTTCTCATCTCCTGAATCATCATGTCTCTTTTGGCTTTTCCTTTGGCCTTTGACCACCATTCAGTTTTGGTCACCCCCAGTCCTTGTCTGTTGGTCTGTGTGTGTCCTGTTATATCTCTGATCTTGAGACTTTCTTTTGCAGAATCCATCGCCTCTTGAAGTTTCCATTTTCTGCCTGTCTTCAGCTGGGGCTTGATTGCTTCTACCACCTTGTCTCCTGAGTCCTCCAGCATGCTTTGAAGTCTGATCTTCCCTGCTTTGTATTCCTCCAGGATGGATTTCAGTGGGTAGTTTGAGCTTTGCTTGGCGACAGTACAGCGCGATGTCAGTCAGACAGGGTGGGACACCAAGCCATTTCCTTGTGAACTTGTTGATTTTGGCTTCCATTGCCTCCACTGTGCTGGTGCAGATGTCGTATATCATCAGAGGCCATAGGAGCTTTGGTATCAGCATGAACTGCAGACACCAGACCAGAGAGGAGAGAGAGAGAGAAGAGAGAGAGAGAGAGAGAGAGAGAGAGAGAGAGAGAGAGAGAGGATGAAGATATATATATATATATCTATATATATATATATATATATGAGAGGAGAGAGAGAGAGAGAGAGAGAGAGAGAGATTAAAAAAATATTTTGATGAATTGACACTTTGATATCTTTGGTGTCACAAAAAGTGCACAATAATTTATACTTACGGAATTGAATGCAGAATAGAAATTATTACGATTAGATATAAAATGTCAACAAACTACACTCTCCATGATGAATATAAACATTGCAAGACGATCAGCATGGTTAAAAAATAATCACATTGCGATCATTTATCCAATCATCTAAAGTTAATTTGTTTTAAAACAAAACGATTTCATATAACGCTCGGTGATCATGCTTCTTGATGTGTTACTTTTATTGTTATTAATTTGCATTTGACTTCTTTTCTGTGCATCGGAACTAAACCAAGGGACTCATTAAATAACAGTTTCAATATCAGACAAGAGGAGAGCATAAACATGAGAGAGAGAGAGAGAGAGAGAGAGAGGAGAGAGAGAGAGAGAGAGAGAGAGAGAGAGAGAGAGAGAGAGAGTTTCTTAAAATTTTTGTTTATTCTACGCCTTGATATTTTGCCGTGAAAAAATATACACAATGATTTATGCTTATGAAATCGATTAAAGAAAATAAACACCCTAACAATTTATGAACAAATCATCAACAAACATACTCTCTCAGTATGAACATATATGAACATATACGTTACAAGAAGAACAACAACGACAAAAATATGAAACATGAAATGAATAAAACACACATTGTGTGAAACACTACCGACACTTTCGACCATCAACTCAATCATCTAACATTGATCTGGTTTAAAGCACTACCATCTGATTTGATCCTTACAGACGATGCCTCTGGATGTGTTAATGTCTTGGTTACTCAATTTAAGCTGTCTTCTTTTCTGCGCAAGAATTCACCATCTGAATCAGCATCTTTTCATCACTTGCCTTTTGTGATACACATCAGATCAATCATGTCTTCAAGGGCTAGTAAAGACACCTTTTTCTCATTATGTAATGCTCATATCGTCACCATTACACTGTAAGTCACTAGAAACGTCTGCTGACTGTTCGACGTTCTTTGTGAAATTGTCAGACTCAAAGTCCTGTCTAAGTCACAAGATTTCAAAAAAGGAGGGAAGAAAGAAAGAAAGAAAACGACAGGTCGGCACTCTAGCGGCATTATCAGACTCAAAGTCTTGTCTCAGTTACAAGATTTTATAAAAGAGAGAGAGAGAGAGAGAGAGAGAGAGAGAGAGAGAGAGAGAGAGAGGAGAGAGAGAGAGAGAGAGAGAGAGAGAGAGAGAGAATGCAAGAGAACAAGAAACATAGAAACAAACAAACAAACAAAGAAACAAACAAAAAGAGAAACAAGAACAAGAAAAAAGCTTACACAGCTCAATACAAGTTCTAGCAGACACACATTTGGACTTATGTCCTTCCAGGTAAAGGCTCATTCATAGATCCCGTAAAAGGTTCCAAAATCCGCAGGTGTCCATATAAATAACCCAGCCTATAGAGCCCGGCCACCACGACTCCACAAAGCCTTCCGACTGGGATATCAAGGGTGCTTGGACCGTTGGAGTCAACTTTACTCGCAAAGGGAGACAATCTGTACTTTCCCCGTCATATCCCGCGTCGATGGGACTAAAACAGGGCAAAGATGTAGAGGGGAGAGAATCAGTATTGCGCCTCGTGTCTTCTCCACTCGCCTCTGTCGGAGTCCCATTCGCTGAGGCGGGTGACTAAAAAAAAAACAAAAAACAAAAGGAAAAAAAATTCGGTCGAGAGAACTGTTCAATGACCGGAGCGCACTCTCAGGCAAGCACGCACAACAGTTTCTTTTCGCACGGTGTGCAGTGAGGTTGGCCTGTCGCCTGCACGTAGGGTGTGCCAGCGCATGCACCACCGTGTATGTGCTTCAGAGTTGGCACTCTCAGCAGCGAAAGGTGACGAAGAGACATCCACCCTGTGAACAGCAGGCAGACACAGAGCCAGGCCTTCAGTGAGTGTATTGCGACTCCAAGCGGTGAAGACATTTATCCTGTGCCTTCTACATCGCTGACCTGGGCCATGTTAAGCTGACAGCGGGCCAAGAACGTGACAATATCGCATGCGCAGACGGTGAATACATCCAAAGTACCCCTGTCTGCTCATGACAAATGGTCACAGGCTCCTAAATGGGGCCAGAACAGGTCAGTTGGTAGATCACTGGACTCGTCATCCTGGTGATTTTACGGTTGCCGGTTCGGATCTCCGCCAAACCGTTTCGGTTCGGGGGGGGGGGGGGGGGGGGGGGGGGGAGGGGGGGTTACCTCGGAGTTCACATTCGTTCAAACTTCCATTCACGAAAAGTCCTTCGAATGGAATTATAAACCGAGGTTCTGTGTCTTAACGCACACGTAAGATTTTGCACACGCGTAAAAATCACATCACCTAACATTTTGAACAGAAGGGTAGTTTGGCCGCCCATATGGATGACACGTCACAAAGTGCATTCACTCTGCGCAATATATATATATATATATATACGGTATTGCACACCAGCCTTTTCTGGGATTGCATTCTTCTTAAAACTGAAAAGGCAGAGGAGTCAAATTACCACTTTCCGCGGTCACTGAGGAGAAACAACCAGGTTTCGAAATATCGGTATATGACCAGGAGTTATATGTTAGTGAGTTTCCCTCCCTATTGGAGGATGTCTCCCCCTTGGAGAATATAAGCTTGCTGAAGGCTCATTTTGAGAAGCATTTATTTTATTTTTCCCCATTCACCCACTCAAGCACATACTGTTAGTTAGGCAGAATCATCTACCACTGCAGATATGAATGCGTATCTCCCCCTATTTCTTCAATCTAAGACATAAGAGCAAGCTTTGTTTATAATTCAATATTTCTTGCAGTCATTGCAACACCAAGCTGCTCTGTAAGTTGCTGGAACGGTGCTCGGTACTTATCCTTGGAATTTATTAGTTTGTTGTATATATGTATATATGTATATTGATCATACGGCTTCTAACCTCTTTCAATATATATATATATATATATTGAAAGAGGTTAGAAGCCGTGTGATTGCGAACCCTCCGATAAACTTGTGGAGTTTTGAAACGGAATTTAACGACCCACAATGTACCAGAGGTACTTGGAAAAGGAAACTATCAGCCTTCTAATGTAGGTTTATCTGGAAGGTTTAGAAACAAAACCTACCAACCCCTTAGTGTTTGTGAGGCGTTTGAAAACCGGAACTACCAACCGTCTGATGTACCCGGGTAGCTTGCAAAGGCAGCGTGTCCGTGGAGCAGAGATGGGAAGTTAGAAGAAAAACAACATGAACACTCACCGAGTGCGGATTGCACGACCCTAATCTCAGCCGTAAACCTAACCATAATCTAGCCTAACACAAACCTAACCGGAACCCTAACATAACCTTTAGTGTATTGCTCCCGATTGATACAAATATTTTCATTGATAAATTGTGCCGCAGTGTTAGGTAGCGAAGTTGTTTTTCTCTTGTTCTCTACAAAGGAAAGTACGTTTGCACTTTGGAAACAGAATCTACCGGCCTACAGATATGCTTAGGGCGTATGGAAACACAGACTTCCAGTCCTTAGATACACATGACGAGTATGGATACAGAAATTACAAACCTTCTGGAATACCTGGGCAGTTTGGATACAGAAACGAACACCCTTCCTGATTATATGGGCAGTTCAGGTACAGAAACCACCAGCCATCTGGAATAACTGAGAAGCTTTAAGAAAGAACTCCCCCCCCCTCTCCTCCCTCCCCCCCTCCCCGTTGTATCTGGAGAGTTTAGAAACAGAGGTCGCTGTTGAGACGAGCCAGTATACGGCAGTTCTAGATGGAAACGGACTTGTGCCGGAAAGGCTCACACCTACCACTTAAGCGAACACTGTGCAATCCAAAACCCGCAGGTGCAGACGAAAGTAACGGGATCAGCGGAAATCGATGCATCATTCGTGAAGGGAGGCAAATGTATTCTTCCGGTTAGATTGGTGTTATTGGAGAGGTGTCCGTTTCTTTTGCGTCTTCTCTCTCTCTCTCCATTTGATGTGGGCGCGTTTTTTGTGTGTGGTTTCTTTTGAGGGCATGTTAAAAAGCAACAAAACCAACAACAAACAAACGAAAACTTGTTGCACTTATCCTTTTTTATACTTAACAAAACATCGGTTCTTATTGTTATTCTGTCCGCCTCTATATCTGTCCGTCCCGTTATCTGTCTGTCTGTCTATCTGTCTATGTCTGTCTGTCTGTCTGTCTGTCTGTCTGTCTCCCTCTCTGTCACTCACATATATGCACTCATACATGCTGTATGTTAGTCCGTCGGTCTGCCTGTCTGTCTGTCTGTCTCTCTACCTGTTTGCTTTCCAGCAATCAACAATTAATCCTTTTAAAAGTATAAAGCAAAGCGTATGAAAACCCTCAAGATACCTTTTCCTGACAGTACAATGCCATATAATGCAACACAATGCAATGCAATACAATGCAACCTAGTAAACTAAGATAAACCACAGTGCAAGGGAGAATACCGAACAATGCAATGCAATACATGTAGTGCCATTCAATTCCATTCTATACAAGTCAATACAATATCATGCAATGTAACGCATTACACCACAACGCAAAAACAACAGATCGCAATGTGATATGATGCAACGCAAAGCAATGTGATTATATGCAACGTAAAACGAGGTAATGCATTTATCAAAAAAACAATACAGTACATTGCAATCGCAATGTAATGCAATACATTAATACAGTGCAATGCCATACAATGTAATGCAACGCAACATTCACGAAACAACAAAATGCAAATGCAATATAGTTCCTTCGAATGAGACTATACACCAAGGCTCCGCGTGTGAACGCAGGGATACCTTCTTGTGCACACGTTAATCCGTCACTATATCTCTGGGAGGAGTAGACCCAGCGGGCCGATGATGACGTATGACACTTAATATACTTTGCATCTATCCTGTGCGCTGGTAAATGTCTGAGTGAAGACGGCTGAGCCCGGCGCAGGATAATATCCCTCCAACTGGAAGAAGAATAAGAAGAACACAGGACTCTACGATGCGAAAGGGTATGATGGCATGCGATGCGATGCGTCGCGACACAATACAATATGGCAGAGTGTAAAGCAGGGCAGTGGGATGCGGTACTATACGATACGATACAATACAATACAATACAACGCAACACAATGCAATACAATACAATACAACACAACACAACACAACACAATACAATACAACACAATACAATGCAACACAATGCAATACAATACAGCACAACACAACACAATACAATGCAACACAATGCAATACAATACAGCACAACACAACATAATACAATGCAACACAATGGAATACAATGCAATGCAATACCATGCAATGCCATACAATGCGATGCATGCAAATACAATGCAATGTAATACAGTGCAATGCCATACAATGCAATACAACGCAATGCCATACAATGCAATGCAATAAGATGCGATGCAATGCAAGGCAATGCGATGCAAAGCAATGCAATACAGTGCAATGCAATGCAATGTGATACAATGCAATACAATGCAATACAATACAGTACAATAAATGCAATACAATACAGCACATACAGTACAGTACAATACAATACAACGCAATAAAATACAATACAATGCAATCTAACAGAAAGCAATACGATTCAATGTGATTAAATATAATGCGCTTCAATGTAGTACAGTACAATGCACTACGATACGATACAATACAATACAAAACAATCATATATAGCACAGAACACAGAACTTTACCGTAAAACACAACGCAGCACAATAATGCAAGTTAATGCAATGCAATGCAATACAAAATACTATACATACAGCACAGTACAGTACAGAACAGAATAGAACAATACAATACAATAAAATGCCATACAGTACAATGCAGGACAATGCAGAACAATACCATACCATACCACACACCACACACCACACTTATCATACCACACCATACCTTACCGTACCATACCCTGCCCTACCCTACCCTACTATATCCTGCCATACCATACCAAACCCTACCAAACTTTCCATATCCTACCATACCATACCATTCCACACCATACCGTACCATATCATACCAAACCCTACCTTCTTCTTGGTCGTCCATCGATCTGATGATGACTGTCCTCATGAGCCAAGTCCTTATCTTGTGTGGGCACGGAGGTGGCTGGTTAAGCCAATCCTTGATCGGCAGACGCGGGTGCAGTGGGAGCAAGGAAACTGTCCGGGGCGGTCAGGATTGGTGGCTGACGCCTTTCTTCTTGCCCGTGCTGCAGTCACATCAGCTCGCCTCTTCTCCTCGAAGTTGTCACGTGCCAGGATGGTGAGGGCGCGCCAGTCTGGTCTGTCCATAGCATACAGCTCTATCTGTTTGGGAGGGATGCCAGAGTGTTTGATGCTGGACTTCACGCAGTCCTTGAACCTTTTGCGTGGTCTGCCTTGGTTCCGCTTTCCCAAGGTCAGTTCGCCATACATCAGCTGCTTAGGCAGCATGTGGTCATCCATCCGGACCACGTGACCAACCCAACGAAGCTGGGCTTTCAGTATCATGGCCTCGATGCTGGTCATCTCAGCTCTGTCCAGGACCTCGAGGTTTGTGATCCGGTCTTGCCAGTGGATTTTCATAATTGACCGCAGGCTTCTCATACGGAACTTCTCCAGCTGCTTCAAGTGTCTTTTGTACACACTCCATGTCTCGCATCAATAGAGGAGGCTGGTGAGGACGACGGCTCTGTACACCTTGAGCTTTGTGGAGAGCTGAATGTTGTGCTGGTTCAGGACACGAGCTCGGAGGCGACCAAGAGCTTGACTGGCCTTGCAAATCCTGACGTTGATCTCTTTATCCAGGCTGCCGTCATTGCTGATGGTACTGCCGAGGTACCTGAAGTCATCCACTGTCTTTAGCTGGGTGCCCTCCATGGAGATAGAGGGGGGAGGGGCAGTTGATGCAGGCGCTGGCTGAAATAGTACCTCTGTCTTGCTGAGACTGATGGTGAGTCCGAAAAGGCGGGAGGCTTCTGCAAACTTATCTGCGATGAGCTGTAGGTCAGTCTCTTTGTGTGCCATGAGAGCACAGTAATCAGCAAAAAGTGCTTCCAGGATGATCTTCTCCACAACCTTGGTCCTGGAATTCAGTCGGCGGAGGTCGAACAGTGAGCCATCAAGTCTGCATCGTAGATATACCCCAAGGTCCAAGTCCCTGATAGCGTGGTTAAGGACGCAGGTGAAAAAGAGGTTGAAAAGGACCGGGGCCAGAACGCATCCCTGTTTGACGCCGTTGCTAATATTGAAAGGCTCTGATACTTCTGCACCCGAGAGAACCTGCCCAGTCATGTTGTCATGGAACTGGCGTATAAGGTTGACGAACTTGTCTGGGCATCCGAATTTGGATAGGATGGTCCAGAGGGCCTCCTGTTCACGGTGTCAAAGGCCTTAGTGAGGTCAACGAAGACCGCATAAAAGTCCATGTTTTGCTCTAGGCATTTCTCCTGTACTTGCCGGACGGAGAAGATCATGTCCACAGTGCTGCGGTTTGGGCGGAATCCACACTGTGTTTCTGGCAGGTTTCCTTCGGAAATATTCTCGACTAATCGATTGAGGAGGATCCGAGCCAATATTTTCCCAGCAATAGAAAGGAGGGAGATTCCCCGGTAGTTGCCGCAGTCAGACTTGCTACCCTTGTTCTTAAATAGGGAGACGACAGTGGCATCTCTGAAATCTTTGGGCAGTTCTTCTTCTTCCCAGATGCTGGTGAGGAGGGTGTGAAAAGCCGCAAGGGCCACAGGGCCGGCCGATTTGAACATCTCCGCTGGGATTCCGTCCATTCGGGTGCTTTGCCTGAGCTGGTCTGCCTTATCGCCTTCAAGACTTCATCCATTTGGGGGGGGGGGGGGGGGGGGGGGGGAGGTCGAGGCAGTGGATAGTGGGCGTATGTGGGATCAGGTCAAGAGCGAGGGGGTCTACACTGGAGGGCCTGTTGAGCAAGTTGCTGAAGTGCTCTCTCCATCGTTCATTGATAATACTCTTCTCCTTCAGCAGGGTTGAACTGTCTGCTGACAGAAGTGGGGTAGTACATGGCTTGGAAGGTCCATAGACTTCTTTGACGGCATTGAAAAACAACTTGGAATTCTGCGTGTCAGCATATCTCTGGACCTCGTCCGCTTTCCTCTCCACCATTCATCCTGCATCTTACGCAGCGCAACTTGGGCCTGTTTCTGGAGATGCTTGAATCGATCATGCCTGGAGGTGGAGGAGGGGTTGTTTTGCTACTCAATAAATGTTCTCTGCTTGTCATCCAGGGGTTTCCTGATGTACTCGGAGAGGGGGGGGGGGGGGGGGGGGAGGGGAGGAAGTATTTGAAGTGGCATCAATCGCATTTGGAGTGCAGTGATGTCCCTTGACGACCTGAGAATTACGTCCCTGCCAACCGTCAAATGTCAAAATTGACCGAGTTGTGAAAGAGAACGTACACAGCGCAGTCAGTGACCATTAGCTTAATTGGCACGATCGATTGAACAATACGTAACAGCTAGAGACAAACGAAACGGGAACAAACCAAGAGGCTAGGGGTCTGTTCCTACACCGAAAATGTTTGTAACGTTAGCTATGAATCTGACGGTGCTTAACAACAATTATCATTTCTGTCATTAGTTGTTGTTTTTTTTAAATAAAAAAAATGTCACGTAGCGTTATCAAACATTCTCTGTTTTTGATTCTTTGTGTGCGTGGTTGTCACGAGGAGTGTACGCGTGGAGATGATCGTTGTTACTTAAATCTGGATGCATTCCTTTCAGTGTTATAATATGGGGAGGTTGTGTTTTAAACGATCATAAGGTAGCCTGAATTTCGACACTTCCTGATCCATTCGCGTGGCGTTGAAAGTTTCGGCGCTGTTATAACTATTGATTCCGGAGACATTTCCTTGGAGTAACAGGTTCTACTCAGAGCGGCGACGAGGTCGTAGGAAGTCATTGGGGAGCCACATCAATGAACAAATCACCAGGTTCCTGCCATTCTGTCAGCTGTATGCCAAGGCTCTGGTCTCTGTGAATGTTTTCCATGTCCTTTCTGCGATGTTGTCAGTCCATCGTTTTTTTCTGCGTTCCCCTGCATCTTCCTCCTTCGACATTTCCTGGAGCATTGTTGGAGCAAAGCAATTGGATCTTGCAACATAACCGTACAAACGCAGTTTTCTATTCTGAAACAGATGTCAGGGGACCCTCAATGGTCCGATGTGCACGTGTGAAGGTCTGACGCACGCTCGTTGGTGATATGATTAGTATATGTGGTGTTTCATGTCTTGGGGTCACATCTCATATCCATGCCTTGGATTCTCCTTCCCAGTTTCCGCTGTTAAGGCCTGGCATGCGAACAGGGAGATGGAGTTTTCCGCTGTCCACGGGTCCGCCTGATCTTGAGTTTCATGGATGGTCTTGTCTTTTCGTGCAGGCGTTTGTCTGCACAGCGCTGATATTGTCTTTTGCTGCTCTTGAGAGGATTTCCGCTTGGGCCCCCTCATTGCTTATCGTGGATCCCAGGTGAGTGAAGCGTGGAACCATTCCCAGTTTCTGTTCATGGGCAGTTGAATCAGCACGGATGGTAGTGTTGTGGCTGGCCATCAGCCTGGTCTTCTCCGCGCTGATTTCCGTGCCGCACCATCTTGATGTTGTCGTTTGGATGAAAAAAGCTGAATTCTGATCGGAGCTGAAAGAGTCACTGATGGTGCGGATGCTGTCCAACTACGTTCACCTATGAGTTGAGAGGGATCTGCTCTGTAGTTTACAGCTACTTTCTTAGAGTGGCTTCTGATTTCATCTGCGTCTGTTTACCTGTACTTTAGCAGGAATTACACACACAAAAATCTATTGAAAGTGTATTGATTAAGCTTCAAGGCATAGTGACTGCAAGATGAAGTCAAAACATGAAATCAAACGTGGAAGAACTGTGCTGCCAAACGAATGCTACCAACACTGAAGTAACGTGTCTCGGCCTGTTTGTCGTCCTCACGCAGAACGAGAACAAAAGCAAACAATGGAAATGAATATCAAATGCAACCCCCCCCCCCCCCCCCAAAAAAAAAAAAAAAGAAAAAAAGAAAAAAAGCCGGTGAACAAGTGCTCATTCACTACAAAAAAATGACTCAACGGGGATAGAGTTGGGGAGGAGGGGGGGGGGGGGGGGGGGGGGGGAGAGGGAAATAGGAGGGACAGGAGGAAAAGAACGACGTTAATCTATACAGATGAAATCCTTTGTTGACAGCATTGACAATCATTGAGTTCCGTATTTTTGAACAGAGCCATTTGTTTATGTCCAACCAGAGTCGACTTTCGTCTCTGAGGACCCTGACCACTGAAGAGTTCCCACCCACTATATGTTTATCTCCCTTGTTTGCTTGTTTCTTGTTGTCTTGCCTTAACACACACACACACACACACACACACACACACACACACACACACACACACACACACACGCTCGCTAGAAGTTCGAGGCGCGTTACTCGAAGTGTTAATTGTGTCCATTTGGCGGCTCAGCATTCGAACGATCCTTTTCTTTTGAATTAAGCTTCAACTAAAGAAATATCATGGGAACGCGTTCCCAGATTTACCGTGATACCTGGGAACGCGTTCCAGATTTCCTGAACTTCCAATCGTGAAATCTGGGAACTGGTGTGAAATCTGTGTACATTGTGAAAATCATGCCAAGAAATTAATGAAGAAAAAGAAAACGTGACAAGAAGGCCAAAGATCTCAATTGGACCTAAATAAATTGTTTCCTACCTTATCTCGAAAATCCATTCTTTTTTCGTCTTCTTTCTGCCCTTCTGAGCTCTGAAAGACCACGTTCCCAGATATCACGGGCCTTCCAGATATCACAGTACATTTTGGGAACGCGTTCCCCAAAAAATCTGTGATATCTGGGAAGCCTTCCCAGATATCACGTTCCCAGATTTCACGCGACACCGGGATCGTCTTTTATATTCCATACTTTTAATCTTCTTTTTGTTTCTTTGCGTTAAAAACAAAACAAAAACTAGAACCACGTTTCTACAGATCTGACGTAGCCTAAGATCTAAAATAGTTTACGTCATTTTAGTATCTTATCTCGCAGTCAGGGAACTAAAGGTTGCTAAAATCACTTTTTTGGTTACATTATGCAGCCGTTTAATTTGCGCCGACAAGAAAATGTTAACTTTGCACGGTCACATTAGGCCTAATCAATAGAAAAAAAATCACTAGCCTATGGCGCAGCATACATATTGAGTAAGTACTCTTCTTGTTCGGCTTGGAATACACAAAATATCAATATATCAAGAATAATGTCTTCTTTGCTGTGATACAGAATGTAAAGAACGGTTTGTAAAAAATCAATAATTAGTAAAAAAAAAAGAAAAGAAAAAAAGACCGTGTTCTAGCGTTACACATATCTTGATAAAAATAATGGAGACTCTTCAGTAGACGGTGTTCAGAAATCTGCAAGGGAAGCAATTGTTAGATTGTGCTTTCAGCAAAGTGATCCCGCCATTTTCACATGACATATGTCGCTTGTCTGCACGATTTAAGCAATTTTGTCCCATCAATCAGCTTAACAGTTCAACCCAAGAGAGAAATTGCCAAAAACAGGGGTGTGAAACGCTGCCCCTGTAATGCAGCCAGTCGCCATTCAGATCGTTATCTTGCGTAGGCTTCACATCGACCTCTCTAGATCTGTTTGTTTGGCCCATAGACTGAGAAAGGATAACTCTATCTGCAATGGAAAAACAGGCGTTATTTTCCTGTGAACCCCCCCCCCCCCCCCCGGAACAGGTCTATTGCCGCAAGGTCTGGGGTGAGAAATAGCCAGTCCCCCATACAACAACTGCGACAACAACAACAACGACGACGACGACGAGGACGACGGCGACGACGACAACAACAACAACAACAAACAACAATACTACTACTGCTGCCGCTGTTGCTGCTACTTGTACTGGTACTAGTGCTGCTACTGATACTGCTGCTGCTACTACTACTACTACTATGCTCTACTACTACTACTTACTACTACTACTACTACTACTACTACTACTACTACACCACCACCACCACCACCACCACGCGTATTACTGCTGCTGCTACTACTACAACTACTACTACTACTGCTGTAAATATGTCTACAGTGTGTGTGTGTGTGTGTGTGTGTGTGTGTGTGTGTGTGTGTGTGTGTGTGTGTGTGTGTGTGTGTATGTGTGTGTGTTTGTGTGTGTGAGAACTGTGAGCAGTAACTGATTATTGTCACAAGAAAGAAATGCTTACAAGCATACTAAACTGTGCACCATTGTTCTGCAGACCTATTTCATGCGTAGCTTCCTAGCTTCTAAACACTTCACCAGGGACCAAATATTGCCGAAATATCAAGTGTTCATGCCTCAGTCATGTTGCTGTCCATCGTTATCATCTTTGATTGTGAATTAATGAAGCCTGTCTGACGTGAAGTCTTACCATGTCCATACACTCGGAATGGTCATGTTTTTGACTTACTGGATTCGTTATCAGTTGTTTCTCTGCAACTAACGCTTTGCCGAGTCCATTAGATAATAATAGTTTGTTTGATTGCTTTATAAGTTGTTCTTTAACCCCCCCCCCCCCCCCTCCCCCACCTTCGCTCCTATCAATTTATTTTGTACATCTCCATCCAGCTGTTCCCTTCCTCTCCAACCTACATATCCCTCTCTCACATTTCTTTCTCTTTTTTTTTATGACAACAATTTGATATTTCTGAACAATTAAGTAGTGGGGGGGGAAACAAGTGCAGGTTAACAATTCTTCCATTATTATAACAATTTGATATTTGTGAAAATTATGTTAATTACATGTCTACAATCACTTACGTATGTGACAGAACATCAAACAATTGTTCTTTCCGTAGACATGTTGTGGATAACAGAAGACAAAAAAAAAAATGGGGGGTGAGGTTGGGGTGAATTCATTATGTTACTGCAACTCGAATGCTGCTGTGACTGTACTAATTTCAACTTATTTCCTTCAGGATCAGTTCTGTGAACCGTGCACTGGTCAGGATTCCTGACCACTCAAGCTTTGACCCGAAAACTTCAAAGCACAGAAAGAGAGCTAGCCTGGACTCTGGTTCTTCGACATGTTAGTGTGGCGAAGTGAACCGACTGTCTACTGATTTCACATCTTGGAGCTCATCATGTTCTACGATACTCCAAAGAGGATTAGGTTCCATGAGACTTAACTTGTTCACTGTAGCATCTTTCATTGCTGTCAATCTTCGTCAAACGAAGAGCTTGAAGTATATAAAGGTAAGTGAAATTCGTATTCTTTAAATGGGGGCCGGAATAGCTCAGTTGGTAGACCGCCGGACTCGTAATCCAAAGGTAGCGGGTTCGAATCTGCCGGGTCGTTTCGGTACAGGGGGAGTTTTCCCTCGGAGGAAACATTGGTTCTGACTCCATTTCCCATACAGTCCTTCGAATGAGACTCTAAACTGAAGTTCCGTGCGTGAACACACGCATAACGTCTTGCACACACGTAAAATCACATCACCAACTTTCGGAAGAGAAGGTCAGTTTGGCCGTTGGTATGGATGACACGTTACACATAGCATGCACCTTCCCCGAAGATGGAGTATGGCTGCCTTAATGGCGGGATAAAAAAACTGTCATGCATAAAAAACTCCACTCCCTTTGTTGGACAGATAGGATTAATACTTGCCTGTCTATACAGGGAGTGTCCGCAGGAGTACCAGCCTGCGTACGCAGAAGAAGTATTCTTTAACTGTGTGGGGAGTCACTGGGGCACCACACTGAAGACCAGTCCACCAGGTTCCTCCAGTGCTGTCGGTTGTGTGCCAAGGCTTTGGTATATATTAAATTTTGTGCTGACAAAAACCAACCAAACAACACAAAACGAAACGAAAACGACAACAACAAACAAACAAACAAACAAACAAACCGCAAGCATGCATGCAAACATCTATACATATGTTTAAATTGCTGTTGAAAGTGATCTCGTGGAGGTGAGAGAGAGAGAGAGGAGAGAGAGAGAGAGAGAGAGAGAGAGAGAGAGAGAGAGGAGAGAGTGTATTCTGATGATTGAAGTTGGAAGAAGACTTCGACTTGCCCGTGATAAACGTTTTCGTAGATGCTGCAGCAAAAGAGAACAGATTAAATTCTAGTTTATTAGGGAATGCCCCAAACACGCAGATTTAAGAACTATTTTCAGTCTAGCAAATTCTTTTCTGTTAAGTCTGGTTACAAGTTTTGCAAATCATTTTCTGGTGACAAGAAGGCACTGTAGAACTTGTGCAAATCTTTTTGTTCTCGTCAAAAATAAAGTCGCTTACCTTTTGTGCAATTCGCAATGAAATGAGACTTGTTTGAAAAATGCATTTCGCTTTTCGTTTTCGCATTTGTTCTTTTATGTAGCTTTGATTGCTTTATTGATATCTTGAGTCCCCAAAATGTCTCAAAGGGTTGACAGGACCATTAAATCTGTGTAAATATGCTTCATACCAGTGATTCTGACATCGTCTGGTGAAGATCATCTTTCACAAGTCATAAAGTTCTGTTACTTCACAAAAATTTTTTTTAAAAATCGCTGGGTTTCTGGAGCAATGATTCCGTGTATTACTCAATGTGTCGAGGAGGCGAGCGCGTGGGACATCGCCTGTACATTCATCTCCACCACCGACAGCCGGCAAACGGCGTCACGATGACGTCTGAAGGCCTGATGAATGCCATGGTGGCAATGAATTCAGCACCGTTCGTTAATTCTAAAGCTGGTCTGGACTATTCAGTTTAGGGGATGGGCAGAGAGAGAGAGAGAGAGAGAGAGA